>OZ037940.1:31047517-31561506 GCA_964035585.1 Polytrichum formosum | reverse complement strand
ATATGTTGACACCTTCCGGTTTTGCTTTCATTCATTTGAGGTATATTCTTCTATAGATTCCTCTAAAATGATCGGTAATTCTCTTGAAGTCTCCAACTTCAACCGGTTCTTTCTTTCTTTCTTTTTGAGACAGAAGGCCGACATGTCAACGCCAAAGCACAGGAGGTAGTTGACCACCATGCAAGTTTCTGTCAAGTAGAGAGGAGATTTCACAGCCAGGAATCGAACCGCCAACCTCTCAACCGGTTATTTCTCAAACTCAACCGCTTCATCTATAATTAACTGTCAATTCTCCCCGGTCTCTCTCTCTCCAAGGCGAATTGGAGCAATGAACATAGACAATCGGCTGATACACTAACTAGTCCTATTAGTGTGGGTGGGAAATTGGCTTGGAATTAATTAGTGTAGACTACACTAATTTTCCAGTCAAGGTGGAGTTAACGTGGGTCCAAGACTCTTGGATCTTCTCCTACATGACATGAAGATTTCCAACCAACACATTGAATGTTACTTGTAGGACAAAAGTAGCATAGAATAAAATCATCACCCACATTACTTTTTTGGAAAAACGATTACTATGGCCCACACTAATTTTCTACTAGGACTTTAGCGTGGGCTGAAAGTGCATGTGGTCCATAGTAATAGGATTATTTAGTGTAGTTATATATGAATCGGTTGAGTTTTTGAGAAATTATTGGTTGAAGGACAAGGCTTTGGGAAAATCACTGATCAATTTAGAGGAATTTATAGATCATACCCAATTTAATGAAGAAAAACCGAAAATGTCAACATGTAATTAGGTTGGACTTGGGATCACTAGGATATTGACCGATTATGGTCCGAGATGACCCTAAACTACCAGGTGATAGTGGAGAGGTACTCATTTCCGAATGGAGTGGTCGGCGGTTCAATTCATGTTGTGAAATCTTCTCTCTACTTGACGGAAAAATAACTAGCTAGATGGGTAGGAAGCCAAGAGCCGACCCACCGCAAGGTAGGTAGTTAATCCCACCATGCACCAAGAGGATTCTTGACCAAGGTAGGGCCAACAAGCTCAAATTCACATTGGATTGCCCGACGTTGGTTACTTATTTGACCAATTATGCCCAAAAATATCCCCGGACATTGAATTGGAGATACGAAATGCCATGCCTACATGCAGTTATAACCATTGGGCTATTTATTGCTACACAAAATGCTATACATTTTTGTGGAGATGGAATATGTGATTATATATTCCATCGTTTGGACGGCTATTGTCAGTGAAACCTTCTCAATTTTGGGAGGACATTGCTCTCTTTTGGATGAAAGTACCTAAAACTAGATGAATTAAGGCATCTCATCCTTACTTTCCATCGTGCGCCCAATATTCTAGATGTAAATAGCTACACTAAAATTGTATTTAGTGTCATATGGTGTTTTATGTCACTGTGGTAACTTTCTAATGACAGCTCTTATGAATAACCTTACGACAACATTGTCTATAATGAAACACTTACCCCATACTCACAAAGTTTGATATAATCTGCATCCTAACATTTCTGTAATGAAATATTGTCATGGATGATTGAAATTTGGATGGAAAATCACTTAGTGAATGACAATCATTGCAACATTGCAAATCTATAATGCCCAATTTCTTTTTACAAGGAATGACAAATAATGTTAGGTTCACATTTGATGATGACCTACACGGACGTATAGATTGGTGACACTAAATACAACACTTAGTCTCCTTCTCTCTTGAGTAGATCGCATATTGCATTCAAACGAAGACGAAATGAGAAAAAAAAAGAAAAAAAAAGAAAAAAGAAAACACACACACACTTTGATAACCACCCATGTTACTAATCCCTCCTCAAAGTATTACTTTTAAGTACATCGATGCATAATATTATTAAGCAGGTGCGTTCGTTCATGCAGCCCCCTGAGAATATCACCATGGGATGACCCAACCTATTGCGAGCAGACTTAGATTAAGTTTGAATCTGCACTAGGTTGGACCATCTCATGGTTATATTCTCAGGACCCACATGAACAAAATGCACACTGCTTAATAATGTTATGTGCACTTGCGAAAGGTAGTAGATGCAATGAATCAAGTCTTCACATCACGCATGGCCCTTGCAATCTGGCAGGGGTTGAATGTATGTGTCAATGTTGTGGGCAAAATTATGAGGGATTTCAATCCCATGAACTGAAGAGCCACTTGCACAATTTGACACCGACTTGAATTTGCAGGCGCAATCTCGTTTGAAGATTCGGTCACGAGAATCCAAAGCCTCGACAGCAACGGACAGAGAGAGATGGCCGCTAGTTAGAGTTGAAACTGGTGGAGTTTGAGAATTAACCGGTTGAAGTTCAAGACTTCAAGAAAATTACTGAATGTTTTAGAGGAATTTAGGGAATATACCTCACATTAATAAAGGAAAACACCCGAAAGATGTCACTATCATGTAACCAGGTTGGACTTAGGGCCACTTCACACACGAGCCAAGAGCCGTGACCATGGAATTGTGAGAGCCCAAAAGAAAGTGTCCATGGGTCATCCCAAGACACCTTCAAAATCATGTAGTGTGGTCATGGACCCTCAAGTGTAGTGTGAAGTCATATGTGACCGGGCCCTCAACCAAATGCTATTTCAATGAATTTCTATTCATGCGGGTCCTCACGCATGATGAAATAGGATAAATCAACGGTTGTGAGTGTGCAGAGCGCCATGGTCTCCCGGTTATGTGTTAGGCCTACCTCCAAGAGATGGTTTTTGAAAAAAGTCCAAGTGACCATGAAACATGACCCATTCGATGTCGTGTAGGAATCCATGTAGACTTTACATCCATCTTGCATTCACATACTGCATTGGCCCCTCGAGCGTAATGTGAAGCGAACTTGGACCGGCTCCGCCTTTTCCACCAATGAGAGTGCTTGAGTGTAATGGTCATGGCCTCTCAGTCTCGTGTGTGAAGTGGCCCTCACAAACACAAGGATCCCGACCAATTATGCCCCAAAAAATCTCCCCGGACATTGCTTGATAGGGTCTTTGGAAAGGTGAATTGGAGTTGTGTCTCCGGAGAGAGTTTTGGGGCATAATTGGTTGAGATTCTAGTGTTTCCGAGTCCAATCCAGTTACGTGATGCTCACATCTTTCGAGGTTTTCCTTTATTAATTCGAGGTATATTCCCTAGATTCCTCTAAAAACGATCGGTAATTTTCTTGAAGTCTTGAACTTCAGCTGGTTATTTCTCAAACTCAACCTGTTCATCTGTAACTAGCGGTTGGTACTCCCCATTCATTGAGTTGGAGATATGAAAAGTCAACTCCGTGAATGCAGATGTAACCGCCACTCTTAAATTCCTCAAGTATCGCTTAAAGATTTGGGCGAACCAACCCATACACTCGTTCCTTGTTGGATGCCTAAACCCTCGCCTCCAAGGAACCAGTGTACATGTTGTTTCGCCCCAACCATCACTTAAGTACCATGCACTTGCCCAAATGTTGATCCCATGATCACACAATTTAACTAGTATTGGAAGATTGCATGCTTAAACGATATTTACTAAGATAAAGTGGTGTAGATAGGGCTAAACCCGTCACTATAAGTGCTTAGTGTATATAATATTATTAGATTACAAAAAGTTTTGGATGTTTGTTGCTAGCATTTGAAAAAGGATTCCAATGCACCAAAGCATGTTTTACATGAATTTCATTTGTAAAAGTTATAAGCGTTCAAAGTTTTATTGGTAAGTAGATGACTCAAAAGTTACCAACACGGAGCCATATGTATGCATGGTGTAAGGATTTAGGGTGTTCCCTGGTGGCTTTGGGTGGGGTGTTGGTTTTTAGTATGCTCTACCTTCTATAATCTCAAAGCAATCTTGCTTGGGTAGAAACACATGCAAAAATTAGGATATTATAGATCATCAATCTAGTGTAAACTTCACCAAAACTTTTGATGTTTGTACCTTTTAGTCTCTGAGAGGCCCTACAACATGCACAAAATGTTAATTGAACTACGTCTCGGGGAGATCACTCTCTTGTAAAGTTGAACAACCACGTGCGAACACTTGACATCTAAAAAATCCTACTTTTTACGTAAAGCATCACCAAAATGGGTCAAAATTTTATCAACTTTTTTTCATGAGTAGATATACACGGTATCTATTATATAGTAAAAAATGGTAACTAAATTTGATGATTTTTTTTCATAGAACATACCGTTTCTAACTAGAATGACGTAGAATTGAGCTAAAAAAATTACTACAGAAATGAAAATGACTAAAAATTTCAAAAAAATATACAAAAGATACTATCAATGGTTATGTATATGTAGAAAAAATATCATAAATTTTAAAATCATCTATGACATGTAATACAGGGGTAGCAAACTTTGTTCGCACGTGGTGTTCAACTTGACAATGGAGTGATCTCCCCGAGAACTACGTCCTTCCAAATATTAGTTAATTGTGCCAAATGTGATCGTATCCTACATTAACATATTCATCAAGTATACTTTTCAAATTGGTTAAATATCTTCATGTAATTAAAGATTTGGGTTCAAATACAAGACTCGAGTGCCCTTGGATATAAATACATATTTAGCATATTGATAAAAAAAAATGTGACATGTGAGTAGCTTTTAGTTTTCTCTTTGACATAAGGTAGTGTTTTAAATAGTTTCAAATCCATAAATATTTAATAAATTGCATTCACCTCCCCGTTCCCAACCTACTATAAACCTTCAACCATATTCAAATAGTCAGTTCTTTAACCCCAAGGTGCACACCTACTGAAGGCCCCAAAAACGACTTTAGAGGCCATTCTTTGATACAATAAACATAGAATTTGTTTCTCTATATATTACAAAGTGAATGACAAATCCAACCATAGAAATGTTTAGACCTTGTAAGTGACTTATACCTTAACAAAATCTAGCCATCCAAGTAATTGCAGTTGGGAATTAATAAAACATAAGTGAAGAGGTGTCCCTAAATGTGAGAAGTTTAAGCCTTGTTTTCTTATCAAATTGCATATCTCACGAATCCAAACCAAGCAAGGCTTTTTACGCCCTTGGAAAAGTAGTGAAATTTCATAACACTTACAACCTTTGGATTACCAAATGGCCATCTATTATTTGCATTCTTCCAAGCATAAGATACTTAGGGTTGCTTCACACTATGGCCGTCCAAGTCGAGAGGCCGTGGGATTGAATGGCCACACTTTGTTGAGATTCCAAAGAAATGGGTTGAAAATAGCCCATGAAATATAGGAAGTGGAGCCTTTGGCTAAACCCAAAGTCCAAAGGAAGAAGGAGCATCCCACTTTATTCCTTGCCCAAAACAACCCCTCCAATATAACGGCCAAGATCTTGTCAGTTTTTGATTTTTTAATGAAAAAAAATGCGACGGCCTCTCGACCATAGTTTGGATTTCCATTCCTGTCCAACCCAAACTTCCTTTGAGAGCAATGATCGAGGAGATTTTTGGGCATAATCGGCATAATGTTTGCAAGTCCAACCGGTTGCATGTTGACATCCTCCAGTTTCCCTTTATTAAATTGGGGTATATTCTATAAATTCCTCTAAAATGATATGTAATTTTCCTGCAATCTTGAACCTCAACCGGTTATTTCTCAAACTCAACCGGTTCATTTGCAACTAACTCCCGGCTCTCCCCGATCATTGTTCAAGAGTTAGTCGCCTTGGTCAAAAAGTATTGCCATGTAGGCATCTTAAATTGCAACGGCCTTTGGACTTTGACCTCTAGTATGAAGGATCAAGAGGCCAAATTCCTTGTTTCTTGCAATCTAATTGGTGAAAATCAACGGCCTCTTGACCTTCGGCCACAGTGTGAAGCCATAACATTATTCAAATCCATAATAGTGTTATGTGGGACTAGCAATATTCTATGGAATATTCCTCATATTCAACCTGAATGATGGAATATTCCACAAAATATTGTCAGTCCTACAGAACACTGTTATGGATCTGAATAATGTTATGGCGGCCCTTAATTGGATTATATAAATAACTTAGTTCTAAACTTCATGGCTTGTTGGTAAAGAAGTGGGCAAGCAGAACGGGTGACCGCTATGACTACTATTATTATGACAAGTGACCATGAAATGTTCAAATTGTCACATGGATCGGCAGTCTCACATGATCATAATATGAGCAATTTCAACCACAAACTGCAAAATTTGACACGTACTTAATTTGCAGGCTCAATCTTGTCAAACTATCCCGTATCACGAGAATCCCAAGCGTTAACATGACCCTTGTAAAGGTGGATTGGAGGCGTGAAAAAGTGCACTATTTTGTCTAATTAGTATGGGTTGCCATTCGGAATTACACCCTAAACTCCATAATATCAACCTCCATAATGTCACTCACTCTCTAATATCCCAAAACCCTAGGGAACGGAGGTGCGTAGTTCAAATCTCACTCCTTATTGTCACCTTTCTCTCCCTTATATCACGATTTTTGTCATTAATGCAAACCACCAAAGAAGTCAATCCACACACTTGCATTGCGCCATGTGTCAGTATGTGGAGTGTCGTCTTCTTCTTATTCTTCGTCTTCTTATGCCACTTGTTGAATGTTGGTGCATGCATCCGCCACATTGCCCAGGAAGGCAAAGTAGAGTGGACCACACCACACCATTTAATATGTTGCACTTTGTGTTGTTCCATAGTGTCACATGCTACACTAATTCACTAGTATCATGCGTCCATGTTAACACTACATAACTCCGTAATATCACGTGCACTTTGGTTGCCACAGGTGTGATACTACGGAGTTTAGAGTGTACATGTTTCTTGGATCTTTCCCTCTATCTTATTAGGTTCATACTATTATATCTCTTTCTTATTTGAAATACTGTACCATTTATTTCCACACATTCAAATTATCTTTTTTCTAAAAGGAAATGCCCGATCAAACTATTGACTCAAATGAACAGGATAGAAACACTTAACAACATATAGTACAATTTCAACCATTAACCCCTAGGCAATTAGCTCCCTTAACGTACTAGTATTGGCGATTCTCCTCAAGTGTTGTGTAGTTAGTTTTTTGCTATCCCTTAAAAAACAACAACTTAGGGAACTAGGTCACAGGGAAGACTGAGCTAGTGTCTATAAGGATTAATGTTACATTGGTTTAAGGTTCTAATAACAATCTAGGTCTTTTACTCCTTTGTTTCCTCTTCCTCGGGCTTAATATTCACTCTTATGGTTCATTGGTGCTTTGAGTCGTGTGTGGGTCTGTCCTATCTGACGACTCCTATCACTTCTAGTTTCACACTTTCTAATTCCGTCGTGAAGCTCAAAAGCTTTGGCAATAGTCTTTTCGGATCTTGGCAATAGTCTTCCAATGGATTTTCATCCTATTGGGGTTAGTATCTTCTTCCTTAATTAAATAATTACTTAATGCCATCAATCATAATTCAAATTGCATTGCTCAAAGAATTTGTTCCTTCACTTTGCCTCATTTATCGTTTATTAATTATAATTGAAATTTACTTATCTCGTGCTCTTCATTGTCACATAACACACAAAGGCTTGCTTCGATTCCTACAACATTCTTACATAATCACATAACTTATAGGCTATAGCCATTAGATTCCAACACAATCTACTTCGACGGCTAGCCTAATTCCTTTCACTTCAAACCCTATCTTTCTCATTCCTAATCATATCAAAACACGCTCTTTGTGGATTAGATTACTTTCCGACTCAACATCATCATGATATCCTAATTTCCATCATATCTCGTCACTCCCACTAAACTTCTTGTCTCTCCTGGTAATGATCACTCTGAACCACCTCATCACTTCAGTTCGGGTAGTTAGTTAAGACATCGCTCTATCTTTCTGTCAGCCTCTCTTTGTCTATCAGTTTCATCTCTCACAGTTTCCTCTCTCGCCGGCTATAGTCAGTTAGGGTGCCCTCGACACTCGGCTCTTCCTCTCTGACTACCCTCGACATACTCTTCCTTGTGTGCGCACTCGGGTAACTTAACTGCTTCAATGGTTCCCTCTTCTCTGCACTAACTCTTTTGTCCTTACAATCTTGACCATATTATGACATTCTTGGCAATGTTCTGACACTCTTGGCTATGGCCCTTATCTTAATTTGTTCTCAGGCAATAGTCCACTACTCTTGCGAGCTCTTCTTCAATTTCTCCACGGGGGGTGCAGTGTCGAAAATGTAGAAAACCACGTGCGAGAAAATGTAGGGTGGATTTTATTCAAGACACATAATTTTTACATTTTTTTAGATATACAATAGCGTCCTCTAAATTTGAATTTGGGAATTATATATAATTTACAATGTGTTTTAAGTTGTGGTATTTATTATTATTTAGATGTAAAGTAGCATAAATAAAATTAAGTTTAGTTTAAAAAAATTTATAGGTTCAACATAAATCATATGCCATTAGTGGCATTGGATGAGAAATAGGCAAAATGTATGTGAACATGTGGATGGATTTGTTGAAACGGTCACCTTTGGATGGAAGTACCATCCTTAGGTTTTTCATTTCCATCCTTAGATTTTTGTTTTCTCCTCTAGTTGGTTGCTCTGCTTCGGTTTAGGGTTTATTGCTCACTATGTTCGCTCATGTGCTCGCTTTTGTGATCGTTGTGCTCGCTCTTGTGCTTGCTCATGTGCTTGCTCTTGTTGTTGTCGTTGGAAAAGGGTGACCGAAGGACTAATTCCGGTTTTTTTTGGTGGTGTCAGTGACTCAGCCTGTCTTTGGAATTGCTAACACCTGCTCAACACTAATATTTTATGGCCTCTATATGAACACTTAAAACAACTGCATCTATGTTCCTTGAAATCCATCCCAAATTGGCATTTGTCATTGCATAGTGCACTATATGGGTAATGTATGTGCAGATTGTTCACACAAAATTTCTACTACTTATAAATAAGATAGGGTGATTATTATTATGCGACTCTATAATTTATATATAATGATAGGGTGTTAGAAAATACCATCCAGTAGAAATTTAACTACTTATAGGGTGGAAAATATTCAATGAAGGAAGGTAAATACTCCCCATTAAATAGGGCGTTCTCGCACGTGTATACATAAAGCAAGTGTAGGTGCACCCCCCGTGAATTTCTCACAACTATGCTCCTGGAATCAGACATGTGCTACAGACTATGGCCTTTACAATTATATCTACTTAGGCTATAGTCAGTCTCCTTCACCGCAAGTTCTTATTGTGATTTTGATTTAGGTTGAGACTCTTCAGGTTCTTACGATTATCTCTCTTGCCTCGGCCAATCGCTCTCAAGTTTCTGTTAACCCTGGCTATAGCCTATCCCTTCTCTGTAACAATTTACTCTCTTTGAATCAACCTAGAGTGGCCTTACGACTTCAACTCACCCTATCTCTCTCACAATACAGACTATAGCCTCTCTTTTTATTTTCAGTTATCTCAATCTTTGAGCACGATTGCACTGGTTCTTCCAACAGATTCTTCCATCTTCTCTTTGCTTCACTCAGCAATTTCTCACGTTTTACTTACTGGCTTTACTCACATTGGTTCCTCCTCACTTCATTTCTCTAATACAATCCTATCATGCACTGATTCAACTTACAAATGTCATGCACATAATATAGCCATACTTATATCAATCAGATCATCCTCTTTACTTCATCGACTCAAAACCAGTTTATATGATCCGCATCCCCCTATCACATGTGGTGATGCTACAATCCTAACTCTGAAAATCTAATGCCTTCGGCTTCTAACTCTAATGCCTATAGCGTGACTCTCCGCGGCTATGGCCTCAGTAGATATAACGAGAAGTGTCTTCTCCTTGGCGATAGCCCGCTTATCAAGCTCGGAGCTCCCGGCGGTTGCAACTCCTACAACTACTTTCCTCGGGCTATAGCCTTCTGATTTCATCCTAAACTAACTTTCATCTATCATTTTAGTTACTTTATCATAAAAAAAGTTTTTTCTTTCCTACTACCAGGCTATGGCCAGAAAAATGGTATTACATGTTGGTCCAAAAACTATTTTGAAAGCACTACCAACAATCATGGGTTGGGATAAATTCAATTTACATGGATCAATCACTTATCCTATATGAATGTAAAAAAAATGACTTCCAAATCTATTGCCAATACAACATCAACAAAGTCTCAAGAAAAGTTAAAAATGACTAACTCCAAAGGTGATTTTTGACACTCTTGCAGAGGTTCGAGGTGATTCGTCAAAATTTGTCTCTCCTCCTTCCTTCTCAAAGGTATAGACCATATATACGAACGTGTGCTCTTTCCTATGGCTCCACCTTCTCCAATCATACCTTCTCCAGTCCCTACGGCTACACCTTCTCAAGTCCCTTTAAATCCTTCTCTTTTCTGATCTTCCTAACTATGGTCTTCATCGTCACATGTCAATTAAATATCTAACTCTAGTTGAGTTTTTTTAACACTATTTTTCCTTTCTTACTCAAAATTTCCAAAATAATTGCTCCTAGTCTCAAACACATAGCACATATATGTCATCAAAGTTGTTACGTATGACTGTGGGTAGGTTGTGCTAAACCATTAATTATGTTGTATTAGTATAAAAATTTCAATTTTATACTATTAGGGGGGGGGGGTTCATCCTCCCTCCCCCTCCCCAAGCATAGCATACAAGTTGAAACCAAGATTGTGTTATCAAAACATTAAAATGACAATGAGAACCCATTTGTTCTTCAAAAAAATTGAGGTTGGTGACTGCTTTGAACTTCTTGTGCAAAGACTCTATCACAAAGTGCAAAACCCAAAAGCATACCCAAAACCGGCAATGAACTCAAATCTCTATCGTACCACATTATCATGCATTTGGGGCTTCTAGTGCATGACAATTGTACATAGTGTTGGTTTTAGGTTAGTATGCCTACCTTGCAACAAAAATATCAGCAACAAAAACATAACCTAAACTAAGATCGTACTTTCAACACATTAAAAGCGACAATGTGAAGAATTCCTTTCATGATTTCGCTAGTCCTTCGGGGTGTGATTTGAAGGATAGATAATTTGTGCACTTGAGCAACACTACAACCCAACATGTCTATATGTTTGAGAGCCAATTTAACCCTTAACTGCCCATGGGGGTCCCATTGTCAAGAAACAATATATTTTTTGTTCTTCTCATATATAGGGTAATTACGGGCTGAAATTATTCCGAGATGGCTAGCAAATCCATATTGAGGTTCCTCGTAAATTTTGGAGCTTGTATGAATATTGTATTTATTATCAAGCAAAGGTTCTCCTGGTCAAATAGGTCCCCCTGATTATATTGACTATTGCTCGTTAGAATGGTTATCATATCATGAGCATGCAAACCAATCTCTTCCAGACATTTGACTTCTTGGCATCCGTTCTTGGAGCCAATGCACATACCACTCAAATATAGATGTCAAATTAAGAGCAATAACCAAATTAGGCACATCTACCTTAATGTCAGCACAACTTGAAAGGTTGTTTTCTCATTGTGATTGGGGCTAAAGTCGTACCAAACCCATTGTGAATTCGAAGTGCCAAAACAATATTAGAAGCAAGCAAAATTTTCTTTCCACCTTGGGCACCCTCAATTTCTTGCCCAAAATCGGTTGCATAATGACCGTCAAGCTTCTTATGTGTGTATTTGTGATCAAGAGAGCTTGCAAAATTCTCTTCACCCTATGAGGAAGAATTATGGCCAACAACATTCCAAATGGAATACATATGGAGCCAAAAACTACAACACCCCGATGCTTCTAAGCTCTTTCCCATTTGATCTAGCTCTACCACTCAACACCTAAGAAGAGGTAAAGGAGTACACACTAAAAAATTACCCCCAATTATTCAACTTTATCCCAATGGGCGTCCACTAGCCTAGAGCAAGACTATATGTCTCGTTCTTTGAGTTGTCTTATACTAGGCCACAAAGATGAGGTGATGACTTTCTATTTAAATTGTTCCCCCAAACAACCTCATCTCAATTTGCTTTGCATAACATTGTTCAATGCTAGGGTGTTGCTTTCCTAGTGCTGATAATATCGGGAATTTCATGAGGATCATGTTCCACTTACGTTGGGTTACCCTTGTAAAATGAACAATACTCAACTTGAGTAATGTTCATTTGGCATAGGCAACCTTGCATGTGGGGTGAACTCGGAAATCAGTAACCGTAGGCAATTTATTTTTAAAAATAAAAAATTATGGCAACCAATGTCAGTTGGTTGCATGCTAGGTTGTTCAGCTAACACGTTGCTCAATCGTAGGTCAATCACTCCAACCACACAAGTACAATGAATATAGCATAATGGACTTGTGGGGCGAAGCTAGCTTGCTTCATTTAGAATTGAGTGAGGGCTTCATAGCCATTCTAGTGTTATGCCACTGGATAGCCAATATGAATTGGAAGGCGAGTGCCAAAGATTCGATTGTCTTGACAGAGTTTGTGTGTGTGGAAGCATGTAGAGGAGTAGGAAAGTCAAGAGGGCCGACCTCTCTTTACCACAAATTGGATTGCATTGCATGTTTTTTTGTTGGTGTATGTTAGTCTCCGACATGAATTTGAGTGTTGACATTGTAGGAGCAATTGAAGGCGTTATGTAGGGTTCGTAAATCATGTTGTAGTAATGCTCAATTAGTGTTGAAGGAGGATGTAGGTCATAAATCTGTAAGGTGTTTGGAGGAATTGAGTTAGACACATGTAACTACATGTGTCCTTACAAATCGTGTTCCTTTGTTTGTAATTTCCTTCTTAGGGTTAAACTTGGTTGATAGTGTGGATACTTTGTTAGGATGTGGATTTAGAGCCTTTTATTTTGTCTTTTTTTTCTCAACACATTGTTGCCTCTGGTTGTTACAAGTTTGTTTGTGGTTACAAACATTTGTGGGGCACGAAGAAATCCCATTGAAACAATGTCCAAGGATATTTTTGGGCATAACCGGTCAAAATTAGAATGTTTCCAAGTCCAATTGGTTACATGTTGTGAACTTTTGGTTTTCCTTTAATAGTTTGAGGTATATTCCACATATTCCTTATATTGATGGGCTTGAGGTGCTACTGGTTTTAATTTATAGGCATTGGATGTTGTAGATGCACAACTGTACAAAGACTACAAGCAAAGAAACAAGGCTTTGGCTATCATGCAACATTATTTGCAAGATTGGTAAGAACATCATCATGTGTAGATATAACTAATTATTTAGATTTTTTTATGCATATGTCTAAATTCTTTGCACTTTGACAAAGATGTCAAATTGAGTATTTCAACACTTTGGTCACTCTTGATATATCAATTAATCTCATACTAGTTAAATGTCTATTTAACGAAGCGTCTGCAATGCGTGTATCAAATGGCTATTGTATAAGGCTCATGAGGTTTTAGTTTTAATATGGAGTTTGAAAGTCAATGTTGTGCTTATTTACGTGTAGTTTGCACTAGTGGTAGTTGTTGACTTTGCATTGGTGGGTGCGCAACAATTCAATTGCTTCCTTTTTCAAGTTGTGGCACTAGTAAGTGGAGGACCAATGAGATCTACATGACTTATTTGGATGCTTTGGCATGTCTATTGTAATTTATGCAAATACGAAGCATATAGACTACTTTTTGCAGGGCATGTGGGAACTTTGTAATTGTGACTTTTAGACACATATGGCTAGCCTTGAAGCATGATGTCAAGGTCTCTAACTACAAGATAATTTTGAAACCCCCTAAATTGTGTAAATGCACACACATCTTTTTTATTATTCTTGTCTTCTTTTGTTTATGACATGTACATGCAATTTGTTGTTGCTATTAATATACTGCTATGTTGCTTTGCACCAAGCTTGACTGTGAATTCAAAGCTTGAACCCTATAGTTTGCTTGTTTTCCTTGATTTGTACATGTGCTTCCTGCGATGCTTACAGTTAATCATACACTTTAAGGACTTTGGGAAATTGGAGATTTTTTGACATATAAGTAATATAGGGTACCATTAAATCAATCATTCAACAATTTACAATTACACATAGGGTGCCAATAATCATAATCATTTACCATTCTTTTGAAAATTAGCATGCCTTATAATCCATCCTAGTTGGTAAATACCCCCCAAAATAAAATAAAATAAAATAACATTATTGCATGTGTATGCTTAATATGAGAGGAAGTGACCTCCTCCTCCCCCGCCCCTGGGCTTTTGAAAAATAACCATTTATAAATACACCATTCTTGATTATTCAAATATAAAAATCTAAATAACAAGGATATCACAAAAATGATTCAATTTCTTTAGTTCATTTTTGAGAATATATATCCATTACAACTTAGTAAAAGGATTTTGAGGCCTTGGGTGAGCTATCTCATCATTGTTCTTCCTTGCTATCATTATTTGGTCTTGCTCGTTCACATGCCTTTCTCTCAAATCCCTCGAAACTAAGGCAACAAAATTTGACGGCTTTGTGTGTAGTACTTTCTCTAAAGTACAAGGCATCTTTTTGTAAAAGATATCCCAAAATATTACATGCATGATTTGATGAAGTAATTAGCATGATTCGGTCAGTCAAAGTTTGGAGTCCTTAGAACTAGTAGATTGGACAACTTCTCAACCAAATATAGTGCCCTAGCTTCTAAGAGGATGTTGCAACCTTCCCATAGGTTCAATTGCCTTCTAAAATTAAACACACGGATCCAAACTTTTGCATGCTATAAATATCTTCAGTGTATCAAACCTTGAAAAAACACATATCCCCCCCCCACACACACATACATATAAGGGATGTCTTATACAGTCAAGACTTTATAAGTGTTACCCCTATAAGCGTTATAATTTCATATATGTTAAGAAAATTTTACTCCCCTACAAAAACACAATTGGTAAGACTAGTGAGTGTTATGTGTTAAGTGTTATAACATGCTCTACTCCCTTCTTTGTTAGTTGCACCTCTATAAGTGTTAATTTTGAGAAAATCAAGGTAATTATATATGAGAGCATACATTTTAAACATGTAATCACATTTATCCCATATTCTTTGCAGTTTATACTAGATTTTGAGAGAAGGATGGTGTTGGCACAGAAAGAGAAGGTGCTTTTGCTCCTAGATAATTTCATGAATCTTTGGTCATCAAGTGCCAAATGTAGGTTCACGTTTGAGGGTCACACGATTAGAATTTCTACCTCCGAACACCACAAGTCGTTTTCAATCCATGGATGCAGGCATTATTGGATCTTTTAAGGCACGATACCGAAATTCGGTGATTCAATATCAGATAGATTGTTTTAGTGCAAACAAGGTGTTTGCAATTGATATATATATCAAGCTATTGTTATGGTTGAGTGGGCATTGTGTGTGGGAGTTACCACATCGACAATTCAAAATTGTTGGAGGCACACGGGTGTTCTTTCGATCTCTATTGAGAGGGAGATAGAGGAAGCTAGGCGCTTGGTAGAGGTTGATGAAGTTGCTACTCTACTTCATCAACTGACGTTGTTGTCATCTGATAGTGAGGTGGGTGACGTGACGAATGCTCATGTATACCTCAATTATGAGATGGAGTTTGATTTAAACAACCCTTATGAACCTACCGATGAGGAGTTTTTGGATATGTATTCCTCAGAACATCAAGAAATTGATGTTGATGAGGTTATGATTGATGTGGTAGAAGAAGTTGTAGGATTGAGTGTTGCTGAGCGTTCTCTAGAGACTTTGAAGAAATGCTTTGAACAACAACAAATGATGCCCTATCACACATCAGGAGCATTCAAGGACTCCAAGAGGAAGTTTTATCTCATCGTTTGGAAGCTTCTTGTCATACTACTATAGACTCTTTCTTTCGGTTAGTTTAGTTGGAAGAATCTCGTCAAGTTACTATTATATAGATTATTCTTTCAATTAGTTTAGTTGAATTATGTATTATCATTTGTACTTTCATTTTTTATTTTTATAAAATGTTATGTTCTTCATTTTCGGAAATTTTAAGTGTTATTTCTATAAATGTTATTAATCATCGGTATGAATTCTATAAGTGTTACTTGTTATAATTCTATATATGTTATTTTTTTGCTACTCCCAACCTGTAACATTTATAGAGTCTTGACTGTAAATCCCTTGGTGCAAATATACTTAATACATGGTTTAGAAAACAATATCCCCTTTAATGAATGGGAGTGGGCCCTACATAGCCATTCGGATTTGGAATTGAGCCAACAACGACAAAATTTCCTTCTGTTATATCAAGAGGTAGGCTTGATGCAAATTCCAATAGACCATGTCAGTGGTATGGTCTTTGGATGAGATCCAGGGGCCCTCAAAGTTAACATGGTCACGGTCCTTGGCTTGTGTGTAAAGTGGCCTTGAATTTGAGTCTCCTTGCACAGGGTTTCGCATCCCATGATTATATTCCCTGGCCCCACAGAACGAACGCACAATGCTGAATAATGTTGTGCACCTTTGGTAAGCATGAGATTGGTGGGGCCCAATTCAAAGAGAAAGCCCAATTCAAAATACGTACTTATATACATCTCCTACATTTTCACACTCAATTTTACCCACCTAACTTAAACCCCTCTAAAACCCTCCAAATGTTGTAATGACTCTCCACATGAACAGAGACTTGAATTCCCCTCAATTTCCAACCGAAAAATCGATTCACAGTGACCGAAGTGTGCTACTTAGCAAACTTGCGCAATCCAAATCCTGTGCTGCAACAGCTTTTTCTTCAAGTGTTTGTGAAATCTGCAGCAAGAACCCACCAATCCTAACTGACACTAATTAGTACCTTGCGCTCACAGGAAGCGACATGATTACCAGGACAAGAGAAATAGCTGTGAAATCATACTAGTACTACTTACATGTAACTTATACTCATGGCCTCCTTTGGGCCATCAATCTCCACATGACAGGAGAGGTTTTGAGGTTTTGGGGTCTGTCAGCCTGTCCAGTTTCGTCGTGGTACGGGTGAAGAATTTTGAAGAATCGAAGAGTTGAAGAATTGAAGAATATGAAGTAGGGTAAGTTAAATAAATTATCGTAGTCTTATTATAGTAATACAGGAGACAGTGAATGGAATCGGACGATTGAGTTGGATAGGTTAAGATGAAGTTTGCTTTTCCAACTTTACTTCAGTAATTCTTATCATTTATGCTCAGGAGGAGATGATGATGATGGTTGTCTGATGGGAGTGATGGAAGATGCTGCTGCATTGTCTGTTGTGTAATTTGCATCTTCCTATGGTGGTGGCAACTTTTTCACTTCAAAGTTCACTCCTGTGGGAGTCCGAGTCAGTGCGATTGTCGCTGTGTATCTTGGAGTTGGGATTCGGGAGGAAATTGAAGACTCGGCACGCATTTTGATCACATGCCTTAAGTAGGTTAGGTGGATTCCATATAGCCAGCAGCATCTTGGAGGCTCACAGGACAGCAGGTGCGTTGGAACTTGGCAGCATGCGAAGAAGAAGAATGTGATGTGGGTTTTGTGTGGAGTGGACGGTTTGTGATAGGTTTGTGAAAGTCACCGGGTTCAGTTCAGTGATGAAAAGGAAACCTACTCCTGCATTGTCTGTTGTGTAATTTGCATCTTCCTCTGGTGGCAGCGTTTTTCACCCCTGGGAGAGTCAGTGCGATTGTTCGGTATCTTGGAGTTGGGAATCTTTTTATGTGATCGAGTGGGGCAGATTGGAGTATAAGTCGTTAAGAGCGTTACGATCACATAGGCTAGGCGGAATTTTCACATAGACACCATCTTGGAAGCTCACAGGTGCGTTGCCACCCCTGCGAGAGTTAGTCTGAATGTTGGGAATCTTGGAGTTGGTAATCTTCTTATGTCATCGAGTAGGGCAGATTGGAGCAAGTTATTAGGAGCGAGAAGGAAAGGGCTGAAGAAGGCCGGCTCGGCCGGCATTTGGATCACATAGGTTAGGTGAATGAATTTCACATAGCCAGCATATCTGGGTTGAGTTAGGCTCACAGGTGCGGTGGCAGCAGCATGCAAACAATGAGAAGATGAGAGTTTTGTGTGTTTGTTGTGACGATGGTTGCGCAATTCGTTTGGTGGGATGGTGTGTGGAATCCAGGTTTTAGATGTATGTTTTTTGTGTCAACATACGCTCTGCTGTGATAATTTAGGAGAATTGGGAGCAATTTAGCCTTATTGTGCTTTTCTCACAGCGCATTTCTTGGTTACTTTGATCTTGATTGCATTGAAGGCATGTTTCTTTCAATGGAGCTTTATCGGAGAGAGAGTTGAGAGACTTTAAGATGTTAAAAAGAGTATGTGACCCTCCACCTTCCCTAACACTTTGGAGATTTATTATTTTGTTTTTGTTATTGGTTTTGGATCGAGTGGCAGGCAGCCATCATCAATCATCACCATGTACACGGACGAGTCAGGCTCCGACAATGATGACTACAGCAACTCGGACGACGAAGAGACGGAGAAGTTCGAGGAGATGGCGGCTCGGAGGATACAGAGCGGGGCGTTGGTGGTGAAGAATGCAGACAGCACATACAAATGTCCACTGTCCCCTGGCAGGAAGAAGCAGAGTTACAAGTACCGGGAGCTTTTGGCTCATGCCACCGGTGTGGCCAAGGGGAAAAAAGGGCCAGAGAAAATTGGAGGCCACAGGGCACTGATGAAATATTTGGAGGCAGAGTTGGGGGATAAGCCTATGGTACCTCAAGCAGAAAGATTTTTGTATCTGGAGCAAGCTGTTCCCAAGAGAGAAGCTAGGGCAACCAAATTGCTGTCTCCGTGGATGGGCATCCTTGTCAACATTGATAACAGCCGGAGGAATGAGAAAGGGTTTAAGCTTGCGGCCGGTGCTGCAGATATCAAGGAGAAATTTCAGGTATGGTGCTTAATTGATGGATGGAGTAATCGCAAAATTCCTTAACTCTTCTTGGAAGGTTTTGTTTATGTAATCGTTGCGACGATTGGTTTTTTTTTGTAATAGGTCTAGGATTGAAGAGCCATTCAGTGTGCACATTAGTGATAAAATGGTGAACTTGTTTGCCTTCTTAATAGCCACCAATTTTGGTTGGAATTTGAGGGAGGCAAGTTGGTTCAATCATGCCTGCATCAGAGAATCAAAATTGTGCTTTATCAATGGTCACATGGAGGTTCCTTCTCTTCTTGGAAGCTTCTCTATGTAATCAATGTGATTAGAGATTAACATGTTCACCATTGAAGAGCCACTCTGTGTGTGCACATCGGTATGCCATGGTGAATCTGTTTGCCTTCTTACAGTGGTTTTAGGAGCTACCAGTTGTGGTTGGGAGGCATGTTGAATTCAATCATGTCTGCATCAGAGCATCAAAATTGTGGCTAATGTGTGCTGCTTAATTGATGGAGCTAACCCAAAGCTCTTAAGTCTTCTTGGAAGCTTCTTTAAAGTAATCAATGTGAAGAGTGACAAACAGGTTCACTCTTATAGAGCAACTCAGGGTGCACATCAGTATGCCATGATGAACCTGTTTGCCTTCTCAGAGAAGTTTGATTTAAAAAAAAATTTGGTTGAAATTTGAGGGAGACATTTTGATTCAGTCATGTCTGCATTGGAGGATTGAAATTGTGGTTTATCTGCTGGTTTTGCATTGTCACTTGGAGGTTCCTTCAGTCATACTTGTCTTTATGTAATCAATGCGAAGAGCGACTAACAGATTCAACCATTGAAGAGCAACTCAGGGTGCACCTCACTATGCCATGGTGAACCTGTTTGCCTTCACGGCGAGGTTTATAAAGGTAGCTATCAATTGTGGTTGGAATTTGAGGGTGGCATGTTGGCTCAATAATGTCTGCATCGGAGGATCGTGTTTGTGCTCTATCTGGTGTTTTTGCATTGTCACTTGGAGGTTCCTTCAGTCATACTTGTTGTTTTCTAAGAATGATAGGGTGTTCATGTTGGACTGCTTAAGAGATGGAGCTCGCTCAGAACTCTTCTTGGAAGCTTGGTTTATGTATGCCATGATGAACCACTTTTCCTTTTTGGTGAGGTCTGTATAACTTTCAATTATGGTTGGAATTTGTGGGAGACATGTTGCTTCATTCACGTCTGCATCAGAGGATCAAAAATGTGCTTAATCTGGTGGTTTTGCACTTGCAAGTTGGAGGTTCCCTTAAGTCATACTTGATTCTAAGAATGGTAGTGTGATCATTTTGAATTAATCATGCTGACTGAGCGTGCTTGGTTTCTGTGATCAACCAGGAGTTCAACCCGCAGAGAGTGGATGTTTTCCATGATATCAATGGGCACCAAGGAACAGCTTTGCTCACATTCAAGAATGACATACATGGTCTTGAGGACGCACAAGCTTTTGAACAAAGTTTTATGATGGCGAATCGTGGCAGTAAGGACTGGTGGAGTCAAAAACATCCTGTCAACCTAGATTTATATGGATGGCAAGCAAATGAAGCAGTGAGTAACATTTCCATGTACTTGCAATCTTATTGTCAGATTCTTAGCAAGTTCGCACACTGTAGAGAGTACACGAAACTGATTTGGTTAAGTATGTTGCGCAGGATTTGACAGCCAACTTGGGTCAGCTCACTGAGCATTTACGAAAGTTTACTGATTTGAAGACGGTGAAAGACATGGTTGAAGAAAAGGAAAGAATAAACAAGCAGGTGGTGGAGGACTTGGTGAAGACAGTGGGTCACAAAAATGATTTAGTGGCAGCTTCGCATCAACAGTTTGTGATTTTGAAGAATGTTGTCGCGGAAGTGGAAGCGCTGCGGGTAAAAGCCGAGGAAGAGAAAAGTAGAATGGAAGAGCTACACAAGCAAGGTAAAGCTGAGCTAAGAATTGGGGATGTTTTGACACTTCTAAAGTAACATTGCAGAATTTGTCATGGAGGGAGAGCCTCTTTGAGACAATTTAAAGTTTATGAATACTTTTCCTTTTATATCTGATGTGCAAAAGTACTTATAATGATGAGTTTTTCGTGCAGAGTTGGAGACAATTCGAAAAGATTCAAAGGACAGTGAGCGTGCACACAATGAGAAGTTGTTGTTGCACCAAGTTGCACTCTCGGAGAAGTTGAAAACATTAGAGAGACGCAACGAGGAGATGAAAGAAGCGGAGAAGTACATGAGGCAGAAGAATGAGGATGAACGACGACAATTTGAAAGAGAAAAGCAAGAGGTTTGGGTCTCCTTCGTCTTCTGGTTTTGGGTCTTCTGACAATTTCTTACACCCTGGAAATAATAAGCTACAGAGAAGAAAAAAATGTGTTTCTACAGTTTGTGGAAGTGAGCTCTTTTCTTAACAGTTCAAGACAGGTTAGCAGGTTCCATCTGGTACAAGGAAACTGCCTATATTTCCTCAAATCTGACTTGTGTTAAGTATTTGAAGTACTTCTAGCTTCTTCAGCTTTTTTCTCTTGATTGAAAAAAAACTCATGCTGCAGGCTCAAAGATTGCTAGATGAAGCAAGCAAGCAGGCGCAGACACATGCAGCTATGCAATGCAAGCAGCGGGATCAGCAGAAGGAGATGATTAGAAAGCACGAGGTAATCCATTCTTTTTCTTGTGTTTCTGGCCGCAAAAGTGAGGCTTGCAGTTTGTGCAGCATTCTGCAAGAATGACTAGTTGGAAATGGCAATCTAAGGGCATCTTCACACTACAGCCAAGGGCGTGACTATGAAATTGTGAGAAAAATTGAAACTCATCCAAAGGCTGTGCCATTGCAAATTAAAATTGAATTTTGTGTGGTCATGGGGCTTCAAGTGTAGTGTAGAGACATACACGGCCGGGCTCTCAAATACCAAATGCTGTTTCATTACCATCCTACCCATGTGGGCCCTTCTACACAATAAGTTAGGAAAAATCAAGGGTTGTGATGAAATTTGAAGTGTCGTGGTTTCCCCAATTGTTGTGTTAGATCCACCTCTTCGAGGTGGGCATGACACAAAATCCGGTAGGTCATGAAATATGATACATTGCATGCCATGTAGCACTCCATGTAGGTTTTGCATCCATTCAAACTCCCTTTGTCTCTTAGGCCCTAAAGCTCTAATGTGATGTGAAGTGGGATGGTCTCAGCTTTTTCCACCAATGAGATCTTTTAGATTTCATTGGTCACGGGTCCTCAAGCTCTAGTGTAAAATGCCCCTAATCTGGAGGGATATGCTTTCATGGATTTGAGCTAATTGGTCAAGTATATAGTCTTGTTTATCATCTCTGTCTGTTTCATTGACATTACAAAAACAGAGGACGCTGAAAATAAAAGAGTTATGATTATTACAGTAGTGATGAGCTGGAAAATTGAAAAGCTGAGCTGGACGTGTGTAATGGTGGTTTCTGTGTAGGGTGAAAACAAAGCGTTGGAGATAGCAGTCCAGGAGCAGAAGATGAAGTTGCTACACAAGCAGAACCTTGAACTGCAGAAGCAACATGTGAAAGAATTGTTGGAGATTGAAAAGTCAAGGGAATCAGATACCGCTATTATTGAAGATCTTCAAAGTCGTGAGGAGATGCTACAAGAAACTGTAAATACATTGACGATCAAAGAGCGGAGTGCTAATGACGAACTTGAGGAAGCCCGAAAAGCTGCCATTGAAGTAAGTCCATTCATCTCCATAAAGAAATCCTCTGGTTGCTGCTAATCTTGACTTAGACTATCTAAGTTGTTCTCAGGCATAGTGTTGAGAAAATGACAATTAATTGTCTGGGACATGTGACTTTTGTTGTTACCAGGTGCTGGAGGATTATGGAGTCAAGGGTAAGATTGCGAATAAGTTGCAGGGCTCCATCAACAAAGCGCCATGGACACCTGCTTGCAAGAAGAAGTACAAATACCATCCAGATGGATACGACATGGAAATGGCTAGACTTATTTCTGTGTGGGAAGAACGTATCGGGGACCAGAATTATCACCCCTTTAAGACTATTCAAGTTGGGCCAGACCTTTGGGAGGTACACCAACTCTCAAACTCTGGAATAACTGTTGCATCTCTTAGTACAGGTTCTCCAGCTTTTGGGCCATATATGTATGCAATTCAGATCCTGTTTCTTTGACTCACTTTACTCCTTTAGACGCACACCAAGCTCCCATTAGTTTGGAGGTCTTCCAAGTGTGCATGTAAGGTATGAGAGTGTTATTTGGTTTGTTCTTCATGTTCTCCAACTTCTACAGATTAGATCTACACAATGAAACTTGTGTTGTGTTAGCAAATCTACGGTGAAGCTTCGGCAAAAATCAGACCTCCCATGATTTAGTTATGGTTATTGCATGCTTGTTGATTCCTTACATAAGTACTGCCAATCGTGTTCACTATTGAGTGTGGAGTCCATAGAATTTGAAGGTGTAGTCCAATCTCTTTAAAACATGTGTCTTTATGGTGCTTGTTCTGTGATCCTCATGTAATCACACACCAATCAAATATAGGTGTCTGATTAAAATAAGCAACTGAATAACACCCGCATACATCATGCATGAAATGACATTGTTTTTTAATCCTTTTAATAATCAATCCTTACCTCGTGTAAGTATCTTAAGTCATAATAACAAGTTCACATTTTTGCAGCGTGTTATCAATAAGGAAGATGAAAAGCTGGTTGGGCTGAAGGAGGAATTGGGAGAAGAGGTCATGAACACGGTTGCGACGGCATTCTTGGAAATTGAAGAGTACAATGCGAGTGGCCGGTACCCCGTAAATGTCGCGTGGGATTTCCTTAAAAAACGACGAGTGACATTGAAGGACCTTCTACTGCACCTCAAGGAGTTGCTTGATAACAAGGTGCCCCCCAAACCGAAGAAGCGAGCTAGAGCGCAGTGACCGTTGAAGTTACGGGTAAAATTGTAACTTGTCAATTCTGAGAGAGTGCAAATGTGTTACTCTCTAGAACCATCATATCACAAGTAGCATGGCCCAAAACCTTCAAATCTACCACTTCGCTGTATATATGAAAGGTTCTGTCTGCATTCATGTAAATTGTCCTCTGGATAAGCAGGCGTACTAGGGACATGTGGCAAAATAGAGGAGTGAGATACAAAAACTTATCAAAGTGGTTTTTTTTTTGATGTGTGCATGCTGAAAAACAGTAAGTTTGTGCTGAGCTTTTTTTATTTGAAAAAATTGCAGACCTGGGAGAGTAACTAATAGAGAAGTAGCACAGAAGTAGCATGGAATGTATGAAATTGTCTGGATATGAACCTACGACTGTTTAAAAAAGTATAGAATGCTAATGACTCCTTAGTCCCTACTTTTGACAGTTTGGCAAATTTAGGGTATTTGAGTGATCCAATTTAGGTGCAGATAATCTTGTTGGATTAGCCCTCTAAAGTGGATTCAGACTCAAAACATTTGAATCATATCTCAATCTCTCACTGAGTTTCTAAGGCAGAATATTTCAAAACCGATTGCACTACCCATCTTGGTCAAGTCCCACCTTTTGCATGGGACAAATTACTTCTTGAATAATTTTGTTATGAACTTGCCTAAAACCTCAGCGTGAGAATGTGGGACTACAGGTGACATGCCACATGGGCTTCTAGTGCCTTGTATACAAGTTAGTTCATCAATATGTAGAATTGGTAAAATTTTGACCCCACCTAAGGTAGACGTGCCTAATTCGGTTTCTGGTCTTAATTGGACAGCTATATTTGAGTGGTATGTGGTTAGGTGTGGCTCCAAGAACAGATGCCAAAGACGTGTGTTTAAAAGAGATTGCTGGACTTTGTGCTAAAAAGAAGATAACCATTCTAGGCTCAATAGTCAACATAATAGGAGCGCCCTATATGACCATTTAGTGAGCACGAGAATCTTCACTTTTGATAATGAATAAGATATTCATATGAGCTCCAAAAATTATGAGGAATATGGCTACAACCGTGATTTGGATTTGCTAACCATCTCATACTAATTGCAAGTTTCATATCAGGAGAAGTGGGCTACTCAGAAAGTAACCATGCAAGACCAATCTATCTTAAATTGTCTTATGTATGACCTCCACTAATTTATTTATTTCTCGGTGCAGTACACTATGGACTTGCCCTTGCCGTGAGTGCACATAGGTCATGTTAGGCCTTGAGGTTTTTTTTTTTTTTTTTTAATAATAATTTTTTTTTTAATGTTTGAAGCATCATGCACTGTATGCTTTGTGTCCACTATACCCTTTATTTTAGATGTCCATAATTGTCAAAAGCTGGAATAGGTGTCGTGAAAAGTTGAACCGACAATGGCTGGAACCTCAACAAAGGCAACATTCTCTTCTCTCCTCCAAGCTCAAGATACAGACGCAACCATGACCTCTCTGATAAAAAAAAAGCAAAAGAGATATAATAGGGAAGCTAAAACTGTCATGCGTAAAGATTCACGAAAAAACGTGAGCACAGTGTTTCACAGCTTCAAAATTTACAGTCGGGTGTCTACGACAAAAAGGTTGAGCTGTACAGTGGAATAGATACAAATTTTATTAGGAAAAGTTTGAATGCGTTGTCCCTTCACTTTGAGACGGAGCCTAGTTTGAATGAAGATACTTTTGGGCCTGTGTATGTTTGTCGGAGGAGCTGCTCAAGTGCGGCTGGATCTGTTGTAGGTGCTTGGCAAGTAAAATTTTGGCAAACATATGCTAATGCCTTCCCATCGGGGCTTTTTCGTGACATGGCAAGAGCTGCGGGGTTCACCGATTGCCAAAACTCTTGATCTTCAGGATTAGTTTCATCAATAAGGAACACCTGCAATGGAGAAGCATCAAATTTGAATTTTGAATTTTGTGGTCAGAAAAGAAAAAAAAATCCAACATCATATTAGAGCTATCCTTGAAGTCTCTCAAAACCCATGTTTTGGTGAAGTGTCTCCAAAACCCATGTTTTTGTCCCATTTTTGACATTGTATGATGTTTTAAGGAGTGTTCAAGTGGTGTGGGAACCTTCAAATATGGTGACATGAAGGGGGAGGTGGTTTGCCTTCGGCCAAAAGGCGGCTACTTAAAAATGAATTTTCATGGCAAACTTTTTGAAGGTGCCTACAATGATGCCCTCCAAAGTTTGACAAGGAGTTCGTTTTGAAATAAACGTCTCTTGTCCAAAGTCGAACGCCTCCCCTTCGTTTCACCGCTTGAATGCTCCTTGAACATTATAAAATGTCTACAATGGGGTGAAGCTCCATACCAAACATGAGTTTTTGAGACACCAATTGTGTATTACCCATATAAATGCATGTTGGCCCTAGCTTGTTCAAGAGCCCTCTTGGATCATGATCATGTCTTCCAACTTATTACAATAAATGAGCAATCCAAATCGTAGATTGATCCCTTAATTGACATACTAAATCAAAGGTTTCAATAGACAAGTGTTTCCAAAGTACCTATTCAAAAACCCATCCTAGCCCATGAGGTAGAAGAATTGCTAAATTTTGACTCTTTTTTGAACAAACGAAAATGTTTGCATCAATGACGTTGTTCACTGCCTACTCACTCATCCACCCAAGATGATAGAACTTTGGCACTTTTCGCATTTAGTTGGCCTGTTCGTAGAGGCAACCCAAAAATGTTGATCTCTCTCACTAGAGACATAGGGGGAGCACTATAAAGAAGAGGAGGAGAGCAAGGGGTGACTTTTTTTTTTTGCTGCGAGTGTTGTTGTAGCGTCCTCTACGTGTGCTCATGGTCAGGAGGTTGCATGCCAATAGAACACATCAGTAGATAGGATGAAACCCCTTGTCGTCCTCCTCTCCATTATAATGCTTCCCCCCCATGCCTCTAGTGAGACATATCTAGTTTCTCCCATGTGTCTAGCGGAAGAGAACTATCGGTTTTTGACTTCCATTCACATTGGACTAATGCTAGAGAGCCATCGATCTCTCTCTTCCATTCCCATTGGAGTAGCGATCGGCAATACTAGGTCTTGTGAACGAAACCCCGGCCACACGTTGAATACACAACAGCATTCAAACAAAGGAAGCATTGTTAAACGCCACTCGAACGTGAAAACAAGGCATGCGATTTGTGCAACCTGATCAAAGGAGCATGGGCACTCACGGTTTTATCTGGATCGAAATTTGCATGACAAGCTGTCATGAGAGCTTCGGCGTCGGAGGAGTTTCGGGTGCCTGCAACGATAACCTGGCGCTTGGAGGGCAGATTATACAAATCAAAAGCACAGCAGAGAAGTGGAACTGCCATGGCCACCTCTTTGACTCGCTGCTCGTATACCGCCTGCCATTGTCAAAAAGCATCTCAAATTCATGAGTCCGGGTTTACCTAGTAATCCTTTCAAAAAATGAATACAAGACCACAAAATTTCTTATCTTCGGGCACCAGTTTGATTAAACCTCATACAACTCGTTTGGATCACTGACGTTCTAGCTTCTTAAGGTGATGGGTTGCTGCCCCTATAAAATGAAATGCAATGAACACTTCAAGAGGGGACACTCCAACACAAAATGTGCCTCGTTTTCATTTTCGATGACGTCGTAAAAGCAAAAATGGCACAATCTTTTATCTCTAGGGATTGGGATACTTGACCACCTGCTAGTTTCAATGGCGAGCCTACGATTTGAGGTGCGGTAATCAACAATGATTTTGTGTTGGGGTGGTGTCAATGATTTTTTTATTTCTTTTTGGCCTATTGTGCCTATTGGCCTCATTCTGTTAACAAACTTAAAGATTCGTAAGGTCTCTAAGGAATCTGGTGTTAATTCATTCTCGGGGAGTTGACGAGATACTCGTGGATTACGACTTGCAACCAAACAATGAAGACTGAACAGTAGAGAAAAAGGTAGATGGGTCTTAATGGTTACATTTTCCAAGTAGCCCACTTCTCTTAGGATATGAAACATGCGATAGTACAAGAAGAAGATTAGCAGATTCAAGATGAGGCGATAGCCACTTTCCTCATAATTTTTGAAGCTCGTATGAACATCTCATTCTTTATCAAAGTGAAGGTTCTCAAGTTCATTAAATGGTCACACAGGTCCCCCCATTACATTGACTACTACTGAACCTAGAATGGTTATCATATTTTAAGTACGCAGTCCTTCAGATACATTAATGCCTTTTTGGTATCCGTTCTTGGAGCCGCACATAACCACATACCACTCAAATGGTGGATTAATCGATCAAGGAAAGCAACCAAATAAGGGTTGTCTACCGAATTTGAGGCGTATGAGAGGTCATACCAAAAGATGTTCCGCAGATGTGTGGAATTTGTTGGCAAGATCGCCCGTTACCAAGGACGAGAGGCGGAGGAGATTGATAGCTGCTACAGAGTTTCCGGATGGTTCCGCACCATCATAGTCCTCTTTCATTCGGAAGAGAATGGACGAATCGCCCTCACCAGTGCTGTAGTATGCTCCTCCCTCTTTGTCCAGGAATTGCTCATCCTGCAGTCAACCAAGTAGACCTCTTCACTTAGAAACACAAAAAAACAAAACATTTCCATGGTTACTACCCCGTTTATGGGGTTTGGCGTCACATACCCCATAACAATATTCAGATCCATAACAATGTTCTGTGGGACTGACAATATTCCACGGAATATTCCCCACATTCAGACCGAATGTGAAAATATTCAAGAATATCCTGTGGAATACTGTCAATCCCACAAAACACTGTTATGGATCTGAATAATGTTATGCCAACTTTGATGCGTATGCTAGGCTACACTAATGGTCAACAACTTCACCATAAGTGCCACCTCATGACACTTGGCGTTCAAGTGCGCCTACTAATATCTCGGCATGAGTATGTACAATAGTGTCATGAGGTGTATGCCTATGTTACACAATGGTCTACAAGTTGACTAAAGTGTACACAAATGACACTTGGCATTAGTATGCTCAAGAATATCATCTTCTTACATACTAAAATGTAAACACATGCACACTTGCCATTGGTATGCTCAATAATATCTTCGCCTTACATATTGAAACGCAAAACTATCATCTCAAGTACCCCAATGTGCTAATGTATACAATTTCTTCACTTCAAAACGTTACTTATTTCAACGAAGAGAATCACGTTGCCAATTAACGGACATGTCACTTTGAGACCTCTAGGCGTCTAGTTTAGGTTGTTTGCCAATAGTGTGTGTGACACCAAATACTATTACTGCATTCATGTGCCTTGTCATTATTGGTAAGTAGAGCCTGGAAGTTTGTTGTTAGATTCTTGTTTGTACCAATGGAGTCGTGAGTTTACAGTTATCTTTTTAACTCAATGGGACTTTTTCTCGGGATTGGTCCACTACGATTTCCCATTGCATGTGTTGCATAAAATCAATAATATCTTTCCACTTTGGTGCATCCTTGGAGGTAGTGGTTCGGAGTTTGAATGAATAGCAAACTATTTAGGTTTATTGGAGTTCAAACTCATTTTAGCAGTTTGATGGCATGCCGAAATGAGTTTGACATCGATCGATTGGAGTATAAGCTCAACATTATATCGTGTGACCGTCATTCTTAAGTGGCAGCAAAACCAAGACTTCCCAGCTACACTAAATGGTCCTATTAGTGTGGGTGGAAAATTAGCATGGTGGGCAACACTAATTTTCTAGTTTAGTCCAGGTGGAATTAACATGGGTCCAAGACCCTGGCTCTTCATGAAGACTTCCGACCAACACGGTGAATATTAGTTTTCCGACAAAAGTAGCAAAAAAAATAAAATAATCACCCACATTAATTTCCTACAACAACAGTTAATGTGGCCCACATTGATTCTCATTACGAGAATTTAGTGTGGGCTCCAGAAAAAAACTGTGGCCCAGAACAATAGGACTATTTTAGTGCACCAATTGGCAATAAGCAGGTTCGGCAATTTGGTGCCAAAATGCTAATATTGTAGTGGCGATCTCACATTGATTCCCTTGTAGGGATTGTGACTTCAAATGGCCTATCTTAGGTTACAACAATGTGATGTAAACAAATACTTTGTCCCAAAAAAAAAAAAAATTTAAACAAGAAAAAAAAGTTGAGAAGTGGGCACCTGTGCAGCTTGGAGTTCAAGGGCCCATTGGAGCCACTTCAGATCACCTCCGTACTCAAACAAGTCCAAGAGGCCGGCTATAAGGAAGGCGTAGTCGTCCAAAAAACCTGGTGCTTGCGAAGGCCCCATCCGAAAGCTGCGAGTCAGCCTCTTGCTCTTCTCATTGTACAGCTTCGATCTTATGAACAACGCCGCTCGCTCCGCTGCTGCCAAGTACTCTTTTGGCTGTGCTCACCCCAACCAAAATCCATTAGGCTGCGAGCATAGCAAAAAAAACCTTTGCCTCGAGAATCGAGTACTGCTAACGATGGTCAAAACCAGAGTGGGTGTAGTATATAGGTGAATGCATGGTATCAATATAAATCGGCATCAGTAATGGCACCAAAGAACCTACCTGTGGGTATCAAATTTGCAATTCCAGTCAAATATCGGTATTTGGTGGGTATGTCAAGGTGAGAGAGAGAATCTTTGTATACCCAACCTATTATTTGGGTTGATACCATTCTAGATCATTTTGAAACTAGGGTAATTTTACCTACGTATGAAGGTTCGTGGATGGTATATAACCCTGAATCGTATCGAAAACAAAACTACCGTCACATGCCTGTACCCTACTGGAATCAAAAAGGCTGAAATCCTCTCATTATAGATACCCGAATGCTATCAGAAAAACACGATTCCAGACCAACACTGGTTGAAACAAATATGCTAAACTTTAAACCCTAAACCCTAAATGTAAGTCCATGATGCGAATAAGCAGCGCCAAGGTAGATGGGTCTTAAGTGGCTCGTTTCTTAACTCGGACCCCCAACATTAGATTGGTATGTGGTTCGGTGAGGATCAAAGAGCAAACATCGTAAAGGCACATGTTTAACAGAGATTGGACTACGTCTTCAAATATTAATAGCTACTCTACACTCAATAGTGAACACAATTATTGGGAGGATCTATGTATCCAGTTAAGAAAAACAAACATGCACTTCCGATAACCATAACTAAATTGGGGGAGGTCTGATTCTCAATCCGGTTTTTGCAGATGTTTCATCGCAGATTTGCTAATGCAACATGAGTTTTTCTAGTGTACATCTAATCAGTAGAAGTTGGAGAACATGAAAAACGAACCAAATAACAGCCACGTACCTTAGTGTCTTATTCCTTTTCAACTTTACCAGACTCACACCTAATCTAAAAGGCATCATACAAAGCAAGAACCAAGTAGGTGGAGAAATTTTTTACATGACATCCAGTTACTGGAAACTCATACGAGATCCCCTGGGGTTCGGTAAGGAGAATTCGAGAAGCTCTCACAAACGCAGAGATTGCAAGCCCATTCCATGCGACTATCACCTGCTTGAACAGACACGTGATTCCGCTGTAGTTAGCTGGTGCTCATATCGTATGTACAATTAATGAGCACTTAGTAGTGCGGAAATGAGTACATAAGAATGAAGACACATACTAAACTATTTTGCACCTATTACTGTGGGCTGAAAGTTAGCGTGGGTAGTGAATACTGTGGCCCACTGTATTTCTGATGTGTGGATTGAAAATTAGGGTGGTTCATATATAAACAATCTATTAAGGTTGAAATAGAAAATAATAAAATATTAGCAGAATATTTACATTATTGGTATAATGTTGGTATCATATTTTTCATCGACCCACAGTAATTCATGTGCAAGTAACAACCATTAATTCCATATCCCTAGTTTTGAACATACAATACTCACAAATGGTGTGGGTCAAGTAAAGTTACAAAATTTGACCAGAATTTGTGGTATGACAAAAATCCTAGTGGGCCACAGTAGGTGTAGAAGGTGTAGATTCAAATCTGAATATTTTTAGGGTCCTTGATAAAGCATAGAATTTTGAGATGTAAAAATGACCTTATCGTCGAGGTGTGGGCGTGGTCGTTGGGCCCGGTATGCATGAAGCTCCGCCCTGCATTGACCTAGGTACTGAGCGACCTCTTCGGGCTTCTTCCCAAACTTGGCTGCCACATCCACACCCGGACGTCTGATGAGCACATTCTTGCCACCAAATTCTCCATGAGGGTCGCTCATTCGCGAAAGGTCACAGTTCCCTTCAGCTTTCACGTAGTAGTACATTATGAACATTTGAGCTCGCTCTTTCCCAAGGACCTCCTCAATCTTCAAACATACAGAAAATGAGAACACCCATAACTACAAAATAATAATTATAATAATAAGATCAAATTGCCACCCTAAGGGCAAGCCCACCCATTGCTGTATCCACATAACAAATCCTCCCTCACCCATCCACATTTAAGTTTGTGGATGCGGATATGGTGCAATCTCCCACCAGTTGGCATATCCAAATTGGACATTTGGGGAAAAACTTTATTACTTTCACATTGTCTTGCAAAAATACATGATGAAGAGCTCCTTGATTAAAAGCATCCTAGACTATTTTAACAACACCTTTTAGGTGGAAATGAGTCACATTAAGGTAATTGAGTCACCCTCTGACAAAAATCCGAGGGGAACTAAGGGCATGGATTTGCTTGTGTCATTATGTTTGTGGCGAGTTTGCGGTGGCCACAAACAGGGTCATTTTGTTGGAAAATGTGGATGACCGTATCCACTTTCCGTAAATATTTGCAGATACAGCGATGGGTGGGAGCCCCTTGTTGCAAATTTTCCAACATAATATGCAGTTTTCAACCGTAATCAATGTTTGCTATGTGGATACAGGCAATGGATGGGCTTGCCCTAAAACCCTAAAACCCTAAACCCTAAACACAATACCTAAGTACAAGTCATTAGGGACCTCTTTAGTTTCAGCATTGCTGAGAATGCGTGAATTGAATAATAATCGCAGCAAAGACAACAAGGATTGAACAACAGTCAACAACATGAACCAGTATAATAAAAGCCATCAGGATGGATTTGTGACGAAGAAACAAAGCGATCTGAGATAACTCACCTCTTGCAAAGTCCAAATATAGAAGAGACCTTCTTTCTTCCGGCTAGAATTTGCGGTCTCAGCACTATCAGCATCTTCCGCAGAGTAAATCCCACCCTCGGGATGTGTCATGTCGCGGATTAAATAATCGAGGACATCTCGAGCAACGTATGAATATGTAATATCCTTTGTTGCCGTGTACGCATCTAGGTAGACGTTGACGAGTTGTGCTTGGTCGTACAGCATTTTCTCAAAGTGGGGCACTGTGTGACAAGGAAAGAAAGAAAGGAAGAAAGAGTGACATCAAGGATTTGTAGGGTCCATCGGAGTTATCACTCTTAAAGTCTCACACAAACTCATGGTTTTGTAGGAAGTTTTGGCCCACTTATGACATTTTATAATGTTTAAGGAGTGTTCAAGTGGTGTCGGAAGCCCCAATTTTATGAAATGAAGGGGATGTGGATGACTTTGGCCAAACTACACCTACCATCAGGGAGGGTGGAAACCATAGCTGATTCCTACGTGGACTAAATAGGGTCATTAGTGTGACTAACAAAAATTTCTCTAACCGTTCATACTTATCTACAAACCTACTATTAATGTGATAGTAAATTGTAAAATTGTAAATAAGTAAGAAGACACACTCACGTAGCTCCACTTGTCAAACAGTGAAATTGACTTTATCGCAGTAATTTGGAACCGCAAGTCCATGCAGTAGGTCACTCTATGGATCAAAAGGTCATACTACTGACCCTATTTGAATTTTGGTGTAGAGCCCCGGGATTACTATTTGTAGTATAATGGGAGGCCTGGAGGGCTCCCATTATAGCAAGACAGCTGTGTGAAAAATGAATTTCATATCACCTAAAATGGTGCTCTCGAAAGTTTGATAACATCATGGGGCCAGGACAGGTTTGTGAATACTCTGAAAATACTCATCTCTTGAAACCTGTGATTTAGTAACTTAGTTTAAAAATGTGAAAAGGCAACCGGGAATAAGAAATAAGGGTTTTGTTTTGTTATTGATCAGTTTTACAGGAACTCAAATTTTACCATGCCAATACTCGTCCACGCTGTAACGATGAAATCCACCACCAACATGGTCGTGCATGCCACCATTGGCCATACATTGGAGACTGAACTGGGCCATTTCGAGTGCCCGCGTGGCAGCCGACTCCTTGCCCTGCTGCTCCAGGCGCTTGTAGTTCCGCATCATGAGAGCCACCTCGACGGGGCGGGGAAATTTGGGAGCCCCTCCAAAGCCTCCTAATTTTGCGTCAAATCCCTTTGAAAGCTGCCAAATGGTGATTTATTCAACCCAAAAATTAGCCTATCCTCTTGTCTAGCAGAATAACGTTCAATCTTTGTTCTATATCAGTTTTTTCTTAATCTAGATAAGTCTGTGCTTCAACCTTTGCATCTTTTTGATGGGTTCTTTTCAAAAAAAAATAAAAAATAAAATAAAATTGTATAGTTTGTGATACAATTGAGGCAGGGGAGCAAACTAGAACTCCAAAAAGGACTTCCTTGTGGAAGTATAATAACCTGCCATCTTTCAACAAATGACCATTGTCTCTAGTGTTAGACTTTAGGGTTTAGGGTGAAGATTTTTGGCTGAGAGGTTCCTGTGAGAGCTGTTTCTGCAAAGCACAAGTAAACTCATTGAGGGTGCACATTCTAACTTGATAAACTTTTTGTACCATGAGATAACCATAGAGGGCTTTCTATTCCATTAGAAAATTAAGTTATTTTTCCCTCAAAATATGTCACGTGTCATTCTTACATTGGTTGACACCCTCTTGAATCCCACGTGGAAACTACATACAGGCACGATTAGAGATGAAATAGAGCAACCTCTTCAGTACTCTCAATACATGTAACCCTAAGTGTGGTAATATGGAACAGACCTGCATAGCACACAGTGAGACAGCTTGGGCAGGCACACTGCTTTCAGCAAGCTCTTGAGAAGGGGCAACTGCTGCAGTGGCTTCCGCAAGCTGCTGAACTACCTGCTTCCCTGTCTCTCGCAAAAGCTCCTTCTTCGAGTCCCATACTTCTCGAACGCGTCTTTGACATCAAGGGGGAAAAAAAAAATTATCATCAGGAAAAATAGTCTTTATCAAATTATTACCAAAGCCTAATGTGTGAACCAAACAGAAGCCTCCTGACCTTAGAGTTCTCCGCAAAAACTCCATTTTGAGCTTGTTACAGCGTCTCGTGTCAGAGCCTTAAGGAATGTGGTTGTTATTCGGTTTGTTTTTTTATGTTCTCCAACTTCTACCCATTAAATTCACACAACGAAACTTGTGATGTTGCATTAGCAGATGTACGATGAAGCATTGACAAAAATCAGACCGAAAATCAGACATCCCCTATCTGAAGTGCATGTTTGTTGATTCCTTACTTGAATACATAGGTCCTCCCAATTGTAATCACTATTGAGTGTGGAGTATTTAATAAAATCTGAAGAGGTAGTCCAATCTCTTCAAAACACATGTCATTAGATTGTTTATTCTTTGATCCACACCAAAGCACACACCAATCAAATATAGGTGTCCAATTAAGAAAAGTAACAGAATAACACCCGCATACCTTAATTTTGAGAGTTGGATGAAACGCTTGGACCTCCTCTTTCAATCCCAAAAACTGAGAGAACTCTAAGATCTAAAATAAGGTCTAATCCATGGGATCCACCACACTAAATCCTGGCTCGGCCTATGCAAGGCTAGCTTGGCCCCCAACGATCCTAGTATGACAAGCTAGAAAGTCAATTTTTTTTTATAGCCCGGATCCACTCTTTTAGCAACATTAATGTGAGCCTTCAGAAAACTTGGGTGACTTTATGCATAAGCTCTCAAACTCACCTTTAGCCAACTCACCCAGAGTTCAATCCACAGACTTTATAGATATTAGAGTTATCCATAAAGTAAATGAAACCATGGGTTTAGTCCCAAACCCTAAGTTTATGAAAAATAACACAAAGTCACCGGAGTCTTCTTAATGTTTAAATTACCATGCACAAAGAGTGGTGTAAGGTTATTAAGAACCAGCTTTCTAGGTTGTCCTACTAGGATGGGTGGGCCAAGCTATTCTTGCATAGGCCGATCCGGGATTTAGGACAACGGGTCCCATGCACATTCCCTACTCTAGGTCCTAAAATTCTCTCAAAGTTTGAGAGGTGGAAAGAAGAGGTCCCAAAAGTTCCACCCAACTTTCAAAATAGGCTCCGATTCACCATGAGCTAAGCTAACGAGCTCTTAATAGAAAGTTTTCTCTAAGAAGGGTCAAACCCACAGGTACGTCCCTCTTCGAGGGACTTTACAGATAACTCTACTATCTACACAAAGTCTCTTGTATCTAAGAAAACTATATACATTATGCATTCTGCATATTGCCAACTGTTTTGCCAATGACTTGATCAAGTCAACATTGATCCAAATATGAGAGGTTCTGTCAACAACAAACTCCAAGTTATCCATTGGATTAAACGTACAATTACACCACAAATCGGTAATTCAAGTATATAATCTTTCTCAATGTACTCACTTTAGTACTGTTTTGAAGCCCGGTCGACCGTATTTGTCATCGGGAGGGAAATAAGTTCCACCAACAATGGGCTTCAGCTCTGGAGTGAGAAACACACTCATGGGCCACCCTCCACCTCCTTGGGAGGCTTGAACATATGTCATGTAGACCTGCAAAATCACATTTTCCACATATGTGAGCAAGAGAGAATACCATAAAATTCAACCCAAGGGAGAGTGTTCAAGGTGGTCAGAGACATAATTCCTGAAAAAGAAAATCTCCAACTTCTTAGTGCTCATTGTACAATAGTTTGCACCAGTGTTGGACCGGTATATAGGTGAATACATGGTATCAAAATAATCAACATCAATATTGGTATCAAAGAACCTACCCGTAGGTACCAAAATTGTAATACCAGTCAAATATTCTTAGTTGGTGAGCATGTCAAGGTGAGCGAATCTTTATATACCCAAGTTAAGATTTGGGTCAATTACATTCTCAACCATATTGATACTAGGGCATCTTGCCTAGGTATGAAGGTTCTTGCATGGTATATAGACCCGAACGGTATCGGAAACAAAAATACTGTCAAATACCCATACCCAATTGGTATCAAAAAATGTGAAATCCTCATTATAGATACCCAAGTGGCATCAAAAAAGATAATACCAGACCAACACTGGTTCACACCTCCTAAAAGGACAATATCTATATAAATAATAAGGGGCAACCTTATCAACATCAGGCCGTTCTTCTCGATCCACCTGTCACACCATCAAAGCCAAATTGCAATTAGGGAAGCTGCGCTTAATCAGGTTACTCATCTTACTTGCACATCTATATTTAAGTGGTGTGAGGTTAGGTGCGGGTCAAAGAGCGGACGCCAAAAAGACATCATGTGTTTACAAGAGGTTGGGACTACTTGCTCACAATTTGTTAACTCTTCTAGGTTAACAATAGTCAATATAATTGGGGGTACCTGTATGAAGACTCTTCACATTGACAATGAATAAGATATTCATATGAGCTCAGAAATTATTAGTAAAATGGCTACGGCCTTGATTTGGATGCGTTAATCATCTCATACTCATCACGTGTTTAAGATCCTAGGAGAATTAGGCTCAGAGCTTTAGGTCCACTCACCCTATCAAAACAGAATAATCTGCTGCTAGGTGAGGTAAACTTGTTATAAGGTAAATCTTTCCCAATTCAATTTGCGTGTCTCAATTGGACACCTATATTTGAGTGGTATGTGGTTTGATGTGACTCCAAGAATGGATACCAAAATATGATAACCATTCTAAGCTCAATACTCAACATAAATGGGGGTACCTTTATGACCATATAACGAACACGAGAATCCTCACTTTGATATGGATAAGATATTCATATGAGCTCCAGAAATTATGAGGAAAGTGGCTACATCCTCGATTTGGATTTGCTAACAATCTCATACTCATCACGTGTTCCATATCCTAGGAGAAGTGAGATAGTTGGGAAAAGTGACCATTAAGACCCATCTACCTTACTACAAATGATTAGGACAAGCATGGTCCATCAAAGTACAAATAAGGTCACATAGTTCAACAAATGTGGAGGATACCTTGATGTTAACAAACCAGTCATTCATGAGTTTGGCGATCTCTTCGCTCTCAAACGACTCCACCTCCATCACATGACACCTGTTTCATTCAACAAATGACATGACACACGATCAGAATCGTGTTAAAATTTCTTTTGTTTCGCGTTTTGTGATCCAACGCTTTGGGTTGTAAGAAAATCAGTACAGGTAGCCAAGTGAACAATGTGAAGAAAGATGATACATTACAGGGTCCATGTTGAGGTTTAAGGTTTAGTCCAAATTGAAGGTGGGACAGCACTACAAACTATGTAGCATATATTGAACATTTTCTTCAAGGCAACCCAAGTTTGTAACCTTCTCGTAATAGAAAAACAGAAAGAATCAGGAGAAAGTGAGAAGTTGCATACCAGTGGCATGTGCTGTAGCCAACTTGAATTATTGATTATCCAAGAATCATGGACACAAACAAATATGAAGAGATGTCAGTTTATCATTCTGTAGCACAAAAGTTTCAGCAGTGGCCATTCTAATAAATTTTTGAGTAAAACATAAGCTGAGATTAATACTGAATATCCTGAAAGAGAACAAATTGAGCTCAATGTGGTCTAAAAGAATGTGCTGTGCATGAGAGTCAGCCAAACTTAAGGAAGTGGCAGAAAGTAATTGAGAGTGCAAATTTTTCTGCTGCTGAAAGATATGGAAATAGAAAGGCAAGGCAATGGTCAAGGACATAAATGTGATAGTGCTCTCTATTCTGACAGAAATTAATTAGTTTCCCCTCCAATTTTGCCATGTATCGTGCTCACATTCGCTAAGACCCACCTCTATCCCACGTGGAAACTACATTCCGGCACAGATAAAGATGAAATAGAGAGCCATCTACGGTATTACCTCAGTAATGCTAAAAGTACCTGAAAGAAAGATGGGTTTATCCTCAGCACGTGCTTTTGCAAAGGCTTCTTCGCCCCATGGATACCAATCCACCTGTGCATCATGTCACTCCAATTTCATTTAACCTCTTTGATTATCACGACTTTCCGGAGCACGACATCAATCCTCAAGCAGTAAGGTAGACATGCCTAAATCGGATAATTCTTTTATTCAGACACCTATATTTGAGCGGCATGTCATTTGATGTGGCTCCAAGAACGGATACCAAAAAGGCATCATGTGTTTAAAAGAGATTGGACTGCATAATTAAAATATGATAACCATTCTAGGCTCAATAGTCAACGTAATTGGGAGGGAGGGGACCTATATGATTGTTTCGTGAGAAAGAGAATCTTCGCTTTGATAATGAATAAGATGTTCATATAAGCTCTGAAAATCACGAGGAAAGTGGCTACGGCCTCGATTTGGATTTGCTAACCATCTCGTACTAATCACGTGTTGCATATCCTTGAGAGAGACAACCCTTTTAAAGTCCTCAGTCACTAGAATTATGAGGGTCTAGAGGGTTGCCTCTCTCCTAGTGAACGGTGGGTGGAAAATACAGCTTTGCTCCAAAAAGCCCTAAAAAGCCGATCTTTGAGAGAATGATTGTTGGAGATGCTCTGATGTTGAAACTGGAATTACACCTGCTGACAATGTGAAAGACTACCACTACTACACTAGTTTAGGCATTGATGTGAACCAAATAAAATAAAATAAAATAAAATACTCTTCTTTGCAACCTATGGGAAGGGAAAATGAGACAGGATTCAGTTTTTACACTGGATCCCACGAGACATAAACATGGAGGTAAGGACGCCAGGATATCTCGGATACAAATTTCTTGCCGGTTCCTGAACTGAGGCAATTGACCTTGAGTGACAGGATTTTCCATGGAATGAAGACAGGTTATTTCTCAAGCATTTAAGTGTCGCCACTGACCTACTTGGTACTCATTTTTGCATCTCACAATCCACATGTCAATTCTCAGACACAAATTTCTTGACACAGAAACACCAGTTTCTTCAGGATGGAACAAAGCCCAGAAGTTTTGCCAGAATTTTGCATAAAATGAGAACAGAGAGATTTTTCTTACAGGGTTATGGGCATGTTGAAGAAGGTAAGGACTGTGCTCTTGGGCAAGGCGGTTGGAATGCTTGTGGGATGCAGAAGAACCTCCAGCAGCAGTAACAGCTTCAATTTCCTGACCTCCTCCCATCTCTGCCTCCACAGCCAAGCTCCCTCTGTAATTCCTGGCCTTCGATGTAGAAATAGAAACCCCACCAGCAATGGCCGGCGGACCGAAAAAACTAGGGCGGATTTGCAGCACGGAGAAATCTCCTAACCTCCTGCCACCCAAGCTCCTGCTAAAACAATGAATTCTGCGTGCCACTATGGTGGACTGTCTGGCCAGCATTGCAGGGGCCCAGGCCCCCCAACCCTAGAAACTGGTCCACCAAATTTCCTCCCCAAAAGCAATGCACTCTGCAATCCCACCCAAACCCCGGCGCAAAAATTAAAAATTAAAAAAAAAAACAAAAAAAACAAAACAATTTAGATTTCTCTTCCCTTCAATGCTTAGCCTTGCCAACCCAGAAGCTGGCAAATGAAGTGACACAAAATGCAGGGTGAAGATATCTGTTGCAGAAAAAGGGAAACCACAATGCAGAAACAACTTAAGTTCCCTCATCCCTGCAATGCTCTAGGCTTGCCAACCCAGAAGCTGGGAGTGCAAAGAAATAGCAATTTGGATTAGGGTTAGGCAACAATTTCCTGCCATTTCTCAAATGAGCACTGAAAGTGCTGCTGTTGTCTGTGGAGGAAGATGATTAAAACAGCAAGAGCATTTGGAAGTTGAGAAAATGCAGGGTGAAGTAACTCAGTGATGGTGGGGGCTAGCGCAACAATTTCGGTTCAAAATCTGGTGCAGAAAAGGGGGAACCCGCCATCGTCTATGGAGATAGATGATCAAAACAGTAAGGAAGAGCATTTGGAAGTTGAGAAAGGTTTTCAATCCATGGGACCCACCTATTGAATGTGTTGCCTTATTGAATTACATGCAGGTTTGCCTGCTGTCTGCGCTCCTCTGTTGGCTCGAAAGCTATTGCATAAAAAAAAAACAATGCAGAAATGTTGATGAGTCAAAACAACTCTTAAATCCCAATCCAGACTGTTCTATAACTTAGCCCAAGAAGAACTTGGCATTTGATGGAAGAGCCTTCTATCATTGTAAGCTTATTCTTTTGCATGTTAAGTTGACGGTTGATGAAGGAAGTCCTGTGATTAGAAGTAAGTAAGTCACCTCACTTTTTGTGTGACGCTCTTGAATTGATGCGAAAGTCTGTAAGTAGTAGAAAATCTGCCACACCTCAAATCCCAAATCTAGGTGACTGTACACTGGCATCGATATACGCTTGAAGAAGTGACAAGTGAGAAGTACATGCGGTTCTCCTAAAACTGGCTGTTTTACTGCTGTTTTCGCATGTCACACAGGTGGACAAGGCGATGCAGTTTACAAGTGTCACGAATGCTTTCACTTTCTCATCAGAATGATCTTTCATGAAAAATGCAGTGCCGAAGTTAAGTTAAGGTAGAAGAATCTAAGTACCTAGGTACCTACCTACCCACCCACCCACACAAACTCCAAGTTTTGTGTACAAATGGAGTTATCCGTAAAGTCTTTGGATCAAACTTCAGGTGAGTTTGAGAGCGTAGTATCCGTTAAGTCAACCAGGTTATTTGTGATCCCACACCTACAACTGACAAAATTTTAAGTTAAGCACATCTCATCACGATTAGCATCATCTAGAGTATAGATTTTTCTTGTTTGCAAGATCAAGAGGATTCCAACGCACTTAAAAAACACATTGTTTGGATACCTAGTACAAAAGTTATAAGGATTTAAAGTTGCATTTGTAAGGCAACCTAAAATCAACACATGTATCAAATGTTTAGAGAGTGTACATCCTCATAATCAATATGTATCTATTGTGCAAGATTTTTAGGGGTTGGTTTTGAGTATATGTACCATGAACACTCTTGAGTTCTTTGGTTTCCTACTAATTTGTGTGTGTGTGTTTCTTTTTATTGGGATGGTATGAAGCCTTCATTAATTTCATTTCAAATTAATTTGTGTGGGTGCCAAGAAGTTGTAACCCTGCAAGAGTACAAATTTTTATTATCTACCAAGATATCACATCACAATGTATATTCATACCGTACAATTTCAAAATATTGTATGTATGTGAGGCCCACATTGAGTTCCAAAAGCCTTCAAGGGTCAAGGCTACTAGGGGACATGCTAAATAAGTTGTGTTGGGCAATGAAAATTTTGACTTTCTAGGTTGTGAGTGGGCCAAGCCAGCCTTGGATAGGTTGATCTGGAATTTAAGGTGGTGTGTCTTGAAGGGTAATTATAAGGGGGTTGCATATTACGTGTCCCCCCCCCCCCCGGGGCTTTTGTAGGAGCAAGGAGGAGGGGTATGGGGTAGGGCACATTATCAACAATAGGGTTTAAATTTTGAATCTATCAACCTCTATTGTGGCTGAGCCAATGTAACATGGGTCCAAACTATGTAGTCTCTTGTAGAATACGAGGTGTAACGTTTTGAGCAAGCGACTTGCACACTTACCAACTAAAGCAACGCTATTTCATTGCTTTCCTAATCATGTTAGGCCATTTGAATTGTCATGGGCTCCCGGTCTTGTGTTCAACCCACCTCCAATAGGTGGGCTGATGCAAAATTTGGTAAACATTGAATCATTATCCATTGCATGCCATGTAGATTTTCATTCATTCAAACCTCCTTGGTCATTGAGGCTCTCAAGCTCGAGTCTAATTGAAATGGGACGGTTTGGCCATTTTCCACCAAGGAGAGGCATTAGATTTCAATAGTCATAGCCCCTCAAGCTCTAGTGTAAAGTTGAAAGTGCTCCAAAGTGCAAAGTGCCCTCTTAGGCTACTATGTAGGTGTTATTTGGTTGCTTTTCTTAATCAAACACCTATATTTGATTGGTGTGTGGTTAGGTGAGGATCAAAAACACAAACATTATAAAGACACATGCTTTAAAAAGATTGGACTATGTCTTCAAATTTTATTAACTACTCCACAGCCAATAATGAACATAATTGGGAGGACCTATGTGTTTAGTTAAGGAATCAACAAACATGCACTTCCAATAACCATAATTAAATCAAAGGAGGTTTGATTTTCAATATGATTTTTGATGATGCTTCATCGTAGATTTACTAATGCAATGCAAGTTTTGTTGTGTAAATCTAATTGATAGAAGTTGCCGAACACCACTCAAAGCAAACCGAATAACACTCACCCACACAACTTACCTTAGAAAGAAGGCTAAACCTTCAATCTTGTGAACGACGTTAGGTGTTCCAAGTTCCAACGACCACCACGGGGACACTGATTGAGAAAGGGACCCGACGACACTCTCTTAAGCTGTCACTGACGACACTGGCGACAACTGACGACCCACGACGGACGCCGCACACCTCTCCGTCGCAGACAAGCAAACGTAAATTCACAGCCTAGTTCCTGCCAAACCCTACCAAACCCTAATTAATCCCTGCCCCTCCCCTGCTTCCCCAATCCTCACCTCCAACCCTGAAATTCATCATCAACATCATCAAAATCACCATCATCATCATCATCATCTTCCCTGATCGCATTTCATTCATCTCGGGTTCGTAATCAACAGTAGGAGCAAGAATTATTACCACATGCACACGAGGGAGCCACATCTTCTCCTTCCCCCATCATCATCATCATCATCGTCACCATCATCATCACCGTCACCATCCCCGCATTCTCATCGCACGATTATGATACATTGGCGACTGGTGGAGTTCAAGAAACTGAGTTTGCGGTACTTGGGGCGCTGGAGGAGGGGTCGTCTCGAAGATGATGCAGGGGATTGTTGAAATAAGGTAAGTATTGAGGGGGGAGGAGAAGCAGGGGAAATATGGAGAGACCGGAGTATCGCAGTGGCCGGCGGCAGAAAGAAGTGAAGGTGTACACAGTTTGCCAAGAATCGAGGTGAGTTTAATTTAGTTTAGTTTTGAGGCGAAAGGATTTGTTTGTTTGTTTGTTTGTTTGTGAAATTTTGTGTTCTTTAGGGTTCGGTTCCTCTGTTGTTGTTTGTGGGGGGCGTTCCCCAGTTGAGAGTTGATTTGATAGCAGTAGTATGCCTCTCCCATGCAACAAGGTTTAGCAAAAGGATTGAAAACAGGGGATCCATGTCATGTCACGTCATGGCTGAGTGTAAACTTGTGATTGCACTAGTGCAAAGAGAAGTCCAAGAAGGTTGCTCTCTTATATGGGTGCACACAATCCCCATTCGCGGAGACTATTGGAAAGAAGTGAGGGTTACACAGTTTGCCAAGAATCGAGGGGAGGTTTAGTTTTGAGGTGGAAGGATTGTTCATTTTTTAATTTTATTATTCTCCAAAGTTTGGTTTTGTTGTAATTTGTGTGGGGTGACCCCCTGTTAAGACTTGATTTGTTAGCAGTAGTAGGCCTCTCCCATGCAACAAGGTTTAGCAGAAGGAATGAAAAACAGGGGATCCACATGGTTCAAGTCCTCTTGAAGAAGGCTGCTCTCTTATTATATGTGTGCACTCGACTGCCTTCCATGTCTCAAGCATCTAAGTGTTGCAGAGACTATCGGATAGAAGTGAGGTTGTACAGAGGTTGCCAAGAATTGAGGTGTGGTTAGAGGTAGATGTTGTTTGTGTGTTCGTTAGGGTTTGGCTCTCTTGCGGTTTGTGCGTCGGGTCCCTAGCCTATTGAAACTTGATTCATTAGGAGTAATATGCCTCTCCCATGCCAAATGGGTTCAGCAAAAAGAATGAGAACAGGGGATCTATGTCATGACAAGACATGGCTCAAGTGTGAACTTGTGATTGCACTAGTATAAAGGAGAAGTCCTCTTATATGAAGGAGATTACACTGCTGTGAATTTCTCAAGCATTTAAGTCTTGTGGTGACTAACCTACTTGGCGGCCGTCTTTCAATCTTGAGCATCTAAGAGTTGTGGTGACTAGCTGTTTGATATAGCAGCTATCCACATGTTGGTATAATTTCACCTGCAAATGGTGCTTCCTCCATGTGGTTCACATGTTGATTTGAATCAACGACCAATAGGAGATTTTTTATTTTATTTTATTCTCTCTTGATTTCACTGTTCCCATCAAACAAACCCCCCTCTCATTGGGGACCCCCATGCCAACTGTTTCCTGGCCGTGTGAGGTTGCTGAATTATGAATTCCCTGTGGTGTGGGTGTGTTGTGTTTGTGTTTGTGGCAAATTGGGTGAGATGGGTTGGATGTGGGGGTAGATAAATTGACCGAGACCATTGATATTGTTTTGCATGGTTGCAGCAGTCATTGAAGAAAATTTGTTTTGGGGGAATTTGTGGCAGGTACTTGGTAGTGCGTAATGTTCCAGCCCTGGGTTGCATTGATGAGCTTGTGAAGCTGTTCGCGCTTTACGGTCCAATTGAAGAGTATGTTACTCCCCTTGTTCCTTTTCAGGGCATTCTCATTGGTGATTCTCTGGAATTCATTGGTCCATGTGGTGGCTGTGGTGTGCATTGAATTAGTCCATTGGGACATACTTTCAAAGACACAAGGGTGGGGCAGTTTTTGAGTGAAGTTGGAGGTGATGGTTACAGGTATAGGCTACTGGACGAGGAAGACTGTGCGGAATTCACAGATGTTTACTGGATCAAGTTTTCGGCCATCTCGAATGCTCGGTAATTGGGCTTCTCTTCTTTTGCTTCAGTTGGAGTGGTTTTGGTTATATTTTCCTTTTGTCGTTCCCTTGCACTGATTCTCAAGTCGATGGGCTGATTCTTGATCGAGCTTTGAGATTAGAACTACCACAGTCTGCCTGAGAAAGAGGGTGCTCCATACTGATATGAAATGTGGGCCACAGGTTTGCCAAGAGGAAGCTGGATGAGTACCAATTTTTGGGACACTTGCTCCAAGTCTCATATGCTCCAGACAACGAGACTCAGAATGATACTCTTGATAAATTGGAAGAACGGCGGAGGACTTGTATCAACAGACTCAGAAGTAAAGCATTTAACCTCGTTTCTGATTAGGTCTTCAAACATGCAAATCAGATATTTTTGTATTGAGATTGGAGGCATAATTGTAAATAGGTCATGTGATAGATAGCTGTAACACTCAAGTGCATGTAAGTGGTGTTTGTTGCTGCTGAGTACTTTTGATTGTTTAAAGTCTTAACTGCAATGTATCAATCAAAGCTTGATGGAGTAGGACACTGTTGAATACAGCTATTCGCAAGCCAGAGGCAAAGCTTCAGCAAGATGGACAAGGGCCAAGGGACCCTCTGCTGGGAATTTTTGGCAGGCAGGCAGGAGAGAGACAGGAGCTTGTACCTGTGCCTGTAGGGTAAGCATCAACAATTTTTTTCATGTCAATACTGGTTCCACATTGATTTAATCACAATAAATCACAACTTTGAATCAATGCCTATCAAACATAGGTTTGCAATTTTAATATTTTGTTTTCTATATTTTATCTTGGAAAGACCTTATAGCTTCAATCATGAGTTGAATCTGCAATGATTGAATCATTAGCTGAATGAAAAGATATTAAATCCTGACTTAACAATAAATGCTGTTTACTTGCAGTTTGAGATGGATTATTTAAATATACTTGCTCTGGGTCTTGTGGGTTGCACTCCTTGACGAGACCTAGACACAAAGAACACGAGTCATGTTGTTTTGAAACTAATGAACCTAAATACATCTGTTTTTCATGGTGATGTCCAAGTAGTGAGTGACCTACGAGCTCTATGTTCTGTTTGGGTACTGTTACATAATCCTCTAGTTTTGTTAGGGCATGTACTATGTCTCATATTCTGTTAAAGAGGACCAGATTGTCCTGATATGATAGTGTATTGGCATTTTTGCAGGAAGAGAGGTGTTTATGAGCTCAGACCTGCTAAACCAAAGGTGCCTCAACCACAAATGGATGCCAGATACAGAGCATCACATGAGGTTGGCCCCGAAAAATCCTCACTGATTTTTGTGTGCCCAATGTGGCATACTTATTCTTTGGTGAATGCCCACATTTTCATAAAAATGACTCATTGATCTTCTGTCATGCAGCACTATGAAGACCATTCTATGGATGCAACTGTTCAAGCAGTCCGCCAGAAGCTCGAGAAGGTCTGATTTCTTTCCATTTCTTCAATGTCTAATGTAGACATGCCTAATTTGGTTACTTATCCTAATGGGATTGCTATATTTGAGTGCTATGTGGTTAGGTGAGGCTCCAAAAATGGGTACCAAAAAGACATGTGTTTAACGAGATTGGACTCTGTTCTCAAAATATTTATTCATTCTAGGCTCAATAGTCAACATAATTGGGAGGACCTATATGACCATTTAATGAGCACGATAATCTTCACTTTGATAATGAATAAGATATTCGTATGAGCTCCAGAAATCATAAAGAAATTGGCTACGGGTTCAATTTGGATTTGCTAACAATCTTGTACTAATCGCGTGTTTCATATCATAGGAGAAGTGCACTTGTTGGAAAAAGTAACCATTAAGACCCATCTACCTTACATGATGTTTTGGAACAATTAGAACTTGACTAGGATGACTTTCATATAGTAAGTAAAATGTGAGTTTCTTCTTGGCTTCTGTTCAATAACTGTCGCTTTATTTACTTATTCCCCTCTATATGAGCAGATATCATCTGTAAGTGCCTCGACACTGGCAGGGACTAAACAGACACGAGACTTTGGTAGTTCAGTGAATGCTGGAGCTGAACATATGCAAGGGTTGGTACCGGCTATCAAAAAACAGCGTCAGGACAACCGAAGGAGAATCTGATGAAGCATGAAAAGGCAATATTTGTGTGTACAAAATTTACAAATCTTGGTTTTGAATCTCTTGAGGTGGTCGCCAAAATTTGACAGCATAGCAAAAGCCCACCTCACACTCAGATTGATTAGAGAACAGAATTGCAACATTCAAGTGATGCCACTAAATGTCATTTCAATATTCTTTAAGTTTCCCTTAGTAGAAAAATTGTTTGCTTCTTGCAAATACAGAGCCATAGGACTCCTATCAGCAATATGGAGTATGCTCACAATGAGACAGAGGTAGACCAAGAAAGGGTTGACTATATATCACAATACATTACAACAGAAGCATGTATTATCTTCAATGAATTTACCAAGACACTTGTAGACTACTCCTACTTCTGTATGGTCAAGTTGGATGTAATATTTGAAAAATATGGGATAGCTTAGGGTTCCAAAGTAGCATGTGCAAGAAGTAAAGGTGGATTGAAAACAAATCTTACAAAGTAGGGTTCTCTATTTTATTTTGATTCTGTGAATCTTGCATTTGTGAGGAAAGTGTTCACAACAAGTGTAACACCAATCAAGTTTTTGAGGAAGTGTTAAGGCAGACAGGGCTAATGTGGACACTCCAATTTAAGTAGCCATTGGATTTGACCATGAATTGTCTCATCCACTTTTGTCATTCAAGTTTTAAAATTGAAGTTGAGATGGAAAATTATAAGAGGTCAAAATGAGGATTCTCTTCCTCAACCCCTAACTTCCCATGCCCAATTTCTCTCAAATCTGCCCAGAAAATGTGACCTCAATTTTAGTGACCGTAGCTCAAGATCTAAAGCTTTTTTGATAAATCCAACTATATAGATGTTTGCAGTTTAGAGGTGATTACTCATACCGTACCTTAGGGGCAGCTTCGGCACCTTGCTGCCGAATATTTAATTAAAGTTCAAAAAGTAGGTTCGGCACCTTAAAATAGTATATTCACATTTTCGGCAATTTTCTCTTTTAATTTTTAAAAATCCGGCTTAAATTCATTTTTAATTTTCTATTTAAGCTTATATCTTGTACATCTCTCTTGCATTGAATGACAAGTAAGATGTGAGTGAAGAGTTGAGAATGCTCTGTGCTTTACGCAAGTAGAGTGGAGTTGTGTTCAACAATGCATATGGGATATGTAAACTTTGAGGTGAAGCACCTAGTTAGACTTCATTTTTATAACACGCATAACTTTTGCATAGAGTCTTCAAATGACATAAAATTTGTTGGAGGTGAAAGATTACTTGATTTCTAAACTTTTCTTAGACCCACAAAATTCCAAAAAAGTTGATCTTCTATGCACAAATGAGCTCCGAAAAACTGTTATGAACGCATTTTAATTTTTTGATCTTTACACGGCTGCAATGTTTTGTCCATATCTTTTGCATAAAGACTTATTTTGACACAAAACGTGTTGGAGGTGGAAGAAAGATTGATTTCTCAACTTTTGTTAGTTGGACAAAATTCTATAAAACTTCATCTTCTATGCTCAATTGGACTCCAAAAATTTGTGTACAACACATTTGAAAAGCCTCACCTAGAGTCTTGCTACTTCTTAACCCATATTCTTTGTGGACTAATGTAAGTGAGCTTGATTACAAAATGAGCACCTTCTCTCCTTCAAAATTCACATATGCTTCCACTTTAAGTAAAACTCTAGTGAGAAGTAAAAAATTCTTACATTTCGGCAATTTTGAAAAATAATTAATTTTATATTCGCCAAAAAATGGCAATAATATTCCAAAATTTTCGGCATCTATTTTTAGAATTATTTTGTGCCAAAGCTGCCCCAAAGGTACGGTAGTCCAAATTTTAAACGTTGAAGTTTTGTTATGTAGGAGATTATAATAGGAATGTCAATAGTGATCTTGAGGGGCAACAATTTGGAAATTAAATTGGGGTTGGTTTTTTGACTGAACCTCCACTCAAATCGTCTCCAAATGACAACATGTTACCCTCATTCAAAAGAGGGGCAATATCCCTACTCAATTAGCTCACAAATCTTGAAACACAGCATGTCCTAAACATCTGTGAAATCCATCTACGTTGGATATTTTGCAATTCATAACATTACTCAACGACGTGGGCCCTTAAAATATAATAGTTGGATGTTGGGAGTTCAATCTACATCTAAGTCACCCTGTGCAACTTTTTGAGCATCCCATTATTATATTTTGAGGGCCCACATAACGAGAACTGCACGCTAAGTAATGTTAGGTTTGAGAAAGTGGTGCCACAACTTTGCACCCTTCACATGGACTTATACCCACCAACACATGTCCAACGAAAAATTCCAATGGTAGATGTTTAGGACGTGTTGTGTTTGAGTGCCATGCAAATTTTTAGATCAATTGGGAATCATTTGCACATAGGGATCAACAAAAAAAGAACATGTTTAGGATATGTTGCCCCTAAACCGTGGAGGTGACAAATGTCAAGCAGGTGTTTGCAGACCAGTTCCACTGTAAACTAGCTAAGAGCACACTCCCATATTTGAATTAATCAAAAAATAGCTAACTTTGTTGAATCAAACTTATCCACGTGGCATGACATAGCAAACGTGAAAATGAACATGAGGAGTAGTTGAAATAGTCCAAAAACCATATGAACTGGTGTCAAAGGGGTCAAAACGAACTGTTCGTGACCAAATTATGGTCACAAAGGATATTAGGGGTTAAACTGTTACATAGGTCCTCCCAATTATGTTCACTACTGTATTGAACTTAGAATGGTGTCTATAATTTGAGCATGTTGTCCACTCTCATCAAAGCATGTGTCATTTGGATGTCCATTCATAACTACAAAGAAGCCACAAATATAGGTGTATATGATTTTTTTTTGGGGGGGGGGGGTAGATTTGCCCTATCTACCTTACATCGATGAATCCAAAAATTGGAGATAGTTTAACATGATGAACCTAGGTACAAATTCCTAGCTTTGTTGGTGAACTAATAATGATCCGAAAAATAGTTATATGAAGGCCGTCAAGTGCTAGACCAAATAATGGGTTTCGTGATAGGCATAAAAAAAGGAGCACATTTGAACTGCAATCTAGCCTCTTGTTTAGAGTTACGTGTGGAAAGATGCATGCAACAACACATGCACAGGAAGATATGTGTTACAAGTATCTCCATGGTTCATGTGTTGGGTGGTTTGTGCTACCTAAACTCCTCAACTTGAAGATTATTATAATTGACCTCATCTCAAAGATGAATTAGAAAGCATGGTTTGAAGACCCAATTTGGAGTTGAGGATTAAATTCATACTAGATTTGTGTGGTTGCAACAAACAACATTGTTATTCATTGTCACCAAATCATTTTTAAAACATTTCCTTTCAAGAACCAACCATAATTCCAATAAGGATTGCAAATACTTGAAGTTCAGTGGCTATGAATTGAAGTTGCATAGCATGGTTGAAATTAGAAGAAATTATCATCTGAGGAACATTAATCCTTTCCCCATACAATGCATATTATAACATAGAAAAGTTTAAGGGTCATTGAGGGAAATTAAAAAATTAAAAAATTAAAATTTTATTAGCATAGATTGAAAATATGCTTCTTACAAAAATCTGCCATTCTATACATGTCATGGAAAGAAGAGATTCAATAAAGAGAAAAGAACGAAGTCCTTACCCAAGGAACCTTTTTCATAAATGCATTGAAACCGCATTTTGGTCTCCCACTCCCTTAGAGGTTAAAAAATAAATTTTAGGTGTAGTTACCATATTCCATGCTTTTTAAGGATGAAACCCACCATTTATTTTTAAGAGAAATACACAAGTTCATGGATGAATATTAATTTTCTCATTCTTAATTGGATGTAAATGGCCTCCTCACTCCAATATCCTTCAATTAGGGCAGAGGCTCAGAGCATCTTGGTTCTTCGCTTCATCGACTTCGCTTCACTTGTCAATTCGCCTCCGAACTTCGAATCTCACGAAAGAATTTGCGCATCGAGGAGGTGAGAAGCTTTTAGTTCCGGTACTGTTCTTGTCCGCATTCTAAAGACACAGTTCAGTGGTGAATGAGCCTCTGCACTTTTCTTGTTTCTTGCTGAATTTGCAAATATCAGCGAAGGTGCTATTTCCAGGATTTCAGAACGTCCCCGTGGTTTGGATCCTCTTGATGATGCCAGAAGTTAAGATATTCGATGGGCCGTAAATAACTCATAGAAGTTGAAGGTCCGGTCACGGTTACAGGTTTTGGTTCATAAAAATGAGAGGGAAAGAGGGAAAGAGGGAATTTGGAAGTCTTCAGATGTTGATTGTTTTGATACGAAACGTGTTGCTCAAATTGTAACCTTAGGGTTTAATGTTTGATGAGCCTCTGCACTTTTCTTATTTCTTGCTGAATTGGTAGAAAGCAGTAGTTTGAACACGTCCCCGTGGCTTGGATCCTTTTGATGATGCCAGAAGTTAAGATGTTGGATAAGCCATAAAGAACGGAGAAAATTTGAAGGCCTAGACATGTTTACAGGTTTTTTTTGTGTATGAATGATAGGGAAGAGGGAAGAAGGATTTCAGAAGTCTGCAGATGTTGTTTTGGTTTTGGTATGATGTGTGTTGCAGGATTTGCAACCTCAGGGTTTAGTGGTGGATCAGCCTGTGCAATTTTCTTGTTTCTTGCTGAATTGTTTAACATTCGGTAACCATTAGTGGTTTGGAGCCTTTGGATGATACCAGAAGTTAGGATACACGATTAACCGTAAAGAATTTAGAGAAGTTGAAGGTATGGTCATGTTTACAGGTTTTGGTTTATGAATGAGAGAGGAGGAGGGAGGAGGGATGCCACAGTCTGCAGGTGTTGATTTATTTTGATATGGTGTGTGTTGCAGGAACTGGAATCACAAAAGGAAGAGAGGGAACAGAAGTCGGGGACAATGGTGCTACTGTTGCTGGAAATCAAAGCCGAGCTTGAGAATATCACAAATCTGGTGCCCAAAGGAGGCTCTGATGGATCCGAGTACACATTCTTTTTCAAGGTATGAAGCTTAAGGTTTTAACACTTTTAGCTCCTATAGCACGCAATTAGTGCAAGATGATTAGCAATCTAAATTGTGCCTGTAGCCATTTCCCTCGTAATGTTTGTAGCTCATATGAACATCTTATTCAATATCAAGTGAAGACTCTCTTTCTCATTAAACGATCATATACGTCCCTCCCCAATTATGGTGGCTATTGAGCCTAGAATGGTTAACAGATTTTGAGCACGTAGTCCAATCTTTTTGAAACCCATGAGTTGTTTTTGGTGTCTGTTCTTAGATCCACATCTAATCACACACCACTCAAATATAGGTGTCCGTTTAAGATGAGTAACTGACTTAGGTCGGCTTACCTTAATGTTTAGGACTCAAAGCATTGTGGCAGTAGCCAATTGTTATATTTTTATATAGTTTCCAAGTGTTTTGGGGTTCGATGTTACGATGGTGAGTAAACCATGTCAGCAAATAGTCCCTGCATGATGAACCGAGATGAATGAAATTTGACAATTTACTAGAAAGAAAATGAGCGTGGTGTCTGCAACTCAGAAGAATTTGGAAGTAGGGATGGCTCCTCTTAATTGTTGCTGAGAAATTGCCAGATCGCTTTTGATACTTTACTTCTAATTAACCACTCTGAGATTGTTGATGGGAGTGAGAGATATAGATTCCCAGGTGTACAATGTTGTACTTCAAGATTGACGTGATAATCGAGGATAAAATTGGAGTACCGTGAGGAATTGGATGAATGGCTGTTTACAGCCTTCACCTTAGGTTTTTCAAGGAGTTGAAATAGAAATTCAATGTGTGGAAGAGACTAACAGTTCAACTATTAACGTTCCAGATAAAGTGTGGAAGCTGTGGAACTGTTAGTGACAAGGAAACCTCTGTGGTTGCATCTGAGCTATATGACATTCCAAAAAGCAAAGGCTCTGCTAACCTCGTGCAAAAGGTGCGTCCATGTTGGCTATAGTTTAATTTCAAGTTCAAGTTCACAATTTCCAATGCATTTTTTGTCTGTTACTACCTACATACTCCCAGTTCACTGTCTTCTACCTTATCTTCCACTTCAGTTTAACTTTGATGAACTCTGTGCGCAGTGCAAGTTTTGTGACAAAGTGGGAAACATAACCGTGATTGGAGGACGCGATAAGCCCTACACTCTAGAGGATAGTGAAAGTGGAAAATTTGTGCCAATTGGGTGTTTCGACTGCAGGGGCATTGAGTGCATTGAGTTTTCCTTCAGAGATGGATGGGCTGCTGAAGGAGTAAGATTTCCTTCTCTCATTAGCGATGTACCAAGCACATCGTCAAAAGTGGTCTATCATACTCATATTATCCGTTTCTACTCAATTGTTACAAGCTTGATTTGAGTTTCCTTGATTTAAACATGAACTCAAGTAGCAGCTAGTTAGATACACACATAGCATTTAAGTGATGAGTGATTTGCTTCATGCACTTTGTAGCTTCTGTTAACAGTTTCTACAATATGTATATTTGGTACCATTTATTGGTTGACGCACCTTTAGCTTGAGTTCTTGATGCGTGTTTCTTTGTTCATGTTTCCTGAAGTTTTTGTATTTAGTATATTTTTTTGTGATGGCACTCATGCAAATTTCATCGTGAATGCAGTTAACAGGTACAAAATTTGTGGACATTGATCTTTCTGAGGGGGAGTGGTCAGAGTATGATGAGAAGGCATCTGCATCAGTGGGCATTTTAAGCCTGGAGCATAGGTTTGTGAACGCAAAGTAGTGGTATAATTCAGTGGGACACCAGTTGGAAGTCCTTTTTGACAGTACATACTGATAAATGAATACACAAGACATTGTAAGTAAAGACCTGCCTGTGTAATATCATCTTGACAATTGGTAATGATATATATAATTTGCCTCTGTACACCACTTTCTCAAGGTCTATTGAGGGGTTGGGTTCAGGTCTAGCAAAGAAATTGAAATGCTTTGGGGGTTGCCTTGGTCATCGACTGGAAATCCTTCATTTTGATCAGTACAGTTTGAAAACAATTTCTGTGCATGGGTAGCAACATGGAACAGCCACAACCACTTTCAATTTTCAATCTTTTGAAGTCTTACCTTCACAGAGTGTCCTACATTTGAAAGTTCCCCTTATGTCCACCATGTCTCTATTCTAGAGTCATGGACAGTGTACCAATTGGGTAAAACTGCGAGCCTGATAAACAACCTTGTTACCTGCCTGCCTACATTGTCTATCTGTCTGTGGCCTGATACATTTTCCTTGGACCTAAAAACTGGATTCAGAATGAAATTAATTGTGGCTGGTTGTCTCTGTGCCACAACTATAGGAAATTTTAGTAGTTCTTGAGATACAGGACTCTGAATTTCCATCAACCTCTGGGTTGCTCAACACTTGAATTGTTTCTTTTTCTCTCTGTACTACGGTGTTATCGTCTGGGTCTGTGACAACAGTTACATCTTCCTTGGTTATGGTCTCCTGCTGCTTGCCACTCCATAACTGAATGGTCTCGTGAAAAGTTTCATTTAATCTCGTTATCCCGGATTCAAGAGGCTCCACAGCTTGTGACACTGTGGCTTTCACATCTCGGACAACCTATTCAACCATAAAGATTTGTTATCAGAGTTTCCATCAGTACAACAACTCAGGTGATCAATTTGAAATGATTTTAGTGTGTCCCTCTAGAACATTGTAATCATGTACTTCTAAAACTTCACAAATTGCACCAAAAGTCGACCCTCCATGTTATCAGAAGATTAAGATTATAATGTAAAAGTGTATATTGGTATGGTCGGGTGGAGGTGACTACCTGGACAACAACGTCCACCTCGGCCTTCCGGGATTAAAGTGTAGTGCAAATTTCTTCAAAGACCAACAAAATATGGCAAGGAAAGAACTGAAACTACACTAGATAGTCCTATTATTGTGGGCCACATCAAATTTCCACCCACGCCAAATCTGTAGTTTAAATTAGTGTAGACCACCTTGATTGTTTTTTCTAGATATTGATGTGGGCAACTATTTTAATTTATGCTACTTTTGTCCTATAACTACAATGTGTCAATCGAAAGTCTTCATAAAGACTTAAGGGAACCCCTGGGGTCTTGGACCTCATTATTCCCAGCTTGATGGGAAAGTTAGTGTGGCTCATGTTGATTATTTCCGCACTAATTTTCCACCCACGCTAATAGGACTATTTAGTGTGGCTATCACATGCCCACTTGGAAAGAAAAGGGTTAAAATGGAGAGAAAGGTATACTGACATGTCCACCGCCTCGGAAGACCACATCTTGGAAACTCTCTTTAACACTTGTGGCTGCGGCTTCCAAGTCTTGTTCCAGCATTGTTTCCGCAACTATGCCCAAAAGATTTGTGGTTCCCTCATAGTTAAACCCGCGTTCATATGGTGTTGCCGGATACACAAAGATATGGGCCACGGCCGCAACCGCCATCTACAGATAATTGTAAGAGGAAAACATACACTTTTCAGTACTAAATTACACACTCTGAGCATACATAACATTCTTAAGCATCATGGGTAAGGACGTTTCTCTTTCTATTCTAGCTTCAACAGTAAATTTCCAAAAAATTAAGGTCCTTGTGAAGTGGCAAGCTCTCTTTAGTCAACACGTCCATGTTACCTATCTTCGGACACAAACATCACAATTTCCCAAATGGCAATGTATAATGCAATTAATATGTTAAAGTTATACATTTTGGTGTATAATGTTCTCATGTAACAACTTACTTAGTTTTAAGATAATGTGGCACATAATAGAAGGAAAAACACAATCGTGCAACTACAGTATTACAACATGAATTTGGGATATATGATGTTATTTCAACATCTATATGAACATTTAATGAGCATAAGAATCTTCACTGGATAATGAATAAGATATTCATATGAGCTCCCAAAATTAGAAGCAGAGTGGCTATGACCTCGATTTGGATTTGCTAACCATGTCGTACTAATCGCGTGTTTCATATCCTAGGAGAAGTGGGCTAGTCGGAAAAAGTAGCCGTTTAAGATTCATCTGCCTTGCTCTCCAAGATGCTTATCTAGGTAGAGCATCCACTACGCCACTTAAGAGTGCTATGTAGTAAATCAAACAAAGAAGCGTCTGTCAAGAACTTATCTAAAACTCAACAATGGAAAAATTGCTGGAATAAGTGGTCACAACTTACTTCAATGCAAATACTGAGGTCTTGGAGGCCGCTCTGAATGTGCCCGCGGAAAATGGCTTTCTCAGAAAACCACCGGAACGCTAAGCCTGACGAGAATAAAAATGCAATGGTTACACCTTGCCACCATGTCACAAATACGACTGCCTTAAAGCACAGGAACTTGGCCAATGGGTTTATGAAGTGGAGCTCCTTCTTTGTTTTTCGGTAGAACAGTATGAGACAGTAGAGAGCCCACAGCTGACTGAAATTGAGCACAAACGTTATGTAGGGATATCTGCACCCAAAATTTAAAAAAAGTCAAGCATTTTCTATCTGTCAGGAGGAATATCCAATTTGAACTTGCAAAAACCATCCAATAGAAAAATTCCAAGTAAAATACAAATACCAACCCAACAAATGACAAAGAGGTATTTGTAGGATGTTTGGAGGAGCTCCATAAACATTTAGAGAATTAATAGTAGCAACCAATGAGAGAACGAGGCAATGAGGGGTATGGAACCTAGCGATAAGGTTATACCAGTGTTGGTCTGGTATCATCATTTTTTTGATACCGTTTGGGTATCTATAATGAGGATTTCACACTTTTTTGATATCAATAGGGTAAGTGTATCTGACGGTATTTTTGTTTTCGATATCATTTGGGTCTATATACACCATGCAAGAAGCTTCATACCTAAGCAAAATCATCCTAGTATCAATATGGTTTAGAATGGTATTGACCCAAATAATAAGTCAGGGTATACAAAGATTCTCTCACCTTGACACACCCACCAAAATATGAATATTTGACTACTACAATTTTGATACCCACGGGTAGGTTCTTCGATACCATTATTTGATGTTGATTATTGATTCCATGCATTCACCTATATTTGAGATTGACATTGGCAGGGGTCTATTAAGTTATGTGTGCATTTCTTGGAGAAAGATGACCACTGAAACTAATCAAAGTGATTCATTGGACAATCAAGGTTGTGAAATTCAATACTCACCCCTTTGACCAATCAAACTCAGCATCACCATAAAGCTCAAAGCGTTCAAGCACCAGTGCCAACCAAGAGCAAGTTGTCTTCAGTATCATCTGTTTGATTAGAGCCAACCAACTCCCATTACTTCATGTGAAACAGATAGACAGTAACCCAAAACAGACACAGGTCAACATGAAACTAATAGCACTGATCGATATGGGTGTTGGTCCGGTATTGTATATATATATATAAAATACCATTCAGGGATCTATAATGAAGATTTCACATTTTTTGATACCAGTAGGCTATAGGTATCTGGTGGTACTTTTTTCTCGATACCATTTGGGTCTATACACCATGCATGAACCTTCATACTTAGGCAAAATTGCCCTAGGTATCAATATGCTGTAGAATGGTATTGACCCAAATCATAACTCAGGTGCACAAAGATTCTCTCAATATTTGACTGGTGTCACAAATTTGATACCCACGGGTAGGTTATTTGATGCCATTATTGATGGTGATTATTGTTACCACGTATTCACCTATATACCAGACCAACATTGATTGATATGATACAGTTTACTGGTGTGCGACATCATTCAGAAGGAAATAAAAAAAACTGTGTTAGACCTGGCTCTCTCAATTGAAATATACTCTCTACCAACAAAGATTTCATAAGGACTAGGTGGAGTACCCAGATAACTTTCTTGATGTGCAAACAAGTTCACTTCCATTGGTTGATGCACATGCTGATAAAAACACATCATTCAATTCGTAGTGTATTCAGAGTCGTTGTTACAGACACCTCGGAACCTGCTCCAAATTTGGACCCCTCACCTTTGATTGTAAAGACAAGAGAGTGCTTTTTGATAGTAAGTACACGTCCAAACTTGACTAAGGTGGACAGTCCTAATTCGGTTACTTTTCTAATTAGGACACCTATATTTGAGTGTTATGTGGTTACGAGAGGCTCCAAAAACGGATACCAAATAGGCATCATGTGTTTGGAAGAGATTGGACTATGGACCATGTGCTCAAAATATGATAACTATTCTAGGCAATTGGGGGGAACCTATAGGACCATTTAATAAGCACGAGAATCTTCACTTTGATAATAACTAAGATATTCATATGAGCTCCAAAAATTATGAGGAAAGTGGCCACGGCCTCAGTTTGGATTTGCTAACCATTTCATACTAATCGTGTGTTTCATATCAGAGGAAAAGTGGGCTAGTCAGAATAATTAAGCATTTAAGACCCATCTACCTCAACACTGGCATGCATTTCCTCATGATATGAGTTCACATGTAGGATTATAAGTCATAAATTTTTTTGCATCCAAATTTCCAAAGCTAAAGATTGATGACATACCGATCTTTAAGTAAACAAGAAACTCACATATTGCACAATGCCAAATTTTACACCGTCAGTGAACTGGCGACCGAGCTCCCAAGACTCCAGGCACCAATTCATAGGCACAGGATGATGCACCACATGACTCTCATTGTGGTTTTCCAGTAACGGGTCTGCTGATGATTCCTGTTTTTCCAGTTTTTGTATTGCCATCTCCTCTCCCCCTACACAACGCAACATCAAAAACAAAGGTTGTTAGTCTTTAAGGATTTGCACTTGATATATAGGTAATTACCAGTGTTGGTCTGGTATCATCTTTTCTTGATACTGTTCGGGTATCTAGAAAGAGGATTTCACATTTTCTGATACCAGTAGGCTATGGGTATTTGACAGTAATTTTGTTTTCGATATCATTTTGGTCTATATATACCATGCAAGAACCTTTATACCTAGGAAAATTGCCCTAGTGTCAACATGGTTTAGAATGGTCTTGATCCAAATAATGACTTGGGTATACAAAGATTCTCTCACCTTGACATACCCACCAAATATCAATATTTGACTGGTATTACAATTTTCATAACCACGGGTAGGTTTTTTGATACCATTATTGATGTTGATTATTGTTTTCATGCATTCACCTAAATACCAGACCAAAATTGGTAATTACTTTGTGATGTCAATCATCACAAACAACTCAAAAAGCAGTGCTTCCAAAATCCACAAGAATCATACAAGCTAAGTTGTAAACAAATCATCCATACCTAAGCAGGCGAAGAGGTATCGACTGAATGAGTACATTGCAAACGCTTCGTAGCTGTTTCCTAAGAGGTTGCTCTCTATGGAGATTTCCGGGTCCCATAACGATATAAACTGCAACCTATCCACAACAAATGAGGATCAATTGCACAACAGCTGCAGAAAAATCATCAAGTCATTTTAGACTGCAATAAACTATCTATGACTATTGCAAATTGGTCTCTGAACATAAACTGACATCTTCTTCACCTCTCAAAAAAAGGCTATGAAGAAAAAAATTCCAAAGAGACAGCAACTGAGAAATTGGCTTTCAGTAAAACTGATACAGGCTTAAACTGAGCAGGGTATAATTGCACAAAGAAAATGGGCAACTATGGCTAAACCCTTATTGCAAATTGGTCTCTGAGCATAACCAACATCTTCTTCACCTCCAAAAAAAACAGCTCTAACTAAAAATTCCACAAAGACAACAATTGAGAGATTGGCATTGATAGTAAAATTTTAAATTTATCCTCAACTTAACATGACTTTTGGTCGCGAATTGGTTGTTTTGCATACAACACCTTCCATGCCCGGTAAATTATCGGTACATGCTTGGAGTAGTTATGTGGAGGTTTGAACAATGCACATTCTATATCGATCCATTGAGGTTCAAACTCAATTGGCACGCCAAAAGGTGATTATAAAATGAGTTTGGCCCTCAATGAACCTCACGAAATAGGTTGCTCTTCATTCAAGTTCAAACACTATCTTCCAATCATGCACCATCACAAGTAGAAAAAATCATCGATATTGTTTGCAAAACAACCACCGGAAAATCATAGGGTACCACCAACTGCCCGCCGAAAAGTCCCATTGAGTTGAAGGATAACTCTAATAACTGAGAAACTGGCATTCCTAGTAAACGATTGTAGGCTGAAACTGAGCAGAGAATTTTTGGGGTTACCGAGGAGATAGCATAAACTGGAACCATGAAGATGACACCGATCAACCATCTTTGCTCCTGCACATAGCCGACACAGATTAATGATTAGAAAATGCGGAAAAAACTAGAATTAGTTGCGTTGCTTTCACGGAGTGCTAAATTTAAAATAAATAAATAAAAAATTTGCAGCTTGAAATTAGTACTCACCGAAGGCACGTTGTATGTTGAGAGGTGCTGGAAGAGGAGGTAGAAGGATAAGCAAAGTGAGAATGCTACAAACAATCCTGCAACAGTTACAACTCGTGCCTTCAACTCAGCTCCTCCGCCAAATTCTTCTTCTCCCAAAATCACCTTCCATAAAACCTCAGCTATGGTCATGGCTGCTTCAAATTTGCATCCAAATTACAAGTGCTGTTTTCTATCCACATTACCCATCCCGCCGCTCAATTGCAATTCCTTGTTTCACTCCAACATTATAATCGCTGAATTCCTAACCTTCGACACTCTTGGTGCCTTCTCAAAGTAAGTACGAAGAAAAACCCACAATTTTATAGTCACTCGCTCGCTGGGTTCTCAGCAATGCTGTAAAATTCAATAAACATTTCGAATTGGGTTACATTCGACTCTGTTGGTGCCGTCCCAACGTAAAATATAAAGAGAACCCACAATTTTGAGATCACTTGCCTGCTGGATTCTCAGACTCAAATGCTCTCAATGTATGTTTTCAAATGGGGTTGCCTCACATTTTGTCAAGAATCATCTACAAGACCTTGCACGACAAATTGTGCTTGTCAAAACACGTATATCCATCATTACTTACACATGGAGGAAATGACTTGGGGGACTCGGTTCAACAAGTCTACCGTCATCTGAAAGGGGATAATTAGCAGGGTTTAGGGTTTATCCAAATGCAAACACCATCGTGTTGGCAGTCTAGGACCGCCAAACCCGGCTCCGCTAATTCTAGGTTTGCTTGCATCTCCCAAGCTCATCAGCCTACGTATTACTTGAGGTATGCGGGTGTTATTCGGTTACTTTTCTTTATCGGACACCTATATTCGATTGGCGTGTGGTGAGGTGAGGATCGAAAACCAAAAAGCATAAAGACACTTTTCTAGAAAAGATTGGACTGCGTCTTTATATTTTGTTAACTACACCGCACGCAATAGTGGACACAATTGGGGGACCTGTGTATTCACTTGAGAAATCAACAAACGTGCACTTCCGATGACCATAACGAAATCACGGGAGGTCCGACCGATTTCTGCTGATGCTTCATCGTAGATTTGATAATGCAACACAAGTTTTTCTGTGTAAATCTCATCTGTGGAAGTGGGAGAACATGAAAAGCGAACCAAATAACATCCACATACCCTTAAGTTGTACAGCAATTGAAGCCTGATGAATAATTGAATTGACTCCTGCGTGAGTCGATTGCAAGTGCAGACAAAAATGCATGTATTAAGTGGGTTGGCTGAAAAGTTGCCACGTGCAAGCAGAAATCCGGGCCACCTACACGTAGTGATGTGTAAAGCGTGCAATTTCGAGGGAGGGTGCTTCAGTCATGAGAAGGGAAGGGGACTGACTCACAACCTGCGCAATTAATTCGTTCAATGCCACAATGATCAGTATCTTCTCTTCAGAAGCTTCTTATATCTCCCACCTAACTCATATGATGTGTTCATGTGGTTGAGAAGGAAACAAGGTCAAGTACATACATGCTGATGACATCCTATGGTGCAATTCTCCAAGCTATTAGGTGAAATCGTGGAAAGTCGGAACAGGAATGAATGACTGATTTGACCCTTTTCTCTCTAGCGTAACTCTTGAAGATGGCTAGGTTTCAAAAGTTTGAGGTGGTTTGCAATGATTCCAGAAGCCACATCCTGTCAGACAACCATCATTTGCTCTTACACAGCAAGCATACCGACGTGCCTTTATTGTCCATCACTACTCCAGTGAAGACAAACATCTGGTATGATTTTGAAACTCACAGCAGGGACAAAGTCTTGCAGTTTTGAATTGGCAGGAAGGATGGTGTGATTGAGTAAATAACTCTGCTTACTGCGTGGTCGCAGGTCAGATTTTCATGGTAAGTAACGATTGTTATTTCCAGTTTCGGAATTGAAGTTGAGATGCAAAAGTTACAAAAAGTTAAAGGGAGGATTCTTTTGCTCTTTTAAGTGATCGCATAGACCTGCATGATTGTGTTAACTATCGCATCTAGAATGGTGTATTTTTTTCAAATATAATCCAATCTCAACATGTCATTATGGTGTCCATTCTTAACTATAAGCCTTGCCATTTAACACTCAAATGTAGGTGTGTCCACTCAAGGAAAGTGACAACACAAGGCCACACCTCTTAGTGGTTGCTACAAGGTTGATATATATAGTCACATGTTGTAAGTTAGAATGAGCATATTAATATGTTTTTTACAAGAGTAGTAGATCCTTTGCAACATTGTCAATATTGCCTGCAATCACTTGATTGGCAACTAGAGGGTCGGTGAGACCTTTCCCTCATTGATTAGCACTTAACAATTACAGGTATTCTTCCATCCAGCAAACAAATCTGAGTGCCCCGGATAACGCAGAAGTTAGTTGTGCATGCACTCAAAATTCTTTGGTGTAGTCAAGGCGTTACTGATTTTTGAAGGCATCATTTTGCAAGAGAGATGCGATGCGAATGTGAGATAGCATCAGTAACTTACTCCAGGACAACTCGTTTGAAGTAACCAAGACCAAGTAAAACCTTGAAGAAGCAGTGCAGTTTCAATTGATAACTATGAAAATTTATGTCCATTTTAAACTGTGGCATATCAACTATATGCCTTTCAACTGTCCATCTTACCAACAAAACCAACTGTAAACCTTTAGAACATCTATTTCGGTAGGTTTTGTAGATGATGGAGCTAATTACATTTCTGCAAAATCTACTTGGTGGGAAGGTCCACACAAAGTAAGACAGAGTTTTCAACAAATTAAATGAAAGAAAATTCTACTTATGTTCATCAGAGTGAAGCTTGGAGAGAAGATAAAGGCAGCCTGAAGAAAGGAGAATCGATGCGGAGAAGCAAAGGAGGTCTAGGCCAGTGTTGATTGGCACCTTCTTGCTCTTCTCAAACATTCCGACCAATAAAATCATGACTATGACGTGTCCAAGCTTTGTCTTTAATTCATCAAGAGACCGGATTTCCAACCATTTTGGTCGCTCCTGTATTCATCAACAGTCCCAGAAACTGGTTAGGTGAACCCAGATTTCTAAGTGAAATATTTAGATTCAAATAAAGAAAGGGTAGCGCTTGTATTTGCAAACACTAACATGAAATATAGAGTCTCTTTGCTGCAGGCTGCTGTCTCAAGTACGAGGTGAGCTCTTTCTAACGGCCATAACTGGGGCAACTTGATCACCCAATGTTCCTCCCCTACTAGGCTCACCAAGTCTCTTGGTACCCATAACTTCTAAGATGATGGATTGACATGGGGTTAGTGGGCCCTATATTTCTACATAAAATCTGGAAATTTCAATAAAGAAAGGACAACACATATGTTTGCCAGCACAAGCATGAAGTATAGAGTCTCTCTTCGCCTGCAGGCTACTGCCTCAATTAAGAGATGGACTCTTTCTAACGGCTGTAACTGGGGCAACTTGATCACCCATTGTTCCCTCACTAATAGGCTCACCGAGCCTCTCAGTACCCACAACTTGTACCCAAAACTTTTAAGATGACCGATTGACCCGGGATTTGGTGAGCCCCAGATTTCTACATCAAATCTGTACATTTCAATAAAGAAACAATAATGCCCATGTTTGCCAACACTGAGATGAATTATAGAGTTATAGAGACTCTTTACCCACAAGCTACTGCCTCAATTAAGAGATGGACTCTTTCTAATAGTTGTAACAGGGGCAACTTAATAGCTCATTGTTGCTAATCACAACTTTGAAGATAAATGGTTGACCTGGTGACTCCCACAATGATTGGGTGGACCATAACGAATAACACTAGCATGGCTTAGTGGAGAATGGAACCCATAACACTTGCAAGGTGAGTTTCAACCACTTAAGGTATTGGCTTGATCCTTGAATTTTCAATACAGATGAGTTCACTTAACATTAATAACATACAAGAACTGCAAAAGCATTTTAGTGAAATCAGGTTGTGCTATGTAAAATAAACTTACTGTTAAACGGAAGAGGCCGAACAAATTGGACCCACAGGCTGGGCCTTGAACTTCACAAGCTTCACCAGCTTCACCAGCCACCTCTAGTGTACTAACAAAAAGCTCGTATAGACCCATTCCAAATATAAGCATCACCGTTCCCATCAGATACACATCTGTAAAACAATGCCATCAACAAAAACATCATTGTTATGTAGGTTCTAAGGTTTGAATCAAGTCGACATGACTCTTAAAGGATAAGAAAACAGCAAGAAGATTACCCATGGCTGGAACCCTCACAGCAAAACTTTCATAATAATCTGTATGAACCTCATCTTGTACAAAACAATTCACAAAATATCAAAATTATTCAGTCCTAAAAAGTACGAAAGAGTTGGCATACCGACAGCCTCCACAAGAAGAAATATGACTTGGCTTGTTCCAAGTCCCTGCCAAGATGCCTGGAAATATTCGACAAAAGACTCCACCACAAACAAGGAGCCCTGATTGATGAGGTATATGCACATTGTAGTCAGAACCATGATTTTACACAGGTCAACAGAAATGCCACCTTTCCAGTGAAAGAGTATCAATGAAAAACTTAAGATGAAGGTAGACATGTGTTATTTATATACGTTCTCTCTCTGCACCCACTTCTTGTAAGATATGAAACACACAATTAGTGTGAGATGATAAGTAAATCTCAATTGTGCCCTAGCCACTTGCCTCATCATTTTCAAGGCTCATATGAATGTCTTATCCATTATCAAAGTGAAGATTCTTGTGCTCATTAAGTGGTCATATAGGTCCCCCAAACCATATTGACTAATGAGCCTAGAATGCTTAGCATATTTGGATCAATCTCTTTTAAACACGTGTCTTTTTGCTGTCCGTTCTTTAATCCACATACCACTCAAATATAGTTGTCCACATTATTGTTGTGTTGGAATTAGGCACAATTACAGGAGGCAAAAATACCATGTAGAAACAATAAAATGGAAATAACATCACCAATTCCTGATTGGTGCGTGATAGTTGCATGATTTTCTTATTTTCTTCTAAAATGTGTCATGTTGTGATACTATGAAGCAAATGGTAACTTAATGATAATACATCTATTATTTGTTCATTGCGTTGTAAAACGGCTAAGTATTATTTGAACATGATACACCATCCTTTGGAAATCTGTGATGAGTGCATGGTGATGTCAACATGAACAGTAATGATCAAAAAAATTCTATTGCTAAGTTTCAAAGTTACCTTCAAGAAGCAAAGCAACGACCCGGCCAGTGATCCCACGACTGCCATGATGGTCAGGAACCGGCAATCAAAAATCATCTGCATTCTCAGAGAAACACTGAGATGTGAAAAGCATCAGAGATCAAAAGTTCAGATTTCTTTGTTCTAATGGCATTGTCAGAGTCAGATCCTAATTCCCAATTAATGCTTTTGTTTGCTAAGTTGGTAAAAGTGTCAAATTTTTTAAGATCATTCATCATTTACATCTAAAACTATTAAGTTTCCTGCAACCCTGTTGTGCAAGCCAAGAGGGAAATATTGCATACAAGCGTACATCTCATCTCTCCAACATAGAAAACTGACCCCTATAGGTTTGTATCTGATTCATTCCCAATAACTTCGACTAGACTAACTTGGGGTCTTTGAAGCTAATTCCAGTGTCAAATCAAATAAAAAAAATTCACCTCTGGAATGCATACTATTTCAGGGCTTTTATGTTGGATGAATGAGAGGTTACACTCATATGTGATGATTCCCACTCACCATTGTGTAAAGTTGATTGATCAAAAGAGTTGGCTAAAATAAATGAATGAAATACACACCCGCTCAATCAGAGCCTCAATGTTTTGGTTGCGCTCCTCTTTCTCTTTCTCACTTCGGGGTGATTGTTGGTTTGGGTGTGCAGGTGTTGTTGATGATGACGATGCATCCAACAACGACTCGAGAGACGCCACGTTGTTGTCCATCGGAAGAGGCATAACATTCTCCCACTGCGCTGCCATAGCAACAATACTCCTCCGCCCTAAATTTACATGTTGGTGTTTTTGAAGTGAAAGAGAGTTCCTTCCAAATGCTGGTGGCGTAGCACTATGCTGCAAGCCGCAACTTGAGAAAACGCAACTTGAAGCATGAATTGGGTGATGTTGTTTTTCCACCAGCATTCCAATTCTTGCATTGCCTCCAACAGCATTGCTGATCATGGTTGTTGTTGCCATCTGAAAAATTTCTTGAGATCAACTTGACCTAAAAAAATGCTTCAAGCTGTTAAACCCTAAACCCTTCAAATGATGGGAAATTGCATATCTTTAGCTAATATACCTGTAGGCACATGGGTACATAATGTTGAATGAAATCCAGGTCAAGGCGCAAAGCTTACTTGAGCTGCAAGAACCTTTGCTCAAATATTTGAGAAATTTGAAAATACACCACAACGTATCATCAACCTTAAACCTTAAACCCTAAAACCCGCTTCTGCATTAAGGATAGTGAATTGTGATGCTCTCAACATCGAGTCCTCATGTTGCCATCACAGAAGAGCAATTAATAGTTTCAGTTTGCCTGTGCCCCTGCACAAATTCTCTTCAAAATAGAACAGCAATCTTGTGCAAATTTGAATCTGCGTTGAACTGTGTTGTGCCTCATTTCTCAGTCGGTGGGCAGGTTGTCATCTCTGTTCCAGGAAAACCAACAGCCCAATTGTAAGACCTTTGAAATGATTTGCACCATATCACTAGGTACTCATAGAAATGAAAACCTCAAAATCTCAAAACTTAAGCAAATTTGTGCTCTACTACAGTATTTCTTCCTTGAATGGAAAGAGATCACAGGTGGGGATAGAGAATTTAGTAGGGAAGGATTTGGCATAACAACTTCAAAATGCGAAGAAAAGCTCTGGAGAGAAAATGAAAGATTTTTAAAAAGAAAAAGAAAAAGAACTGTTTAGTTTCTCCTTGAGGAATATACTAGTGATTGGGCCTCAGTTCGAAATCTGAAAGTCACAATTTGAAAGACATGATCTGGACATAGTCATTAGAGACTCCCTGATGGCCATAAAGAACAAGTACTTGAGTTGTGGTTCATGAAGCTCGAAATGAATGCGTCAGAGACGTAAATGAAATCGACTAGCATCAACAAGAATTTGGCATCTGCCGTCAAAAGAATTTCAGGACTAAGAGCTTCTGGTTGGCATTAGAAGGGACAATATACTTGAAGAATTTGTAGTTAATGTGCAAAAGTGGAAGGGAGTCGAAGATAAAACAGTTACTCTGCTCGGATTTGTTAGCGTTTGTTAACGATTGGGAATTCAAATTTCTTACAAAGTTAACTATGTTCATCAATCCCCGTCATCAGAAACCTCCACACTCTCAAAAGAGGAGAATCATATCAAATTTCAAAACTCTCTCTTCTGAGCAAGATTTGGTAGAAACAAAGAAATAAAATTTCTCAAGCTACCTATTGTCATGTAAGTAATTGTCAGTTCAAAAACCCAAAAACCTACCACTTATCAGTAACATTCTTCTGCCCTTAGGTTTACCTCGAACAAGCAAAGTGAAAAACTGTCAACCCTTGACTAAATTCCAATTCCACATGTTACAACACATACAAACCCAACCCATAACATTTAGCAAACATAACCTAAGAGATACTGAAAATCTCCAGAGAAAATATAGACACCCAAAAATCCACTATGTCACAGTTAACCGCCCACCTGATCCACATCAGCCAGGGCTCCAAACCAAAACAGATAGGAATCCAATCAAAATGAAAAACTTCTTCTGAAAAACATTTGTAGAAAAAACACCAAAAATAAAATAAAAATGCCAAGCTACTGTAACATTCCTCTGCCTTACTTAGCTCAAACAAGCAAAACTCAAAAAACTTGACAACAGCAAGACTAAATTCCACTTTGACATACTACAACACATACAAACCCAACCCAGAACATCAAAACTACCAAAATTCACTTAAGGGGCACTGGAATCCACTATGTCACAATTCACCCCCCACAGAAATCCAATCAAATGAAGAACCTCTCTCCTCTGAACAAAATTTGGAGAAAAAATAACAGGAAACAAAAATGCTCAAGCTACTGTACCGTTCCTCTCTGCCTTAGGTTTTACCTCCAACAACCAAACTTAGAAAACTCTCGACACCTTGACAACAGCAGCAAAACTAAATTCCAAATTCACCCCATTTTTTTGACATGCTACAACACATACACAAAAAAAAACCACAACATCAAAACTGCCAAAATTACCCTAAAAGACACTGTAAAATCCTCGGAAGGAAGGAAGCCACAATCCGTTTCAAGTATGTCAAAGTTACCCCACCCACCTGAAGCACATGAATGAGAGAGAGCTTCGAACGGAGCTGTGGTGCACCGAATTCAGCAATTCCAATTGCACCTTCTTTCAGCACAAAAAGCGAATGAAGGCATTCGTTGAAACTTGCCAAATGCATGCATGGGAGGGAGGCTGAGGTAGAGAAAGAGAGCTTTTGTTCCTTCAACAAAGATCTCAATTCGGTGGTCTTGGACGCTTTTGCCTTTCTAATGAACTCTGCACTTGCAGCCGTTCATTCGTGTGTGCTTTTGGGTGGATTAGAAATTGGAATGGGCGATGACATCCGTCGTCATCGGATCCTCTTGGATATAAGAAGCTAGTTATGCAATCACATAACATTATTACGTAAATTACACTAATTGTCCCAATTAGTGCGTGTTACTATTTGGGCTTACGTATTGCTACAACTATTTGATGTTCTATAATGTCCGAACAACCTTTTGTTAGTAAAAATTGAACTCCTGAGTAAGATGTTTCTTGCATTGCATAACCCCAAATAGTAACACACACTAATTGAGAGAATTGGTGTTGTAAGTAACGGATACCAAAAAGGCATCATGTGTTTAAAAGAGATTAAACTAAGTGCTCAAAAAATATGATAGCCATTCTAGGCTCAAGTTGATACTGAGGGGACCTATATGACCATTTAATGTCATCGAGAGTTCTCACTTTGACAATGAATAAGATGCTCATATGAGCTCCAAAAATTATGAGGAAAGTGGTTGGATTTGGATTTGCTAACCATCTCCAGATAGTAACACACACTAATTGGGATAATCAATATTGTAAGTAAGGGAGACATGCCTAATTTGGTTACTTATCTTGATCAGACACCTATATTTAAGTGGTATGTGGTTAAGTGTGGTTCCAAGAATAGATGTCAAAAAGATATCATGTATTTAAAAGAAATTGAACTATGCGCTCAAAATATGATAACCATTCTAGGTTCAACTGATATTGGGGGGACCTATATGACTATTTAATAATGTCATCAAGAATTCTCACTTTGACAATATATAAGATATTCATATGAGCTCCGAAAATTATGAGGAAAGTGACTACAACCTCGATTTGGATTTGCTAACCATCTTATACTAATTGCGTGTTTTGTATCCTATGAGAAGTGGGCTAGTCAAAAGAATAAACATTTAAGACCCATCTACCTACCAACTATCTTTAAGGTTGTCAAGGTAACAAGGTCATCAAAGGGAATACACACTACGTATTAGGCATTTGGGATCATCAACACAACAATCTTGTTTAGTTGAGATTCAAGTAAGGACCACTTCACACACAAGACTGAAGGCCCGTGACCATTGCATTCTAAGATCTCTCATTGGTTGAAAAGGCTGAGATTGTCCAAGTTCACTTCAACTAGAAGCTAAACGCCTAAGGGCCCAAAGAAATTATCATGGCTGAAAATTCTACATGGATTCCTACACATGTGGCAAACTATGGATAATATTTCACAGTTTGTCGAAATTTGCGTCAAGCCCACTTCCAAGAAGTAGGCCTAACACAATTTCCAGCAGAAAATATCATAGTCAAGGGCCTTAGACAACTAGTATTACCTTTAGATGAGAGTCAAGGGCCCTCACACATACATCGTCACGGCCCTTGGCTCGTGTGTGAAGTGGCCCTAAATGGATTGTGATTAGGGGAAAACTGGACACAATTATTTTATCACGTGTACATTTTGCGAACTTGATTTTTGTTTTTGTTTTTTTCCCTTTTATCTGTAATTGAGGATTAGGTATGTAATCTCTTGGGCCACATATGTAAATTGATGTTATGATTTTGCACAAAGGCAACTTTAAAGTTAATAGGTAGACGGGAGGTAGCCTAGTATGCAAAGCAGGTTGCTTGTTTCTGGTCAAATCTCACGTCCACTGAAGAACAATAATGCATTGAGAATGTTGCTCGGACAATTGTTTGGGTTCCCAAAAACTCCAATTTTAGTTGAAACTTTGTTGATTGGACCTTGGTTCTCAAATGTGTGTAAGGTAGATGAGCTCGGGGAGATCACTCCATTGTCAGGTTGAACACCACGTGCGAACAAAGTTTGCTACCCCTATATTACATGCCATAAATAATTTTAAAATTTATGATATTTTTTCTACATATACATTACCATTGATGGTATCTTTTGTATATTTTTTTGAAATTTTTAGTCATCTTCATTTTTGTAGCAAATTTTTTAGTTCAATTCTGCGTTATTCTAGTTAGAAACGGTATGTTTTATAAAAAAAAACAAATCATCAAATTTAGTTACCATTTTTTTACTATGTAACAGGTACCGTGTATATCTACTCATGAAAAAATTTGATAAAATTGTGACCCATTTTGGTGATTCTTTATGTACATTTTTTACATTTTTTACATGTAAAATGATCGCACGTGGTTGTTCAACTTTACAATGGAGTGATCTCCCCGTGTAGATGAGCCTATTACTTGCGGGAGGCTTGGCCTCTTTTTTTGGGTCATAATTCCGGGAAAAAACCCACTTCTCATAAAGCCTTGTACAAATCCAATGCCGTAAGAATGAGAATGTGTGACTAGGTCAAGAATTGGCAAAGATTTACATCTCATTGAGAACAATACATTATGCTAAGTTGGGACCCACCAACACTTGACCCATCTAAATAAACTCCGAAGTTGAATCAATTAAAGAAGGTAAAAATAATTTGATATAACATATAGTAACAATAATATAAGTCGTGTTATGATATGATTGATTGTGTTGTCAAGAAGTTAGGTAAAGATTGGTGGGGGCCAGCTCAAAGAGCAAACATCTAACCATGGCCAAAGTTGCTATCTACAGTAATCTCCCGCTTAAGTACGCATTCCAGTTAAGTGCGCAATTTTTTTGACAAAAATTAGGGTTCATACTTAATTGTTTGAACATGTCATGCAGAGTCATTTGCCGCGAATGCATAATTTTTTTACGGTTGAAATCCAATGTCGGTTTGTTAACGTTTCACTGAAACGTCTCAAAAAATCGTCGCAGTTCATCATACGTATGTTCAGCTTCCGTTTGAACATTGGAGCAAAGCAATTGGTCGTCAATGTCAAGGACAGTGTTGTGTAGAGCTTCAAAGCCTTTGAAGTCGGTAGCACTTTTAGATTCAGCAAATGTCTCGATAGGCTGGATTTCGTTGTAGTATGTTCTCCAGATTGTCCTAGACTTTCCAGATGGTGCCTTCACTGACTTCATACTCCCGCCCCAGTGCCTGCTTGCTTGGCGTGTTCGGTTTGCTCAACTTTGCAATGATTTCACATCGTTGGGCTTCGGTCAAGCGGGTTGCCTCAGGTTTCATCCGTTTCATGTTGCGATTCATCGAATTAGAGGGTCTAGAAAGCGATATGAGTAAAGTACGCACCTACCAACTAAGTGCACACCAACGGCTCCGGTTCAAAGTGCATTCTTAAGCGGGAGATTATTGTACAAGCTTTGCACTTGACATTGACATGTGTCCATATTGATAAGTTGACACGTACGATAACAAATTGACATTTAATTATATTTGGACAAACAAGTCGTCCAAAAATAATAAGGGATGTGCATTTGTGGGGACAAAAATTATCAAACAGAGTAAAAACAACAACACAACAACCACAACTTCAAATATTTGTATTCCATATTCACCAACCACCATATTCATGTAGTTTTCCAATCTAGTGCATGTCATATAGGTAGTCATGGTTGTCCAAAATTTATGCATGATCCAAATATACATATATCCTAGTTAATATCATTCAGTTGAGTTAGCTTTGGGTTTGCTCTAACTCTAGCTCTAGATTGTCTCTAGCTCAAATAAATGTCATCTACCTACACCAATATGTGCAATTAAGTAGCCTTGCACTTATCTATTGACATTCCACAATACTTGAATGTTTATTACTAGAACAACAAAAATACATAAATTATGTATACACTGTGACATAACATTATTCAGACCCTTAACAGTGTTCTGTGGGGCTGACAGTATTTCAAGGAATATTCCCCACATTTAGATTGAATGTGAAAATACCGGGAATATTCCCTAGAATACTGTCGATCCCACAAAACACTGTCATGGGTCTGAATAATGTTATGGATTGCGATAGGAATGAATTAAGAAACTTATAAGTTTTTGTAATCCGAGTTTGACCGAAGGAATTTTGCTTGAGTAAAGAGGCAATCTAAGAGGCAACCGATCTATTTGCGAAGGCAACCTAATTGCACATAAGCTTATCAGTGTGGATGGAAGAAAAGTGGCGAGGTCATAAAGGGGAGATCCAATGCGTGAACAGCCAATTGTGACCTCCAAGGCACTTTCAACAGTTGACTCCGACCAATGCAAGAGCCGCTTGGGCGTGAACTTTTGAAGACATGTAAGGTGTATGGAAGTAAATATCAAGCTTGGTGATATGTGGCATGCTCTCAGGAACCTGCAGAAATGGCCAGTGCTAACTTATGCATTTTTGTAGGGTTGTTGGAGGTTCCCACATTCCCGGGTATGATAGAGTAGAGGCGCCCATAACTGTGATCATTTAAGAGATTATGCGCCAGATCTGGAGAAGTATAAGGCGGTGCAAATTTTTCCCGTGTAAGAAGATAGAAATTAGGAAGATTGTAATTTTTTATGAATTTTTGAAGCCAAAAGTTGGCCCGAACGTATTACCAATGTCTAGAGACTGTCATAACCGCTCATTTTAACTACTCATTCTTCCTCACTTTAGCACTCAAAACCAAGACATGTGTCATGGCACTATTGGTTCCATTTTGATCAAAATTCAATCCCAGCCTAATCGAAATTCTGGTACCCTATAGATTGTTGGTGGGGTCTTGATTGGGAATAGGCGCCTCTACTATACATAGAAAGTTCAACCACAACAGATTGTCATTCTTGTTCTAGAACTAGAAGCATATGCTGGCTTCACTTAAAACCCATCATTGTGGTATGATAAGGGTTAGTTTCCATGTAGGCCACTCACCCACTAGATTCTAATGGAAATGTAGATTCCACTAGAATTTGGCGGGTGAGCGGCCTACATGGAAACTAACCCTAAGCACCCGTGCCACTGATATGCTCCAAATCTTTTGTATGCATCATAAGATAGATATGCCTATTTCCAACACAACAATAATCTAGACACCTATATGACCACTTAATGAGTACAAGAATAACTTTAATATTGAATAAGCTATTCATATGAACTCCAAAAATTATGAAGAAAGCAGCCATGACCTTGAATTAGATTTGCTCACCATCTCACACTAATTGCACGTTTCATATCCTAGTAGAAGTGGGCTTAGTGGAAAAAAGTAGCCATTTAAGACCCATCCATCTTATATGTATCTCAGCACAAAGATACCTGCATCAATATTAAATGCACCTTTGCCTACATTCATTTATGCCCAAATTTGTGCTCATAATCATGCCGCGTTTTCCTTGCATATAGTATCTTTTATTTCTTGGCACAAATTGAAAATTCAATTGCAAAAGAACCCAAAATACTCCTTGCATATGGTATCAAAACCATTTTTATCCCTCCTTAATCTAGCTGTTCTCAAGTCTATGTTTGGCTTGCCTGCCAGGAATTATAACCAAGGCAACAACTAGACACATGGTGACTAAGATTTATGGGCCTTATGTGGTCGCGCTTCTTAATCGGACACCTATATTTGAGCGTTATCGGGTAGAGAAGTCTTTGCTTTGGGAAAATATTGGATTTTTGGCTGCAATTAGCTTTGGCATAAGACATGGGAAACTAAGATAATGTAAGAAGTATTCATCTTTGAATACATCATATATACAAATCCATATAAGTTTTACACATATCTTCAAAATCCCGGATCGCTCTCTAAAATTGTAGCCAAACTTTGAAGAACCACCAAAATAACATAAATACTCCAAATCAAGACTGCTTTAACATTTTGGAAAGCTATCAAAGTGCTTAACAAAATAAAATAGATATTAAAGGTTAGTAAAATACTGTCCAAGTTTCATAGCTTGTCAAAGGTCATACTCCCAAATTCATTGTTAGCTGCACCTCCCTTCACTTCATAGGACGTTCTGGTTTCATATAAGCTTTGCTAATGCCAAGTGATAGCTTTCTGAAAAGCTAACAACATCACACATGTTCTCTCCAAAATTTATTTTCAGAATCCTTACCAAACGTTTTCTATGCTCTGTTGAAGTTGGTACACACTTTCATTGTTGACTCTAGTTGGCAGCTTAACACCCTCTTGCCTTGAAAGCCATAACTCTCTCTTCAAAACTCTAAATCAAGAATTTTAAAGCTCCATAAAGAGCTGATACAATAACACATCACTCGCTCAAATTTCATAAACAAAAACACTATATATAAATTTCTACAAGCTTTTGAAGTCATGGTCTTCTAAATTTCTTTACAACAAACATAGTTTCACTCTAACACTCATAGAAATCACATACAAAGTCCGAATGAAGCGTGCTATAGCATTTCGGAACCACACCGACAAGATGTACCAACTCTCAAATTTTTATAGAATAATTCCAAATACACACTGAGATCTCCCCTTCCACACACACACACACAAAATTAAACTCCACACCTCCTTGAGGAGAGAGGAGCCGACCCCCTAGCCTCCTCATCAAAGTCAATACTAGCCCAAACCTATATCACATGGGCTCCAACTAGTCATTGGCTAACCCCTATAGGCTTACTTCATCCTTATCTATCCTTTAATCCTTATCATTCCCTTATCTTAGCCATAAGGCATCAAAAGTCAACCTAAATGGTAAACTATGTCTACCTTTTATTTACCAAACTTCAAACACACAAAATGAAGTTTGAAAATATTAAAACTAAACTCATAACATCAAAGAAATGTCTAAAAAAAGGTTGAAAATAATTCCAAAATGAATTATACTCCAACTGCAAGAACTTGAGATTGCATCGAAGAATAACTGCAATGTAGTCCGCATGATCAGCCTTAAATACTGAATTAACTGGACCTTCAAGCCAACGTTGATGGCCTCGACTTCCTTTGATAGGCCTAAGACAACAAGAATATTGATCATTATTTAAGCCTTCAAAAATTCTTCCAAAATTCACATCTCGAGTGTCAGGTTCAACACATCCAACCTGCAACAAAATCACCAATGCACGAGCATCTTGTTGAAGGTTTCCGTGCCACCGCTGCTCCACACGAGATTGCTTTGACGGCCGAGAAGGCCCAGCTTCTTCTTGTGGACGCTCGTGCAATGGTGCAATACTAGGTGGCAAAAGAGTACGAATCGGCAGTTGAGATAGAGAAAAATCCAGCTCAAGCTCTGGATGAAGTTCTTCATCTTGACTCTCGGAAAGAACTCTCCAATCCGACATGTTCAAATAAAATCAAAATAACTACATCAAATCGGTGAAGCTCTGAAACGGTTCTTCCTCTAATAACATAAATACTTTCTAGCAAGAAAGCGTCATCTTGAAGCTTTTCCAAAAGTGTGATTCTTTCTTCCAATCAAAATCCACTCAAACAAAATTAAAAAAACAATGTATAAACAATGGATGGGATATAAATCCCTTCAGCATGCTCTAATAAACGCCAAGCCGCGGAAGCCCAACTAGTAAAGTGCTTCAAGCGCCATAGCACTGGTCCGGGTTCGAAACCCTTTGAACTCGTATGAGTGGGCGAATGGCCACGTGACTTGGTACTGCTGGTGAAAACTAGGCAGGTAACTACCAGTTGGCGCGACCTACCCCCTGAGCATGTGAGAAGACGCAGAGACTCCAAGTTACGTGGTTATAACCACGGATCTTTCTCTTTCCCCTTCATTCCTCTGATCTCCCCCTTCCCTTTTGTCTATACTTTTATTATTATTATTATTATTTGTTTTATTTTTGTTTTCTTTAAACCCTACTCTCAAACCATTCTACACTATATTTACATATTAAACCATTTCTCGCACGACAGCGCTATATGATCAGTATCAGTATACAAGTCCTAGGCAATTGTCTTGCGTTGGTGAGAAGAGATATGCAAATCTACCACTCTGGTAGACTATGCAATTTTTTTAGTAATGTAGAACAATTTCTCGGTGATGCAGATCAATTATTTAGGACTTGTATGCTTGTAATACGTGCACTTATGAGGGAACACTAAATGGACTCGTGTTATGATGAGATTAAATTACGTGCTCAAATATGGACAACATTTTTAGTTCAATAGTCTGATCTTCTGATTCAAATCGTCAAAGAGTATTTGTGTGGTCGCTTAAAAAGATAGAGCATCACTTTGACCTTTTATAATGTTTACATCTGGACTCCAATTCTGAAACTTGAAATTCAAATCTTCGTAATTGGCAATTGCTCACGATCCAATCCAACGGCCAAAATCGTCTGTGGAGTTGGAAGTGCCCACATTAGGGCTTTAAACATTATTAGGTCATAGATGGGGACACCAACAAAGAGCCACAATAGAGTTATCCGTTAATTCAAGCGGAGTTTTGGTCGGGAGGTGGTTGTTTTGCATATAATGCTTCCCATGTTCAGTAAGTTTTTGGTGCATGCTTGGAGGTCGTGTGGATGTTTGAATGGAGAACTTTCTATAATCATGGTCCATTAAGGGCCGAACTCATTTCGGCATCCCAAGAACAGAAAATGAGTTTGGCCCTTAATGAACCAATATAGAATGTTCTTTGTTCAAACCTCCACAACGACTCCCAACATGCACCACAAACTTACCGAATATGGAAAGTATTGTATGCAAAACAACCAACTCCCGACCAAAACTCTGCTTGAATTAACGAATAACTCTAATGTCTCAGAAATTTATGGATTGGATTCATGACCTTCTGCTGGTCATAATGCTAGCTGCTGCAAAATCATTAGTGTTAAAACAAATTACTGCATCCACAAGTGTATGTTCGAAGGTACAAAGGGTTTTTTATGTCCGCGACAGTAGATAGCTTTGGGGATCATCTGCAATTCAGAATAATTTGATAGACAATAAAAATCAATCGAATACTTGTAATGAATTCATAAACCGTTCTTTGAACACAAAGAGGAGCAACATTCTTGAAAAGAAGAGCAACATTGACAGGAACCCACTGATATGATTTGTGTTTGATTTAGAAAAGGTTTGCACTTTCAAATGTCATTTTCGGAACAATTCAGATGCAGTTTTTCTAAAAGCAGGGATATTTCATTTCACTTCTAAGAAGTTTACTAAAAAATATATATATATATATATATATATAATTTTCACTCTTGATTTAATGCTTATAATGTGAAAAAGCTAGCAGCTCCAAAATGAGGCTTCTTAAATACGATTTAGCAGCTCCAAGCCAAGTTCTTAAAACGGTGACCCCTGCGAGTGCTACAGACAGTGGCTATCCAGAGTATAAATTTGTAAGCAAACATTGCGAACATAACTTTAGCTGAAACTAAAATGACCTAAAGAAAGTGCCTTGATTCATGTGAAACTCATGTGGGTTCTCAGTTCAGCTCATGAAGTAATTCCCTAGTTTTTCTGCATTAGGCCAGACGATATGCCCCTTGGCCACCTCTTTGGCAATTCTCCCAATCTCCCAATTTTACTCACCGTTTCCTATCTGGCCCTTCCAAATCTCAGTTACACTCCCACCCCTGCACTCTAGGCGAAGAGACTTTGAAGTTTGGGGAGAATCAGAGTAGGTCACCTTGATCTCTATTTCTCTGTCTTATCAAATTCATGCAGGGTTTGGTGGTATTACATTTTTTTTGAATTTCTGTGTGACTTCAGAGGATTGGTCACACATCTAGGTTTAAGTACTTCGAAGTTGGTAATATTAATTGTGTGCTTAAGATGAGATGAAACAATTTAATATTACCAACTTCGATCCCCCCTGTGGGGTGCCAGCGGGTGTTTGAGTGAGTCTCATTTATGGATTTCTTTCCCCATGTTGCATTGCAGTCACTCTTTTTTGACATTTTGAAGTGTGACTGCATCATAGAATCATAGCATAGACAAGTCCAGGAACCATAAATTTTTGAGATGGTTTTTAGAATGAAGGTCATGTTTGACACATTTTATAGGACATCCATCATCAACAACATAAAGAAGTCTAGCTTAATATAAGAAAATGTTGGATCATGAAGGTTGTGTAGAGATTAGGGCTCGTCATGCGGCCACTATTGATCATCACCACTTGACCAGGTTGAAGGTTGCTCTTCGGCTTCTTTGCCAATTTTGTAAGAATTTTCATTGGTTTAATTTTCAAACCTTGTGAAATGGAGGGACTAAGGCTAACCTGGTACTGCTACTTCTACTACTACCTAAATGGTATGAATCCTTGCCAGAATCTGATGTTGCTTTCAAATTCTCACCCTTACACTAACCCAATATATGCAACTTTTCTTTCTCCAAGGCCAGATGATGGCAGGATCACCTATCCTAGTTTCAGTTGCCACTGACCTCCTTTTTTGTGAAGAAAGCCGATTTAAATCCGAAGTTCTTGAGTGTGGTGTATCATATTCATCCTACTTTGCATTACCATCAGTGCCCTTCAAATTTCAATCACTTACCTAATTGCCCCCTGAGTGCCTAAAATTGATCACTCATATCCCCTGCTCATGCTCATGTCTAAGAAGCGGTGGTGATGATCCATTGAGACAGACAGCTCCCAACAGGTGCAATCGTGGTCCTCCTAGTTACCAAAAAACAAAAGAAAAATGCTTTCCCATCAATCCTAAAAACAAAACTCCTCTTAATCATTACGGTGCTGGAAAAATTCAGAGTGAGTGAGTAGCTGCTGCTGCAAGCAGAAAAAAAATCGCAGGCATGGATGACTGGAACGACAACCCCGGGCCGGGGGCGTACACGATCAAAGACAAATTTGTGAAAGACCAAGCACCCGTGTATTCCATCGGCGCCCGGCTGAAATCGTACAACAAGGAGGACCAACCCGGCCCCGGGACGTACAATCCGAAACCAGACAGCAAGGGCCCCGCGTACTCGATCCCGGGGCGCGGGGGCCGCCTCCGTGGCGACGAGAATCCTGGCCCGGGGACATACACCTCGGACGTGAAATCCACGAAGGTGCAGGCCCCCTCCTACACTATCGCCGGCCGGCTGAGCAGCTACCACGGCAACAAGAATCCCGGCCCGGGGACTTACGACGTCAAAAGGAACATCGACGGGCCGGCGTACAGCTTGGCAGCCAGGATCCGTGACGTGACGGCGAGCAAAACGCCCGGGCCGGGGACGTACAACAACACGGCGCCATCCGGGGCGCCGGCTTATAGCATTGCATTGAGAGCCAACGAATCGAAAAGCCAGGATTCCCCCGGCCCCGGAGCGTATGATCCGAATGTTCATTCCTGTCAGCCCGCTTACAGCTTGGCCAAGCGGATCGACAACAGCTATAATCAAGACAATCCCGGCCCGGGAACTTACAACACAGGTATATAAGATGGTCAATTACACATTATATGTTGGGTCTTCGATAAGTTCTCTAAGAAAACATGAGGTTTTGTGGCTTTTGCTCTCAAGTTGCAGTGCACAAGGAAGGAGAGAGGGGAATTGTTACCGCACGTGAGCGTACCTCTCAATGGAGAGAAGGGTCTTATCGTATACGAGCGTACCTCTAATTCATCCAACATGAAAGCCCTGAAATAATATGCAGCCCGGAGGTCACCTTTTTTGTTAGTGGATTTGACACCAAAATTAGCTTTCAAGACCTCGAATTAGTCTCTTCCAGGTCATTTGAGATGAATCGGCAACAAACCTATGGGTGAACCTCAAGTTTTTATGTTGATTGGATGAGAGGTACGTTCGTATACGATAATTCCCTCCGGTCTCCTCTCAATATCCAACATAAATACCCTAGAATAGTATACAATCCGGAAGTTAATGATTTTAGGTTATAGTGACACCAAATTTTAGCTTTAAAGACCTCGATTTAGCTTAGTCCAAGTCATTTGAGATGAAATGGCCACAAACCTATAGGGTCAAGATTTTATGTTGGGTGGATGAGAGGTACGATTGTATGCGATAAATCCCTCTCTCTTGCAAAAAAAACTGCACCAATTAGTCTTATTAGTGTAGGTTACCACTTGGAATTACACATTGATATAGCTTTTTAATCAAACATATCACAACCTCTATAAGGAATTAGCCAGTTCGACACCATCATGATGTACTTTTAGTCCCATAAGCCTTTCAACTTCCTAGACTCCAAAATCAATTTCATGTCATTTCAATCCAACAAAAGGAGGGACCGTTGACCTTAAGCCCAAGGTCCAACCATCTTAATAGGCACATGACCTATTAAGCAACCAAATATCTTCACCTTGGGCTTGAGCTCATGTCGTGTGAGGCAACGCCACGAAGTACAAAACCATGTCGCAAAATCTAGCAGCTTGGTGCATTCACCACCAATTACAATACAGTTTATGAGTGCATCTACGGCAGTCTCACAAAAGCGTGACCTTAGATGGATATTTTTCTCTCTGCACCCACTTCTCGTATGATATGAAACACACAATTATGGCGGGCAAATCCAAATCGCACCATGGCCAATTTACCTCATAATTTCTGGAGTTCATATGAATATCTTATTCACTATCAAAGCGAAGATTCTCGTGCTCGTTAAGTGGTCATATACGTTCTCACGCAATCATGTCGTCTACTGAACCTAGAATGGTTATCATATTTTGAGCACATCGTCCAATCTCTTGAGCTAATTAACACATATCTTTTGGTGCCAGATCTTATAACCACACGTAACCACATACCGCTCAAACATAGGTACAGTCCAGGTTACTGTTGTGTTCGATTTAGGCACGTCTACCTTAGTTATGAGTTTGAAACTCCATGTGTTCGTGTTGAGACAGAGGGAATTGTCTTCTTACTTCAAAATTCAGCACAAGTGCTAATTAGGGCACCGAAGTCTTTCGTTGAACTTGAGATCTCATCATGCGGAATATATCAGTCAAGGAAGCTAAAAATTGCATGGTGTTACGTCAAAATAGCACCGAAAATGGATGGGGTGTTAGTCCCATGAAGTAAGTCTTTTGGGATTCCTGGACTCTAAAACAGTGTCCCGGGAGGTTTCTGGGCATAATCGGTTGAGATCCTAATGTTTCCAAGTGCAACCGGCTCCATGTTGACATCTTTCCGTTTTTCATTATTAATGTGAGGTATATTCTATAGATTCCCCTAAAATGATTGGTAATTTTCCTGAAGTCTTGAACCTCAACCGGTTCGGCTGTAACTAGCGGTCGGTTCTCCCCGTCCATTGCTCTGAAATCAGTGTTGTTCACTTCAAACACAGACAAGGCGGACCGAGGGCCGGCGTACAGCTTGGCGAAGCGGTACCGAGACGGCAACCGGGATGTTGGGCCAGGACCAGGTGAGTATGAGCCCAACTGTAAGTCTGGCGCACCTGCATATAGCATTGCTGGTAGAACTCCTGGGGTGCCGGGTTCTGACAATCCGGGGCCGGGGGCATACAACCCAAGTGAGCGTCCGGGGAGTCCATGTTACAGCATCGCAGGCCGGTTCAAGTTCAAGCCGGGCGACAAGAACCCGGGGCCAGGGGCGTACGATCCGAAAGTGAAGTCCGGGGCACCGTGCTACAGCTTGACGGGACGGCCGACCGGGGTCGGGGGTGACAAGAATCCGGGGCCGGGGACGTATGATCCGAATGTGCACTCGTGTGTGCCGGCATACAGTATCGCGCACAGGTTTGACGCGGCGAAGTCGCAAGATAGCCCCGGGCCGGGAGCGTATGAGCTCAACCGGAAGATTCCCGGGCCGGCGTACACGATCGCGGGGCAATTGCCGTCGCACAAAGCGGAGCAAGGGCCCGGTCCGGGGGCGTATGATCCCGATGTGCACTCGTGCGTGCCGGCGTATTCATTGGCGAAGCGGTTTGCGGATCGGGTGAGTGACGACCAACCTGGTCCGGGCACGTATAGCTTAAAATCCACGTTTAGTGGACCGGCGTACTCGATTCCCGGACGAGGGAAAGGCTTGCCGGATCAGGAGTTACCTGGGCCCGGGACATACAATCCGAAAGATCCTTCAGGCATGCCCGCGTACTCGATCGCCGGGAGGTTGGAGAGTCAGAAAGGCGACAAGACCCCCGGCCCCGGTTCGTATCAACCTAATGTAAAATCCGGCGCGCCGTGCTATAGTATCGCGATGCGCGCGAACGACCACAAAGGCGACAACAATCCGGGACCCGGAACTTACAACCCCGACGTCCACAACTGCATTCCGGCTTACTCGATCGCCCACCGTTTGGACGGCCCCGCTTACGATTCCGGCCCTGGGCCCGGGGCGTACGACCTGAAAGCCTCCACGGGGGAGGGTCCGGCGTACACGCTAGCCAAACGGCTGCAACATAACCACAACGAAGGGCAGCCGGGTCCGGGGGCTTATTCTCCAAATGTTGGCTCCGGAGCTCCTTGTTACAGCATCGCGGGCCACCTTAAGCCCTCACAATCTTTTGTTGGGCCTGGTCCAGGTGAGTACCAGCCGAATGTGAAATCCGGTGCGCCCGCTTACAGCATGGGCGACCGTGCCCACGGCGTCCTTCCGCCGGACAACCCCGGCCCCGGCGCGTACAGTCCCAACTCGGCCGGCGGCGCGCCCGCCTACAGCATCGCAATAAGGACGGAAACCAAGAACCGGAACAAAAACCCCGGACCCGGAGCCTACGATCCGAAGGTCAGGTCCGGCGCCCCCGCCTACAGTTTGACGGGGCGGGCGCACGGGATTAGTGGCGATAAGAATCCCGGCCCCGGGACGTATGATCCCAACGTCCACAACTGCATCCCAGCTTACAGCATCGCTCACCGGTTCGCGCACTCCAAGTCGGCCGACAGCCCGGGCCCCGGCGCTTACAATGTGAGCCGCAAGATCCCCGGACCTGCGTTCACCATTCTCGGCAGACATCCCCGCAAACACATGAAACAGAAAGTACGACCGGGAGACGATTACAGCTGATCATCGAAGATGCTCTGATGATCTTCATTCACGCTTGCTTCCTGGGGAAACCCTAAACCCTAAACCGCCGACTTTCCTTCATTAATCAGCCGATCATGTGGATCAGGGAGCTTCCCGAACATTATCAATTGCAGCTTCTGATAAGCCAGTAGCTACCTAGCTGGCATGCTACCCATCGGCGAATTTCCGAGTTGCAGATTATTAAATTGCTGCAGTCAATCAGTTGCCGATCGCAACTAATTTGCACCGTCGACATTTCCTCATGACCGCAATATTCACAAAGTTTGTACAATAGAATTGGACAGTTAAGGATAGCATGGAATTTCATACCCATCAAGAATGCATGCATTCAGATTGGTTTCAGATGAATCTGATCTGCAAATCATCAAGTTGTTGAGCAAATCATCTCACATGACTCGATCGTTTGGTCAGTTGTGATGATCTACAGGCCAGACCGCATGCATAATTCCAAACGTGATTCAATCGCGAAATGCATGTAACGCCAATTTCGCAGATTCTTTTACTTTTGAAGGTTCGAGGGGACATGTTTGATTGCGTCCATTCATCAGGTTGTGTCCACTTTACCCCATGTTTCTCTAGCTGGTATTTGATTGACCAGAAATTGTTTTCTTATTTCCTACACTAGACTGCCTGGACTGTCCAGCTACCCATCGGCCAATCTCAAGTAAGGTATGTGCACTACTGGAATCCAGTGGATTTAATGTCATATTCGTTTGTCAACTTTGTGACATGCTTAATTTCCACTGAGAGAAAGTGTCATATTTGTGACATTTTTGTGCTCAATAAGTTGACATTAACGCAGTCAAAATGCATTAGTGGTGGCTCTATTGTGGACACTTTCTATTTCCAACTCTACATATATTTTGGACAATTGGACCTACTCAAGAATTGTCTCATCCGGTTAGCATCAAAAAGATTGTCATGTCAAGTTTGAGAATCAAAGTTGAGGTGCAAAAGATATAAGAGGACAAAGTGAAGATTCACATAGGTGCTCCCAATTGTGTCAAATTGTTGAACCTCCAATGATGTCTATATTTTGAGAACATGGTCCAATCTCATCGTAACACATGTCTCTTTGTTGTCCATTCTTAATCCAAGTCATGCCATATACTACTAGGTGCATGATTAAGAAGAGTGACCACATAAGGCCCACATATTTTATTGATTGTTGTCGGTTGCTGAAACTTTGCACCATCTCATAAGCCATTCACCTCATTCACAAATGTACAAGAGAATTGAAATTTGACGAATTGCATGGAATTTCATGCCCATGTATTTCAGGTTGGTTTCAGCCAGGATGGCATCTCTCCCCTTTAGAATAATTGTTTCAATATAACTTCTAGTGCTCCTGATAAATTCATGATTTATTATTTTTGTGAAGAAGGGCAACATGCTTGGAAAGAGAGCATTGAGATGGATCCATTGATACCATTTGTGTATCTGAATGCGAAAAGGTTCACACTTTCAAATGTCATTCTAAAACTAATCAGAAGCAGATTTTCTAAAGCAAGGTCACCATCCAGATATGTAGGTATTCATTTTCCCTTCTAAGTTCAAAGATTTATGGCCTTACAAATGCTTATCATTCGAAAGCAGCTTCAAATCAGGTTCTCAAGATACTGACCTCTGTGAGTGCTACAAATTGTTGAACTTGATGAATTATACATCTTGCCCATTGGTTAACATGATGCTAGGCCGTGCCACATACATATTCAAACAGGATGAAATTGCAAGAATTCTCGTTGTCTGAATGCACTTAACACAAATTTCGCATCATCACTTTCAAAGACTGAAGTAACATGGATTTGCATGTAATTTAGGAAAACTGAGTGATTTATTCTCATAATATGTATTCTAGCATAACATAACTCAGTGACATGGGCCCTCATAATATAACAATGGGATGATGGGATCTCAATCTAAATTTGAGTCTCCCTGCGCAGCTTTTTGAACATCCAACTGTTATATTTTTAGGGCCCACAGAACAAGAGTTGAACGTTGAGTAATGTTATGGGTGTCACATGGGTTCACATGGAATAAAAAAGTCGAGTTGGTTGCAACATGATGACATTCCCAACACCCACTAGATTGGCTACTAAGAATGTGGTGGAAACTGTGGTAAGACACATCAACAATGGGTATTAAATAAAACAAGACTAAGACATAAATTGTGGACATAACCAAATTATACACATGGTAGTTCTATGACCACCTCCAATAGAGGCAGTAATTTGCACTTGTCCCGTAGCCTTGCTTAGTAATTTGTCTCGGGTTCAAATATGTGCTCGCGGCTATGATCAAGGTGAAGCATCTCTCTCTCTCTCTCTCTCTCTCTCTCTCTTCTATCAACATGTCCTTATGATACGAATGGCAAAATCCATGTGTCACATTGTAAACATGTTTTTGTTGCATGTACATTGTATTATTTGTGAAATATACACACCTACACTGATATTGCAGTCACATTGCACATCCCAAAGTATGTGTAGAATTAGGGTTGTCATCGCATGCCTCTGATTTGTTTCTTCCAGACACCCTGTTCTGCTTCATAAATTGACAGCGCAAACAATGAGTTAAGCTCATTTGCATTAAATATTTTTTGACAAATCTACCTTTTGTCCAAATTTACATTTGTAAACTTCCTAGTCAAATGATTTGCCAAACATGGTGCATAATTTTCCTTCATTCTAGAAAGGACAGGCCAATCTTTTCATAGTATGCAGCATATGGTCCACATGGATATGAATTCTTACCCTCATTGGGAGGAGATGTTTTGCATGAGAAAACACAAACCAAACTTGAGGATTTATCAAAATTTGCTGAAGATTTTGGCCAGATCCACGTCATGGGCATTATCTATCATAAATAGTGTAGTATGGGGTTTCACATACAAATACATTCGAATAAGCTAGGTGTGCCATATTTGTTGGGGTATCAAGGACACATAACCATTTGGCACATGAGGTGGTGTTCTAGGGTTGAGAGAGAGGACGCCTTCCACAAAGCATACTATCCTTCTCCTTCATATGCCTTCAATCTAGGTCATCAGTCTCCATGACCGGAAGGTTCAAAGAAGAGGCGACCAAAATGGTTACCTAGTCCATAGGACAACACTTATGGTTTCAAAACTTAGAAAAAACTCAATGACCTATGTGCACATGTGACACATCCTTTGTTTAGCATGTGCACCATGTTAGTATCAAGTGAGTGGAGGCTTCAATCTTGGAATTGCCAATTTTGCAGTTTAATATATAGGACTTAATAAGCAATGATCCCATGCACATGCGGCTCACAACCATGTGGTTTAGACAAGACCATAAGATATACGGGTGTTATTTGGTTATTGTTCTTAATTGGACACCTATATTTGATTGGTGTATGGTTAGGTGAGGATCAAAGAACAAACACCTATAAGGATACATGTTTTAAAGAGATTGAACTATTTCTTCAATTTCTATTAACTACACGACACTCAATAATGGACACAATTGGCAAAACCTATGCAATCGGTGAAGGAATCAACAATCATGCACATCCGATAGCCATAACTACACCAAGGGAGGTTGGAATTCCAATCTGGTTTTTGTTGATGTTCCATCATAGATTTGCTAATGTAACACAAATTTGAAAACCCAAATTTGATCAAGAGAAGATGGAGAACAAAAAAATTAAACCAAATAACACCCACACATCTTGATACGTTACTCAAAAAAACACCTTTATCAAGAAACATGGCATCAAGAACATCAAGAAACATGGGTCTAAATGACACCTCGAAACATGACTATCAAGAAACATCAAGAAATATGGCAACAAGGATTACTTACATGTGACTTTTCAACTTGGACATGCAGACTAGTGCTCTACCTACTCTACATTTGAGGTTCAAATGTTAGCTTTCCCAACAGTGCAAGGGCGTGAGAGATATGAATAGGAAACGGCGAGTCTTAATTAATCGGGAAAATGGGGGAATTAATGGCCAAAGAGGTGGCCAAAGGGCAGATTTTTTGGGCTAATGGAGCGAAAAACATGAGAAACTTCATGAGTCAATTCTTCACATACGTTTCACAAGTGTTATAGTAGGAGGCTCCATCGTCCACTTCCTGCAATGTAATGATCAACCAAGCATATCTCACTACGAGAAAACATAGGTCTCGATGACACGGTCCAAAATGACTATAATAACTTCGTTTCAATTAGACATGCTTGGAAGGGAAAAAAAATTGGTTGTTTGACATAAACGCGTTTCTTCCAAGCTAGTCTAAATTCATACACAATGTCATTTTGATCATTCTCAGGATGTGTCATCTAGACCCATGTTTTCTTACAAGGTGACTCAATAGTGTATCATCATGAGGCAAGAAGAATCAAATGTTTCACGGAACGAAATTTTGTAAGCCGCAGTTGAAATTCAATCAATTTTGGTGTTTTTGTTGTGGATGTTCACATGATGTGCATTGTTGTAAATCACTAAAAGAAATCTTATAATTCATGTGTACACACAAACTTTCAAGACACACTTGCCCTCAAACGGAGCAACATTTGCACTGGAAAGGGCGCCCACGTGGGTCAACATTAAACGTCGGTTAAGAAGCATAAGTATTGTTTTTTAGCACTTTTGGTACTATAAACATCTTTAAAAACTATATATTGTTTTTAATACGTTTTTTTCCTTCAAAGTGAAAACGAATGCCTAGGGTTTATGGACGTTGACCCATGCTGTAGAAAATTTACTTCTACTTAGTTCAAAAAACATTTGACATTTGAATTCAAAATGTAGTGGTTTAATCCAGAGCGCTGGTGGAGGAGTTCGATGATGTGTCGAAAGGACCTCGAAACTGGAGAATTGGGTGCTCAAATTCTTATATGACCAAGGTGAGAATTATCGTGCAATCAGCACACAATGTGTTAACTTGACATTTTTCAATTACATGGTGAATGCGGAGAATGTTGTGGCTGGATTTGAGTTCAATGATTTGTGGGCTGCCTTCAGCCATATCTTCGATCAATTTTAGATTTCTAGGTGGCATGGAAATTAAAACCTCGTGGTTGCAAAGTGGTCATTGAACTTCGCTGGACTCATTGATTGCATGTGTGGTGGACCTGGATCAGGCATCTCATTACTCTGATTTGAGACAGTCACTGGTCCGAGACGACCCTAAACTACCGGATGATGGTGGAGGGATACCCAAATCTCAAGGACGAGGTTGGCGGTTCGAATCCCGGCTGTGAAATCTCCTCTCTACCTGACGGAAAACTTGCTAGGTGGTCAACTGCCACCTGTGCTTTGGCGCTAGCCTGTCGGCCTTCTGTCTCAAAACAAAACAAAACAAAAAAAAACAAAACAAAAACAAACAAAAATTGAGACAGTCACATAATTTGTTTAGAAAGCTTCAACCAAAATTTTAGAGAATCTCATAAGCAGGAAAAATTGTATTTCAATAATCTCCACCATGAAATCTTGTGTGCCGGAATGTAGTTGTGTGTGTGGGTAGTTACGGATGTGCACTGGTTCACTAAATTGTCCATATTAGCACACATAGTTCCTAACTGTGTTCATAATAGTAGTGAGTGTTTGGGTTAAAATTAAGAAACACAGTGATGAGTAGAAATTGGACTATTTTATCAAAAAGACCACATTTTTGGTTCCATCACACTAAACATCTTATATAGGGTGGCACACACTATTCATCATTGACTTACATTAATTATCTTCCATAAATTGTTCACACTAAACATCTCGATTAGAGAGGGAGTTACATGACAATTGGTGCTACATGACAAGTAACAAAGATCAAATTTTGAATTAATATAACACGTCAATTTTTAAGCAACCCAAAATCAAATATTTAGTGTGGATGCTCAGCCCTGACCTCCATAAACATGTGATGGTGTCACTAGTTTTGTTTAAAGCTTAGTTGGATCACAACATATTGACCACATTGACAAATGCAACATAAATAGTCTTATATTTCAAGGTGTAATCATCTGACTCCAAGGTGTGGCAAGTTCATTAGTAGTAGGATTCTCCAAAAAGCGAAAGTACAGTGGTAAATTATCATGATATGTACACTTGGAGACTCATGATAACTCTAACAACAAAAATTGGAACTTGGCTAGAAACATCCAAGAGCCCTTGGAGACTAAAGTAGATGGGTCTTAAGTGTCTCGTTTTCTTAATCGGACGGTCCCTAGATTTGGTTGATATGTGGTTTGGTGAGGATCAAAGAGCAAACATCATAAAGACACATGTTTAAAAGAGGGTGAACTACATCTTCAAATAGTAATAATTATTATACACTCAATAGTGAACACAATTGAGAAACCTATGTATTCAACGAAGAAATCAACAAACATACACTTACAATTATATCCATAACTAAATCAAGGGAGGTCTAATTTTGTAGATGTTTCATTACAGATTTGCTAAGGCAACATGAATTTCATTGTGCAAATCTAATCAGTAAAAGTTGGAGAACATGAAAAATTAACCAAATAACACCCACATACCTTACCACTCACAGCTGAAAGAAGAAGCTACACTAAATATGATATTGAGTGTCACCAATTCTGAACACTATATTCGTTAATTTGGGACTTTTTCGGCATTTTGAGACATTTACAAATATAAGAACATGGATAAAATCACACAAATATTGGAGAATGTTGTAAGATGCAAATACTTTGAAGCAAGTGTTCATATCAAGAACCCAATTAAGAACTCATATCAAGATGGTTTAGGTAGGACAATCCAAACATTAGACCATGTTGTTGTGGTCCATATATTAATTTGAGACAAGAGAAAGTCTCAAATTAATGAATATCTGATTGTCTTACTCAATAATAACTGTAAACCGTGGTATAGTGTCACCAACATTAAATGTCAACCCAACATTATTTGTCATTCCTTGTAAATTTTTGGGGGGATTATAGATTTACAGTGTTGCAATTACTATCACTTACCAAGTGATTTTTCATCCAAATTTCAATCATCCATGAAAATATTTCATCACAAGTTGCTGACAAGAGAAGGCACAGTTTTGGCCATTGGATGAACTGAGTCATTCATCATCCATGACAATATTTGTTCACCTATTCATAAGAAGTGTCATCCGAAAAGTTACCATAGTGATATAAAATACCATATGACACTAAATATCATATTTAGTGTAGTTACAAATGTGCTAGAATGTAGTTTCTAGATGGGATTCAAGTCGGTTTCAACCAACGTATCAATGACACCTGACAAATTTGAAGGGGAAATCAAATTTGTTTTCAATTGGATTACAGAGCCATATGTGGACCTATGATGTGAATTGAATTGCAAAAGCAGGAACTCAAACTTGTGCTCAACACTCATGATCAAAAATTTCTTGGAAAACTAGGTCATGGGTTTTATTGTAATCAAATGTGATGCTTTCAGTACTTCTGGAGCTTATACCTAAGGGCCACTTCACACACAAGGCTGAAGGCCCCTGACCATGGCAATGTAAGAGCTCTCATTGGTCGAAAAGGTGGAGACCGTCCAAGTTCACTTCACACTAGGAGGTGAAGGCCTAAAGGCCCAAAGAAAAGTTCGTGGATGAAAAGTCTACATGGAGTCCTACATGGCAGGTTGTGGATAAGGGTGCATGGTCTATCGGAATTTGCGTCAGGCCCACCTCTTGGAGGTGGGCCTAACGAAAATTCCGGTAGACCATGACTTTTTTAATATTTTTTCCAACATGATAGATTTTAGGACAGATTTCAAGGCAGATTTCAGGGAAGATTCTAGAATAGATTCCAGGACATACAAACACCACCAAGTAATTCTCTTAAATTGATAAAGTTTGAGACATATTATATTAAACCAAATCCTCCTCTCTTTTTCCGCCAACAAAATATGCAATGGTCCCGCAACATGGTCCATTCTCACTTCACACTATACTTGAGGGCCCGTGACTACATAAAACGGCTTTCCCAACACCCTTGGTACTGCCTTTGGATGAAAGTCAAGGGTCCTCACCATTACAAGGTCACAGCTCTTGGCTCATGTGTGAAGTGGCCCTAAGTTGGCCAAGGACGACAATTCTTGTATAACAAGCAGGGTTCGCCATTTTAGGAAGTCATTATAGAGCTTAGATTCAAATGAGTTATTAGAACTTCTAAGAAGAAGAATGTTATCTTATTATTTTAGGAAAAATTTACTATAAGGAATAATACATTAAACAAACTTCCTTAGAACTTTTTTTTTTTTAAATGAGAACTAGTAGGCCATTTGGATAAGAAAATGCATAAGAATTTTTTTTTTAAGTTCTCCAAATGACTTTTGAAGTCCAAATCTTATCCGATTGAGACACTTATGATGACATTGGATTCCTCCCAATATCCTCATTCTACACATGTTGCAAGTCTTTACATTTTATTAATAGCAAGTCTTAGATTCTTAGATACATTAGAAGGAAATAATAAGGAGCTCTTTTAGAAAGAAGAATACTTGTCACCTAGGGTAAGCTGGTAACCTCTCTAGCTTGCTGGATTTTACCAGCATGTCTCATTTGTGGTGGCAAGTGTGTTGTAACTTGCCCTGTCTAGTTCAACATTTAGAGTACTGAGAGCCAATTGCCACATGGGATTCAAATATGAACACTACTAACGTGACAAGTGTCTTTGCAAATAAAAGTTATTTTTTGTCGAATCATACCATAACATTATTCAGACCCATGACAGTGTTCTGTGGGACTGACAGTATTCCAAGGAATATTCCTCACATTCAGACTGGATGTGAACATATCAAGAATATTCCTTGGAATACTGTCAATCCCCTAGAACACTGTCATGGGTCTGAATAATGTTATGACATTGCCCAAGAAATGTAGTAGATAAATGAAAAAATTGTTAATGTTGTACCATGCCATCTTTGACACTAATTAGCTTACTTCTGAAATAGAAGTGTCACATAACTACACTGATTATCCCATTTAGTGAGGGTGGGCTAATAGTGCATGTGGGAAATTAGTGAAGGTGATACTAAATTTCTTTACACTATGAAATTAGTGCCATCATAAGATCTAGGGTTTTGGGAGCCCAAAGTGTCAAAGCGTTGGAAACTCTCAATCCAAGCGTTCTTCGGTTTCTTAGTGTTAGGAGATGCCTTGGGAGTGAGTGGTGCCAACTACGAAGAAGAAGAAGAAGAAGCCTCTTCAAGCTCAGCAAAACAAATTATACACTCTCCAAACACCTTACAACACACTACGTTTCTTGAAACATATGGTAAATGAGCATTGTATTCATAAATTTAGTCTCACTTAATAAAAAGAATCAACTTTCACTCATTTTGAGATTGGCAAGTTAGTGTGTGTTTCGGGAATTAATACCACACATACTAAATTGGATAATCAATGTAATGATTGAAACCATGACAACTTCAGCTAATGTGGCACAATCAAATTACAATCCATCATGCAAATTGTAAATGTACCTACCATGGTACAGCGAAAGGTAGACGTGTGTAATTTGGCTACATATCTCAATTGGACACTTATATTTGAGTGGTTAGCGGTTAGGTGTGACTTCAAGAACAAATATCAAAATATATATGTTTGAAAGAGATTGGACTACATGCTCAGAATATGATAACCATTCTAGGTTCAACAATCAACATAATTGGAGGGACCTATGCAACCATTCAATGAGCACAAGAATCTTCACTTTGATAATGAATATTAAGTTATTCAAGTCAGCTCCAAAAATTTATGAGGAAAGTGGCTACGACCTTCATTTGGATTTGCTAACCATCTTGTACTAATCGCACGGATCATATTCTAGGATAAGTGGTCTAGTAAGACATGTGCTTAAAAGAGACTGGATTACATGTTTCTTAATTGAACGAACCATTCTAAGCCAATAAGTAGTGTGTTTTTCACTTCATTGGCTGAGGGGGTTGAGTCACATGTTCTTTTGAAAAAAAAGGTCCAACTACGATACATCACCTTTTCTTTCAAAGCCCTTGACACTTCTTTGAATAGTTATCGTGCTTTTAGTTTGAACTTTACTTAGGTTCATATTGAAGACTTAGCACAATTATAGAAATCATCATCACATTGGATTGATGGTTAGTAATTGCAATCAATAATATTGCCTCAAACATGAGTTTTTAATATGAAATATGAGGATTCCATTTTATTTAGTCGTTAGTGGTACACCTTATCATGGTTGGCCCAAAAACTAACCATGATTGGTGGGTTTGTGTGTTATGGGAGTTGGTGGGTGATGGGCTGACAAGAAGGAAGGTCTACTCTGAATGCAAGCTTTGCAACTTCTTCTTCTTCTTCTTCTTCCTCACAGGTTCTCATAGGCTTACTCCTCCTCCATAAACTGGGATAACGTATGCACCCCCAGAGCCCACCTTCCAAAGGAGGCATAACACCTTGTACTGCATCACGATACCCGTGATCAACATTAGGCCAACGGGCTCACATTCATGCCGGTACTTAATTACGGGCGTTATCTTTTATTTTATTTATTCTCGGAGGCTTTTGGCCAAAAGACTTCACATAAATGATCGGGAAGAACCGACAGCTACTTACAGATGAACCAGTTGAGTTTGAGAAATAACTGGTTGAAGTTCAAGACTTCAGGAGAATTACCGATCACTTTAGAAGAATCTATAGAATATGCCTCGAATTAATATAGAAAAACCGAAGGATGTCAACATGTAACCGGTTGGACTTGCGAACACTAGGATCTCAACCGATTATGCCCAAAAACCTCCCGATCACTGCTTCACAGTCTCTCTTGCTAGAATTTTGTGTTATTGTTTCTATCAAATTGATTTTGTGCAAGCTTTTGTATCTTTGAGTGTGTATCTTCTCGAGACTGCTCAAGTGGAAATGCTGCCATTCTAATTGTCCAGTTGGCTCAAGTAAATAATGTGGGTCCAAGATCTTGGATCTTCCCCTCAATCCTTCTTAAGACTTCCAACCAACACTTCATATACTATAAAGTAGTCACCTTACATCAAATATGGATAAAGGGAGCATAAATTAAAACATGCACTTACATCATTTTTTTAGGAAAGCAATTAATGTGGCTCGCAGTAATTTTGAGCCAGAGATTTGATATGGGTCGAGAATTGTTGTGGTTCAAATTAGCTTTCATTTGAGAAATAATGTGGGCTCTAGAGAGTTTCTATGGCCCACACTAGTAGGACAATTTAGTGAAATTGTTGGTTGTGTGTGTCAAAGTAGATTGTGTTCTTTCTTAACCTTTAGTATCCTTAGGGTTATAGTTATGTATTTTTAGGATCAAATATGAGGTGAAATTTGCAAGCTTCCTTTATGAAACATTCATGAAGCAAAATTGTTGACACAAACTTGAAGAACATATCCATATGGTTGATATCATTACATAAGGCCATATGCTTTGTGTAAGCATTTTCAAAGAAAAAAACGAAAGAAAACTTCATGAAATGAAGATGACATTAGTTTTCTTAGATAATTTGTGGACATGTTCATCTTATGAAGACTTATAACTCCTTTTAAATGCATGAAAGAATATGACCCTTTGTGTAGAGTGTCAACAAAACTTGTCATTTAGATCATCAAAGTTGATGTTTTGTCTCTACCTTTTTGTGCTACATACAAAATCATTGTGGTGATACACATACCAGATATGAAACAAAACTAATACGATAAGCATGTCTATTGAATTATTTAAATTCATTTTCATAATAATTAATATTTAACTAATCAAAGCTTTATATTTCTTCTTTTTTGCATGGATAGAGAAAAATATTCCCAACAACCTTTCTTTGCAAATAAATACCATTCAGGGATTGCAATCAAAAGTTCTCATGAATATAATAGTGATTTCGTTGGGAAAATTGTACTGGTTGGGAGGTTGGCCATGAGCTCAATGAAGAACCATAAACAATATGGGAAACCCAAATCCACTTTTCAAATCATCCTATTGAAGTGAACCTTGCACACTCCCCCAAAAAATACTATCTAGCCTTCTCAAAAAGGACCTTCAATCAATGCTTAGGGGGTACTATCCCCAAATCCGAGACCACAATGTGGTCTTGTGGGACATCAGGGATTAACCGCTATTAATATTCGAGCATTCTTTAGTGGTAGTTTGTTGTTACTATGTCTTGTTCCTATGGATGGATACAAGAAAGACAAGTTCAGACTTGAAGTAGAAAGATAGATCTAGGATGGATGTATTGTCTGTATGTTTTCACATAGTCAACATAATTGATGGACATGTATGAATCAAACATTGAATGAGAAAGAGAATCTTCACTTTGACTATAAATAAAATAATATTACTCATATGAGCTCCAAAAATTATGAGGAAAATAGCTACATCATGATTTGGATTTGCTTAGCAGCATGCACAAATTGAGTCTTTCTTATCCTACAAGAAGTGAGTGCAAAGCTAAAAGTGTATGTTTAAGGGGCTACCTCCATTTGCCCCCAACCTTGCCCTTGACAAGTAGGCCACGTAGTATGGCCAAATTGGGTAGGCATGTAGGACTTGCACAAACAAATTTTCTAGTACTTCATTGTCCAAAGTTGTGCATTTGTGTCCACGGTCATCAAATGAAGTTCCTATGCTCACCCATCACTGAGCTTCATTAACCCTTTATGGCCTCAATGTCTCAAAATGGAACTCTCAATTTAAATTGATCAAGTCTTGCTAAAAAGATTATTTGTTTTTCTTGATGACTAGTGCTCCCAAATGTAATTATTGAGATTTTTGATCACCTCCAAAAGCGTATATAGACAGGTAAAGCTCACTAATTTTATAGTTTCCTCAAGGCTCCCAAGAAGTTTCCAAGCTTAATTTACATGTTCCCAAGAGAAAACAATCAACCTTGGGACCAAACTCTAGTGAGATCGAGAATCTAAGAAGGGAGAACAAGCCCTAACATGGGAGATACACAAGGATACAATGATAGGATTCTCTATATAACAAAATGTATGCATGAAAATGTTGCTTGTGTTTATATGTTGAAGGTGCATTCAAAATTAGACTCAAATACATTATACCTTTATGTTGAGGAATATATTGGGATTGGAGCACTGTTGTTTAAGATAATCAAGCCTAATTTGGTTACTTATCTTAATCAATCACATATATTTGAGTAGTGTATGCTTAAGTGTGGATCTAAAATGGACACCATAAAGCCCAAGGGGTTGTACTCTACGTTGCAGTGCTTACCCACATGGGTTCATGAAAGGGGTATGACTTGAACAGGTTCCAGACATCATACACATAGGCAGATTATTGTTGAAGGTAGGGTTTGTATGTATATTTTGGATCATAATGTGGTGATTCTAATTTGTAAACATAAATATGCCCATCATTTAAGAGTGGGTGCATATATTTTGGATTAGTGCATGTATTTGACACTATTTGTAATATCTCCATTTGTATGCATATTCTTATTTCTCTTACAATTAGTTTTTGTATAAAGGAGTCTTAATTTGAAGCTAACGCACGCATGTTATTTTGTATCCTAATGAAGAGTGCACCCCCTGAGTCGAAAACACATATGCTCAAAATTTAGTATCTATTTTAAGTTCAATGATTCTATAAACATCCAACGGCCAAGAGCGATGATAAGACCAAGGCATCCCTATAGCGACTTACATGTGAAAAGTTACTCGGATCAATGCAATACCGAAGGAACATGAGGCCTATTATGGGCACTTCCAACTTCACATACCAATTTGATCATTGGAATAATAAGTTGAAGAATTCATAGTTCTAGAAGGGGGCATTCATGATTGGGGTACCAAGAATGAGTGTCTAATAGTTTAAGGACTAAATTAGATAACTTTACATAGTTGGTGTGCTTAGATTTGTATTGTGGAGCATATTTTGGATCATACCTACATTTAGTATTCCATAATGAGTACACCGACAAAGTTAATTTACAAGGAATAAGGTTATCTAAGATATCATTTTGATTCCTTAACGGACATTTATGGTTGTTGTCAGAATTGTTGACCTTAGGATTAAGGAATAAAAAGGACAACAAAAATTAATTGAAATGACCCCAATTTTCTTCCTCACACTTATCGTTCAATTGTGTACCAATAGAACTAAAAATGTATTGCATATCAATTGTATAGCTTTACATATGATACCAAACATGGCCAGAATTACACAATAACATGGCTACATGAAAAAAAAACGCTTAGAATTAGAATTGGACATAATAAAATATATGTATGGACACATTATACTTACACCAAGGTACTAGGATGCAAAACAGGAAATAATTCACCTCCAAAGTACACTTCAATAATGAAATTGCCATTGATGTGGCCCAAACAAGTCCTACGACCTCTCTACAAGTCCTATGACCTATCTACTCATTTCATAAAGGATTGTCTATTATTAGTTATTATTTAATAATAAATAATATCTTTCTTGATAAATCCTATGACCTGTCTACTTATCTATTTAAATTTTATTAATTAAATAATAATAAATCGTAATAAATGTCGAGATCCAATGCGACATAGTCCTTAAGTCATTTGTCCCAAAAGTAGTACCCCAATCATGAATGGACCCAGAAAGAAAAAATTCAATGTAAAAGGATGTTGGTGAGATATTTGTGATCATAGTTTGTAATTTGTTCATAGATCACTACTCAAAGTGCAAATACATTAAAGTTATCCTTAAAGTCTCAAGATGCCGGGTGAAAGTCAGGCTGCAGTCCCGAGTTGAGAGATCTATTCTATATTTACAGGGTTTGTTTTCTTGTGTCAGTAGACTAAAAATAATGACAGGGTCAATCTTTGGGAACCTTGAGTTGGGACCCTCGGGAGCTTTTGATCCTGACTCCTTTGTTTCTAGAGGCACCCTACCCCCTTCTGAGCCAAATGTAGGCATGTAGCTACGCTGGCAAGCTACCGACTCTGCCAGGCAGCCGCGCTGGCAGGCTGCACCGGGCTAATTAAAGCTCCGGCAAAATGGGGCAAGCAAGCTCCTTAAGTTTACGTTGATCCACCTAAACTCAAGGTACAGGTCTAAAGTCAGGTCTCCCAAGGCTGAGATTTTAAGGATAACTTTATTGAGCCTATAATAAAATTGTAGACGTTTTCACCTTGGTAATAGTGGTAGGACACCCAACTCAAAGAGGTAGGCATCTAGCCTGGCCCACTTCATTGTCCTATTGCCTTTTTGGCTTCACGGACTTTAGAATCAATTTCACTTCGTTTCGTTATCCTATGAAGGTGGGTGGGAAAATAGCATGGAGATAATCAATGTGGACGTCTAGCCCTTGCCAATGAAGTGTAGCTAGCTAGCCACATATGAAAATCAAGCACATGAGGTACACATGCCTTAGAGCATCCGCACTCTTGCTCTGAATCCACCACTCAGCAAAGGGCCAGTAGAGGGCTCCACAAGGGTTGAGTGACTCGCCAAAAAGAAAGACCCCCACTCTCGCTCCATAAATCTGCAGTCTGACATGCGAATGGGGGGAATTCTTCAGCTACTCTCCCACTCCGGCATGCTTCAACACACGCACACGGCCCACCATCGCTCCAAACAAACACTTCGAACAGCTAAAAAAATAAAATAGAACGAAATCTCCCCAAAAACACCCGGCTTTTGGGCGCGCCCAAGAAACTCACGGACTCTGGAAAATGGCGAGTCAGGGGAGTATTTTGGCGAGCCCGCTCTTCAAAGAGCCGTTGCCCGGGTTGCGGTGGGGGGGTTTGTCATGCCCGGGCCTGCCAAAAGCCAGTGCGGCCGGGTATACAGAGCAAGGGTGCGGATGCTCTTATGTTTGAAATTCAAATCGATATAGGGAAACTAGATTCCATATCATTCAAATTGAGTCAACGTGATATATATATTGTATATTGTATGTTGAATAGTAGTAACTTCAAGTCCAATCTAATCTCAGCGAAGACAGCAGAAACACTAAACACCAAGGCAACTATTTCGATCATACCTGACTTGCATCAGAAGTTCTTTGCTGAAAATTCTACATCCAACGCGATCTATTCCTGTACTAAAATGTCCAGGTATGCACTGAGTTCTGATTCAAATTCAAAAAACCACCAATTTAAGTAGACTCGCAACTGATCGAGTCAGTAAGACAATTAATATGCTAGAGGACCTGAAATAGTCGAGCCAAGGTTGAGTAGGTTGTTGGATATCACCAACATAGTCTAAGTGACATGTCAGATTGCGGCTGGACTCAACTCCATCCTAACAAGCTTAGTAAAACTATTTCTGAAATGCACATTGTTTTTTAAGCAACTACGACGAGCTCCAAGGTGGCACGCAGAAGCCAGCATGTAGTGAAATATAATTCAAAGAAGTATGTTTTTGTGAGAGGGCCCCCTGACTACCAGTAACCAGAGTCGAGCCAGTTTTTAAATCTGTTTGCTGTGTTTGCTATTAAAGGCATGTGGTGCTCTTGTTAATTGGAGACTATGAAAGAATCCAAATTTTTGCATCTTGAGTGTGAAGATTTTGAAACTTAAAACGACATTCTTTGTGATTTTATGGTTGTTGTTCGGATGAGATGGTTCCCAATCTGATCCAATGGCTAAATTCATCTCAGGAGTTGGAAATGCCCACAATGGGGCTATACTAACTTATACCTAACATAAGCACTTCATAAGACAAACTACATTGCATCAACTTAAAGATACAAGGTATGTGGGTGTTATGTGGTTCCTTTTCCATGTTCTCCAACTTCTACTGATTGGATTTACACAACAAAACTCGCGTTGCATTAAACGATGAAACATCTACAAAAATTGGATTGAAAATCAAACCTCCCCTTATTTAGTTATGGTTATCAAAAGTGTGTGTTTGTTGATTTCTTCACTCGATACATAGATCCTCCCAGTAATTGTGTTCACTATTGAGTTTAGAGTAGTTATTAATATTTGAAGACATAGTTCAATCTCTTTTGAGCATGTGTCTTCATAATGTTTGCTCTTTGATCCTCGGTCCAATTAAGAAAAATAGCCACTTAAGACCCATCTACCTTTAACGTAACCTCTGAGACATTGCCACATTTCATTGTTTAGGGTTTTCCGGGAAAGTTAAAAGTATTTACTTTCAAGCAGCTACTGCCATATTTTTATGAACTGTTGTGTTAGAGTTTCCTTTTCGTAGAAAATAAAAAGGAATATTGAAGTCTCTATTTGTGGGGTATTGGGAGAATTGAACTCCCGACCTCTTGCACCCTAAGCAAGAATCATGCCACTAGACCAAATACCCATTGATTCCATGTATGTGCCCTGCCCATACGTCGTCATACTTTATCAACTCCCCATGTATAGATTTTCCTTTCCCTGTTTTTGCAGAAAAAACAGTCTCCTTCGGTTGATATTTTTGGGGTATTGGGAGAATTGAACTCCCGACCTCTTGCACCCTAAGCAAGAATCATACCACTAGACCAAATACCCTTTTGGATGTCGAAATGACTGCCTAAAATTCACATGATATGATTAGATTTCATTTGGGTCTAAGGACAAAATCTGAAACAATGAAGATGAGTGTGTCAGGCGAGAGATAGATAACAAAATGCAAGTTTTGCAGAACTGGATATATGTGACATTGTCATAAATCTGAAGGAATTCGTAAAACGAACTCATGCTATATTAGGGGAACTTATCTTCAACCATTCAACACTGGTTCAGGGTTTAGGGATTGAAGAGATGAGAAAAGAAATGCAATCTCTGCGGCCTGGGATTCCAGTACAAGTTGGAATTCTGAAAGCAAGTGGAGGAACTTTATCTTCAACAAATTTGTGTAACAAGAGAGATGGCAAACAAAATCCTCAGCCAAAAAACACATTTTAAAAAACTGGGCATATGTTTGATCATGATTCTAAAGTAGTTTGATTTCTAAAGGCAAAATGCAGGACCATGCATATGGGAGACCATCTCGAGTCCTTTCTGAAACAGCAGAAATGAATTTGGAACATCCAAGTGGGGCATACATGTATACATGTGATCATGAACATGTTATTTCATACAAACTAGATTTCTGAAGACAAATGAGACCACAAACAATGCAAGAATTGATGCAAGCATTCCTGTTTCCACACTTGTTTACTGAGATAGTTTGGGTTAGACAAATGAGGTGACACTTTGTAATAGATTTGTGTGCCCCGGAAATCCATCCACATGCCAACTACTTCGTATGTTGACTAACAAAAAAACTAGTTAACTAGGCACATCAAAAAATGTATGCAGGTCTCAGCATAAGACCCCAAAGAATTTTGGAGGCACACAAATGCATGTTGAACTCTATCTACAAAACCAGGGATACTAACTCCTCTGCATACGATACAACTCGCGACGGCAATTAAATTGCCAATAAAATGGAAAAAAACAAAAAAATGAAAGCTGACCTGGAGACAAAGGTGAAAGATTTGATCACCTAAGCTTCTTTTCTGTACAGCGAAAGCTTTCGGACAAGCAAAAAATGAGCTTCAACTTATAATGAAAGAAGACAGGATGAGCTGACCACAATTGCAAGTGCAGCAGAAAAGAAAACAGCATATAATCTCAAAGTGCTAAAAGATGACGTGGACCCACTAGTGCCAGGCGTACTAGAGGGTGGCGTGGTCGAGTTGGAGGGGGAAGAGGAGTTGGAGGAGGAGGAGGAATTACTTGACTTTATCCCTATGATAAATTTGCAAGTTCCTACCGAAGGATCTGTGGTGGTAATCTCTGCCACCCCTTGAAAATTGCAGGCTAGAGGGTTTTGGTCGTTGAACTGGTAGTAGTTGTTGAAGGCATATGAAGCGTTCTGCGCCGAGGTTAACCCCGAACAACTGCCTCCATTTTCTAACGGTGTGCAATCTCCATTGGAACATGCATAGTCTACATTTGTTGCTAATAGTGATTGGTCTGCGGAAGGGTTTAAGACACACCATTGACTTGGGTAGTAAACAACATTTTGAGCCGCCACGAGCTTCGTTTGTGCAGAAACACCACCTGCAAAGAACCCAACACATAGAAATAAATTAGGGTTGAAGGGTTTGAGGTGTGTAAGAAAATGACTGCAGAACATATAGAGAGCCACAAATTCAGGATTTAGCGTTTAGAGACTTCGTTCATTGAACAACATTAATTGAGTTAAAATCACTAGGTGCCAATTAAAGCGGATGTCAAACACTTGGTGCTACATACCAAGTCATGAAGACAACTCTAATTAACATGACACCAATTAGGGTTCAAGGGATTAAGGTTTGCAAGGCAATGACAGCAGAGCACATATGCAGACACAAAATCATAAACAGATATGTTGGTATATAACAAGCTAAACATTCCCATAATTCATTGGGATATTTTTTAGGGTTGAAGGGCTTAAGGTTTGCAAGAAAATGACTAGAGAACAAATACAGGGTTTAGGGTTTAGGGTTGAGACTTCGTTCATTGACCCACATTAAATGTGTCATAATTAATTTTCATTAACCACTAGGTGGCAATTAGAGAGGGTGTCGCAACAGTTGTTTATACATAACAAGTCATGAAGACCACTGTAGTTAACATGACATACCAATTTTGATGCCACTAGATCAGATGTGCAGAATAGAAAACAAATCAGGGTGGGACATAATAAAATCACATGTACACATCAAACAGTGATGATGCTGTGTTGAAATACCAACTCACTGAAATTGGATGAGTTGTTACAAAGTAGAAAATGAACCCAAAATTTGAATTGAATCACAAATTTACGTTGCAGTAGAAATTTCACTCATGACCGACGATCATGGACACCTGAATCGGTGATTTAATGACAGTGCACTCAAAAACGTCAAAATTCCTAGAAACATGCTGAGAGAATTTGAATTTAACCCACCCGTAAGTAAGATCCAAGAGATACTTACTGCTCTATTTTTGCATCAACTCACCGAATTTGATGAATATGTCCAAAATTGACCATGAACTCTTAAATTTCAAATTGAATTAACAGCTAACCCAATCAATCACCATGCTAGCCCATGAAATTGGATGATTCTTGATGTCACACTGCCCAACTCATTAACACGTGCACATTCAAGTCGAATGACCACATGTTGAATGTCAAGTTGGAGGTCTAAACGATTGTTGGAATATGCACATGTTAAAATGTAGACTCAAAGATATCATCATCAAAAACACATGCTTACTGAAGGGAATGTGGAAGTTGGTTTGAATGTGACACACCTGTAAGGTCCAAGGGATACTTCACGGAGCCATCGTAGTTGAAAACACCCCAATGTCGTTCAAATGGCCCGGGCAAGGTACTTTTGGCATCCTCGTCCAACAAACTGAACAGATATCCCTCAATCTGAGTATTGGGACGCAACGGAGTTCCAACACCACCCAACATATGATTCACAAGCTGCTGATTAAACCTTTGGGCTAAGGTGACATTTGCATAAACAGTTCCATCCGTAGGCCATCCAATTTCCCCAACAATAATCGACATGTTAGGGTAACCCCCAGCGGTCAAAGCCCTCACCAAACCATCGTAACTTGCATCAAAAACATTGGTGTAAACAAGGCTCCCATCTTGTACAGGGTTCGCTGTGCCCGAAAAAAAGGCATAGTCAATTGGGAAGTTGGCATTCTGGTATAAACTGAGGAAGGGGTAGAAGTTGATGACGAATGGGGAGCCTGTTGAGTCCAGTGCTGCAACAATCTGCATCATTAGGGTTGCCAGGTCTGATCGAAATACCACTTGGGATGGATATGTTGCGAGGGATAGTACGTCTGCGTTGCAAGGAACCACTGCTTTCACTGTTGTTGTCAGTCCTGCTGCTGCTAGGGCGGACTGAATGTTCTGGAGTGCGGGTAGTACGAGGTTTTGGTAGCGGCCTGCGTAGGCGTCCAAAAATGGCTCGTTGCCGACGGCTGCGTACCTGGTAGAAACAGCAATCTCAGTTACTTAGTACAGGAGGAAGTTAGGAAACCCTACTTGGTTATTTATACGCTTGGTTGATTAAGCCAGTCTCCAATTTCGGAGAAGAGAATTCCGTTAAGAACTGACATCAATCTCACATTCCTCACCCCATCGCTCTTAGGTTAAGAATTCAGAATTTCCACAAGCATTCACACTCATCTCCCACATCAACCTTCCCATTTTTTCTTTCCCCCATAAAACTGGGAGTAAATCCAGATGGTGACTAAGAATCATCGGTACTTGCAATTTGACAGACAACCCACATCAACCGTAATATCTTGGACCACCACTATTTGGGTTGACACTCACCTCCCACGTCAACCGTTCTCTCTTTCCCATGGATTACCTTTAAAACAAAGAATTCTACAAACAACCCACATCCACCTAAATCCAGAGTTACACAAACCCTCAAACTCATCTCCCACATCAAAGCTTTCTTTCTTTCATTATCTAACCTAATCTAACCTAACCTAGGTGACTGAGAAATCATTCCCGAACCAAGAACCCTCAATGCCATCACTCTTTGGATAAAGCCAGGATTCCACAAGTCCTCGCTTTCATTTCCCAATCACCATCTCCTAGCTCTGAGTCGACCTTCCAAGAGAATTCCTGTTATTTTCGAATTCAACAATGTCTGGCATCAATCGCTCTTTGTGTTAACCGTACTCCGGTGTTTCTTTGGGTTAATTTGACCCAGGTAACCGATAAATCACCCCGGCTTAGCTCCCGCCCGCCGCAGCCCGAACAATTCTCGAAGCTTTATAGGTATGGAAATCCAGAAGTTGGACTCGACCTACCCGAAAAATTAGGACTTCGAGTTCGGAGACTACACAAACAAAAGATTATTCGTGACGAAGAATGCCATATTGCCTGTCGCCATAGCCGACTCAATGCAAGTCGCCCTTCACCTCCACGACACTAGATAATTCAGAGAAACGTTAACCTCCAAACTACTTTCTCTCCCCATCACTCTGCCTAGTGGAAATCCACAAACTTTCATTGAGAGCGTTACACTCAATCGTATGAGCAAATGTAAAGTGGATTTCCATGCTCAAAAGTCAGACACCACAAGGCATAAGGATACTAATCAAAGGAGAATTCGCTCAACCTGTCTCCACATTGATTCCTGAGCTGGACGGAGAGTGAGCATGCCAATAATGAAAAAGCTCCGAGAGCTTGTGGGAGTCTTCAAAGAACAAAATTCTCGATCTGCAAACCTCACAATATTTAAAGCTCTCGACCGAATTCTTTAGTGTTAAGGGGGCCTTAGGTTAAACCCAACCAAGGGACCGAGAATCATCCCCAAACCAAAAATTCTCGAAGCTGCATATGTAAACACAGACACCTCCTCCAAACCTACTCGACATACCCACAGAATTAGGGCTTCCTACAAAACCCAAACACAGATTCCACGATTCGAATAGAGAAGAAGAATGCAACATTGCAGCCTTCTCGGGCCAAACCACTCCATCAATGGAATGAAACCAAACCCCACCAAGATCTACCTCCTGGGAATATTCCGGTGAGATTTGAAAGCTCCAACGTGAAGTACAGTACAATAAGAGGCTCTGAACCGCCAAATGAGAATAGGCTTAATTTTCTCAGGCTCTTGTTAGGACAAAGCCAACAAGGCGAGTGAGAATCGTCCCATTCTCGAAAAAAATTCGACCTACCCATATAATTAGGGCTGAACACAGAGCTTCGAAGCCCAAACCACACACAGATTCCATGAATCCAAAAGAAAGAGGAATCCAACATTGCCTTCCGGAGCCATAGCCAAAACAAATCAGTGGGAACTCTCTCAATCAATGCAATGTAATGAAACCAACCCCCAATCACTTAGATCAAGAACTTGCAAAGATCCTGGCGAGAATTCTATGAGATAAAAATGAATTTCTGATGTTTACCCAATTACTTACTTGATGTTAACCCCTCCGGTGCCGAGATACTGAGTCACATTCTGCTTCACCCACGCGGTAGCAGCATCCACACTACCAGCTAACCCCGCCAACATGTCGTTGGTGCACGACACCATCACCTCATTGCTGGTCCCCTTCATCGACTGAATTACGTTCGGATCCGCGTCGAACAGCTTCACTTTGGTGAGGCCGTTGTCTTTCAGCAACTGCACCACCACCGAGTTTGGTAGCGGATTGTAGGACACCGTCCCCCAGTTCACCCCCAACGCCTCCGCAGCTTCCCAACTACTACTGCTACTTATCAATATCATCATCACTATCGCCAATACTGCGACATAAAATCCCCTCATCCCCCCGGCTTCCATATCTAACAATATTATCACTATTATAATTTTCCCAAAATATGAAAAAATGGCTGCCGAATCTGAAAATCTCAAAAATGATGTAACCTGTGTAACACCGTTTTTGATGTTGAGATTGAGTTTTAGATGTCCCTTCTGCTCCTTGCAAATTTGGAGGCACCTGCCGAATGAGGTGCTGAAGAAAATAACATTGGGAATTTGTGTAGGCTCAAAGGTGAAGAATTAAATCAAGTGACAGCAGGGAATGATTGAATGATTCAATCAATCAATCAACCCAAAGCCAAGGGGGTGCATTCCACCAACAATGTCGCCCAAGATGATGGATGATGATCCACCAACCTAACCTTCAACCTCTAGGCAAAAAAATTGCACTTCACTCTTCCCAATGAATCTCCCCACACTCAAATATCCTCACACACAATGACCCCATACACCTCAAAGTGGTCCCTTGTACTTGAAATCAAAAATGCGCACTCTCAGTGGAGCTCAGACATCAAATCGATCAACCTTGACGAGTAGCTAGATGTTGGTGAGGCTCTTTTTTCTCTAAAACAAAGCTGCTTCCTTAAATGCTTCTTCGTCCTCCTCCTCCTTCACGTATTAACTAAGCTGAATCTGCTCCCCAAGCAACAAAGGAACAAATTTTCTGCCAAAAATCTCCCCTAAGTTAGCAATCCAAATGCTCGCAATCTCTCCCCACACTCACAAATCCTCACAGACGACCACACTCCACCCACAATCGCCACTCTGAAACCTCTCCCCAGCCAAATCAAAATGCTCGCTCACTCTAAAAAGTTAGCAGCTCACAATAATGAGCTTAGACCGTCTACGGCTGCAAACAGACAAACACACACACACAATAAAAAGAAAAATAAACAAATACAGTGTGAGAGACTTTGTTTAGGATCAAAGTCGGCGAGGAGTTGTAGAGCTGCTTCCCGTAACGCTTCTAAGTTTTTACTTCACCAATCTACCAAGTGTTTTGCTTCACAAATCTCCAAGTTTCTACTCTGATAAGTTTGTGGGTCACCAATCTGGTAAGTTTTGTGCTGGACTAATCTACTTAAGTGGTCTGGTGCCGCGTCCTAGGCTCACTTACTAGGATTGGTGTGCCCAACGACACAATGGAAACATGGAATTGCTAAATGCGAGCTACAGACAGAGAGGAGTACAGTAGCCGAGAGATCGATAGATCTAAGTGTGTAAGTAGCCGATAAGTATTGGAGGATGAAATTTGAGCGAGCCGGCAGGTCGCACAAAAAGGTGGGCGATTCCTGCAAGGGCCAGGCTGGGGTGGGGTGGGTTAGTGCTAGCTACGCTGCCGCCTCTTGAATCTGCCTGAGTACACGGATTTGCCTAATTAGTGTGGGTTCCCACTTGGAGTTAGTGTACACATTGCAATAACATTCTACTGAGTGTATCATTTTCTACCACGATAACATGAGTAGCCACACTAAATAATGATATTTGGTGTCGCCAATTCTAATTGTCTTGCTCTATACTAATTGTAAACCACGGTGTAGTGTCATCAACACTAAATGTTAACCCCAACATTATTTGTCACTCCTCATATAAGTTAGTTTTGGGGGATTATAGATTTATAGTGTTGCAATTACTGTCACTTACCAAGTGATTTTTCATCCAAATCTCAATCATCCATGACGATATTTCGTCACAAGTTGCTGGCAAGAGAAGGTGGGGTTTTGGCCAATGGATGAACTCATCCATCATCCGTGACGATATTTGTTCACTTAATCATAAGAAGTGTCATCTGAAAAGTTACCATAGTGACTTTAAATACCATATGACTCTAAACATCATGTGTAGTGTAGTTAGTATGCACGCCGAAGAATATGATATAACTTAGTTGGTAACAATATGATAATGTTGGTAAATAGTTATAGCAACACATAATTTTGAATGGTAACCCACAGTAATTGGACAAAAACAGTGAACTTCTTTTCTAAAAAGGATTTAGGCTCCGAGGTAGTTTTCTTTGAAGGCCAAGGAGTTCATTTCAAATTTTTCATGTGAAGAACTATCATGTATGTACACTAGAACCAACCGTGACATTGATTTATCCCAATTAGTGCATGTAGTGTTGATTCCTTAAGCACGCACTATTTTGCCAAGTCTCACAATTAGTGAGGACTAAAAGATTTACCGTGCGATACTAAGTTCATGAATACATGCTCATTTACCATACATTTCAAGAAGATCAGTGTGTGCTCTAAGGTGCTTGTAGAGTGTTTTTAAAAGTTATATGCAAACACATGCTTGTCAGCCAGGATGAATAGTGCCGGTCCTTTCAACAAATAGTGTTGCTTTGAATAGTACTTGCAATGACTAGTGTCAAGATGAACAATGCTTCCTAGCTCTTTTAGGTGGCACTAATTTCATAGTGTGTAGAAATTTAGTGTCACCTTCACTAATTTTCCGCACGCACTAGCAACCCTCCCTCACTAATTGGGATGATCAGTGTAGGAACAACCACTAGTTACAAATGAACTAGTTGAGTTTGAGAAATAATCGGTTGAAGTTCAAGATTTCAAGAAAATTATTGATCATTCTAGACGGATCTATGGAATATACCTAAAAGTGATAAAGAAAACCCAAAAGATCACAACATGTAACTTGTTGGCAAAAAACACTAGGATTTTGACCGATTATGCCTAAAATCTCTCTGCATACTACTACACTAATGAGGCCAGGGCTAGACGTCCACCTATGTGAGTTGGGCCCCTACCACTATTACTCGAGGTGAAAACATAGTAAATTATGCTATAACATGTATATTTCTTTTTTTGGACAACTTGACCCCAAAATTAGCATAAAAAGCCTCAAATCACCATAGAGGGACCCACTTGAGTGGAATAAACCACAAACCTATGGGGGTCATGTTTTTACTATACCATGTTTCCTTGGTAATAGTGGTAGGGCCTGACTAAATAGGCAGGCATCTAGCCCCTGCCCCACCGATGGTATGATTTGCAATTAGGTCGCCCCACACTAATACAGTGACATTCCTCATAATTTTGAATACTTGCTACCAGAATGTTGTGATGATTATGTTACCATTGTGCTTGAAATACAAATGAATGGACAAAGTTATTAGTGTTTGTTATGTGGTAACTTTGACCCAAGATCATTTGCATGGGTAAAGAGGCACAACCTATTCGCAAAAGGCAAACCTAATTGCACACACCAGTGTAACATAAAACTCATCCAAGAGCATGGATAGTTTTCATCCACGAAGGCACAATCTCATCCACTCTTTTTTGGATGATGTTCATGTGTTGCTTGATTATGTTGTATGTAACCGGCAAGAGGAGAATGGATGTTGAGTCATGGTAGCAATGAGACATCCATCTACTCGAGTCATTTATAAAACATAAAAGCCCTCCAATGAATTTCGTAGTGTAAATGGTGGGTGTCTCAAGCTGCATAATTTTCCGCTGTCAATTTCATAGGGATGTTTCTCACAATTTGATCATGATTTGTTGATCGTATCCTTCAATTGTGAGGTCCAAAATTTGGTGGACAATTTTCCATTGGTAAGGCCCTCGTGCTAGGGCGTCCCGTGAATCCGGACAATCCTCGTGTGGGCCATTAGTCACGGAATGCTTCGTCCTTGGGGCCTAATCTATTTCCATAGTTGGTATGCTCGTGGACATAAACTTTTTATATATATATATATATATATATGAATATGAACTTTTTGGCATGGGTTTAAAAAAATAGGCAGGAGAGAGTTGTTGGGAGTGCCTTCTACTTGGTAAAGCGACCAATTTTGGGTGGATTTACAAACTAGGAGAGTCCAAAACAAACAATTTTAAAAAAAAATCCACAATCAGAACGATCTTATTGGTTGAGAGTTGAAACCCATACCTAAGGAGTTTATACACGAAAATCTAGGGCCAATGTTTGAGAGGATAAAGTGCCCCTAATGTGGCATCACTTTCCCGCCAAATCTCAACAACCCACACTCAAATACACACTACTAATATATACGAGAAAAGTAACCTTCAAACTTGCTAGGTCCAATAATCGAGTCCAACATGAAAGTGTGTTGTGACCAGGCGTTGAAGTTTCCTTGGACCCGGATCCTAATGTTAACCAACCCTATAAAGTAATACCTGTCATTCTACTATACTATGTACATCCAATTATTGCGTGTCACTATTCAGAGTTATGCAATGCAATAACATCTTACTTATGAGTTCGATTTTTATCAATGAAAGTTGAAGAGATTGTTCGGACGTTATAGAATGACTTTGCTTGATAAAACACTAGTACATTCTCATTAAAATGCTTATATAGCACCTCGTAACTCCGAATAGTAACATGCACTACATTACTGTAGTTGGGATAATCAGTGTGGCTTTTGGATCTCCGAATCGGCTGTGAATCCCTGCATGATACGTAAGCAATTTCTTGCAGTTTTCTCAGAGCCTTGATTCTTATTTTTTAATAATATTTTCTTTGTACTGATCATTCTACTGCGGAGTAGGTACTGCTGTTTTTGTAGACAGCCAAGGCAGGGATCAGGGTAGGCGCTTGCTGATCTGGCGACACGTGTGCGCATCTGGTTGGTTATGGTCCACGTCAGCGCCGGATGGCTGGGCCGGGCTGGCCCAGGGAATGAAAGGCAACAGTGGTTGTGTCAGCCCACCCCCCCTTTCTGAGAACTCTCCTCGAGGTTGAACCGGGGCTCGGGGGAGAACCGGTGGTTAGTTCCAGATGAACCGGTTGAGTTTGAGAAATAACCGGTTGAAGTTCGAGACTTCAGGAGGATTACCAATCGTTTTAGAGGAATCTATGGAATATGCCTCAAATGAATGAAAGCAAAACCGGAAGATGTCAACATGTAACCGGTTGGATTTAGAATCACTAGGATCTTGGCCGACTATGCCCCAAAACTTCCCGGGCACTGGGTTGAACCTTCACCGGTTTTGAGATGAATTAAAGAGGGAGAGAAATAACCGGTTGAAGTTCGAGACTTCATGAGAATTACCAATCACTTTAGAGGAATCTATAGAATATATCTCAAATGAATGAAAGCAAAACCGGAAGATGTCAACATGTAACCGGTTGGATTTAGAATCACTAGGATCTTGGCCGACTATGCCCAAAAACTTCCCGGGCACTGGGTTGAACTTTCACCGGTTTTAAGATGAATTATCATATACGAGCGTACCTCTCATTCATCCGACATAAAGTCCCGAAATAGTGTGCAACCCGGAGGTTGCATTTCCTTAGTTGATTTGACGTCGAAATTAGCTTTATTGACCCCGAATTAGTACGTTTGAGGTCATTTGACGGGAGCCAACAAGAAATGTATAGGGGGTTCAGTTTATTATGTTGGATGGATGAGAGGTACGCTCCAGTGTTGGACCAATATCAAAATTTTGCGATACCAACCTAGTACCAATATCAGATTTTTTATGAAATTTTAGCCGGGTTGGATCCCAAGTATCACAAGAATCATATTTTTATAGATATGGTATGAGTATGAGTATCAATCTTGTAAAAATAAAGCCTAAAGGTATCAATATTGAGTACCATGGTAGTGATACCTGTGGAGTATGCACAATGGTATGGTATTATTTTAATTTTTTTACCTTTTTCCTTTTAGAGACCTAAAAACACAAACAACATTGCAACAAGAGTGCATAAGGACGCAATTCATCGACAGTAAGAAACGTGCCTCATTGAAGCCAAGAATCTAGAGTTTGTTGAACTAAAATTTCGAATAATAAATTGCAATGCCGCCGATCTGAAGAGCATTCAAGCGGACTGGGATACTAGGGTTTCGGGCTTCTCGACATGAGCGAAGGCGGGGGTGAGTATTGACCTCCACCTCCTGCCTTGGGTATCAAAGGCGGGTATTGAGACCCGATACCGTGCAATACAAGTACGGAGCAGGTATCGCCCCATCCACATATTGCGGGCAATATGATACTTAATACCATACTCATACCAATATTCTATACCGGGCAAATGGTGCTATACCGGTCCAACACTGGTACGCTCGTATATGATAATTCCCTCTCTCTCCAATTTCAAGAGCGCGTGGTGCCTGGTCATATGTTGTGGATGAAGGAGTTCCGGTTAAAACACACCCCGTAATAAGGTATGTGTGCCAATTGTGGGCACTTCCAACTTCACATGTCAATCTAGCCGTTGGATGATCAAGTTGTCAAAGAGCTCATTATGCTAGTGATTATGAAGGGCCAACCACGTCGGGTTGCAAACTTGTCTAGTGGATCATGTGTCGTGAATATCGGTAAATGGATATATCCGGTTGTTTTCGAAATAGTTCAAATGACAATATTATTTCACATGAGGTTCTTCAACCGGCAATTAGTAATTGGATTGTCGTTTATTGTGACATAGTCATCAACTACACTATTTTGTCTAATTAGTGTGGGTTACACTAATTCCCAATAAAACACGCTAATTTCAAATTATAATTTAGAGTGGCCCACACTAATTTCAAAGGTGAAAATTTTGTGTGGGCTTTGTCGTTTCCACAATTAGATGAAACTTCATAATTCCATCCAAAAATTGCGGTGTCCATTGAGGACAAGAAAAGAAGAGTTGCAGCGAAGGTAGAGTCGAGATGTGATGAGCTTCTTGTGTTTCGGGCAGCAAGCGATTTGTCCTACAATGGATGACGACAATGAGGAGGACGCCTACACCACGCCGGACGAGTACTTCACATCCTCCGACGACGACGATGAAGAAGACGAAGAAGAAGAGCTGATTTGAAACAGAATAAATTATTCAACTCCACCAAATCATCATCGTGTGTTGTTGATGCGACGATGACGACGAAGCAACAACTACTTAGGGTCCCGAGATTGACTGAGCCGTTGAAGTTGGAGAGGAAGCCCTCCGCAGGGGGGAAGCATCACGCCTGCCCTCCCCTCGCAGCTCTCGTCACTCTACGCGCACAGACCTAACGGAGGTTGTTTGCGGAGAACCCTAACACACACGGATGGATGACAATATGAATTACATCCAAAGTGATGCAAACATTGGAAATTTAGTGTGGGCCACACTAATTTCCAACCCACGTGAATTTCCCACCCACACTAATTTCCAACCCACGTGAATTTCCCACCCACACTAATTTCCAACCCACGTGAATTTCCCACCCACACTAATTAAACAAAATAGTGTAGCAATCAATTGAGCTCTTCTAAACTGAGAATCGAACCAAACACAAACCATAAGCAACTCGGCTACGATGAAAACGCATGTGCTTGTATGATATGTTGTGGATGAAGAGATTCCGATAGAAACATGCCTTGTCATAAAGCAACCATAAGATATGTGTGCCTATTGCGAGCATTCCCAACTTCACATACCAAATTAGCGATTGGAACATCAAGTGTGCTAGCAATGTTGAATGAGGGGCGAGGGGGGGGGGTTTGCCACATGTGAGCATACAGCTCATCCATCAAACATAACTAGTTGAGACCCCATAGGTTTGTGTAACATCCAGAATGCACACTATGTCATGGTTCTAACTATGTAACTGGATGAATGGGAGATAAGCTTGTATGCAACAATTCCTTCTTGCCCATAGGAATAGGGGAGGGGGGGGGGAGAGTCACATCCATTCAAAAGCTTATATCATGAAACAAAGTATGGTAAGCCAAGGTGAGATAAATTTTAACTAAATAATAGTTGGATTCATTTAATAACGATTCTATTTATGTAACCTCCAAATTCATTTCCTTCTTTTATCCTACCTTAATATTTGTCTTGACACTATTTTGATACATGTTGACGATCGGTGTAACCTATACATAGGTTTTGGATATGAGATGAGAGACACTATGATGAACCGGTGACATTAAATACCATAAATTGTGTACTCCAAGAACCAAATTTTGCCTCACAATTGTATTAGGGTTTCACATGCATCCATGTGGTGACTCCTATGTAAGTTAACTCTGAAATAGTCTCAAACTAAGACTAGTTGTACTGGTAAGCTACGATTCTTCAAATTCTAAGGACAACCCATTAGTGACCTGCTTCATAATTGAGACACAATATTGGTCCTTGTAAGTACTAAGTACGTGTGTGTGTGTGTGTGTTGAACCCCCCCTTGGCTAAACCTTGTCGCTGACCATGTAAACCCATTACCAAAGAGGGCTGTCTATTCCGACAGAATATAAATAAAATCTCCTCACTTTATGCCACGTGTCATTCTTACATTGGCTCGGGTTCACTTGAATCCCATGTGGACACTATATTCGGGCATTATGAAAGATGAAATAGAGAGATACCCAAATCTCAAGGAAGAGGTTGGCGGTTCAATTCCCGATTGTGAAATCTCCTCTCTACTTGACAAAACTTGCCAGGTGGTCAACTGCCTCCTGTGCTTTGGCACTGGCCTATCGGCCTTCTGTCTCAAAAAAAAAGAAAAAAGAAAAAGATGAAATAGAGAGCCCTCTACGGTGCACTTCAATTCGGAAAAAATGAGAATGCAATGAATGGCATTGTAGAATGGAAATCGCATGGTAATTTCAAATTGATTGTGGAAACAAGGATGACATTTTTACTATAGATTAGTGATCAATGATTGTGGTGAAGAGAGGAATCTACATCACTTTTTGAAAGCCTTGGTCACGGGACACAAGATAGAGATGATGCCGGCCTCTGGGGATTGGTCACTGGACGTATTGAACGGCCACTCTCATTTTTTTGTCCAAACAACCTATTTGGGAGGTTCCCGCCGCAAAATCCAAGCCACCATCAAACTTTTTTCCATTTCATGTCGTGTAGGATTGTAAAGTCACTTTCTCACCCTTTCTCGTCCATTCTTTGACCTTGTCAATCTTATTCATTTTGACCTAGTGTGAAGCAAACTCGGACCGCCACTCGTTTTTCAACACGTGAGAGATTTCAAAAGCACTCCTCCAAACCCTTGGTCACTAATATAAACACGCCCTAACATCAAAGTCCTAAAATTAGGTCATAGGTAATCGTTTAGAATAACTTGACCACAAAATTGTAAGGGATTCTTTTTCTCTAATAAACTCCCTTCCTCCATGATGGATGAGTTGGAGTGGTAATGAGAAGTTCGTGTTGAAGAGCCGTGCTATGACCACCTTCACTTGGCAGGTGCTCATTTCAAGGAGAGAAAACCACTTATCGAATAGATAGCAATACACTGCACATTATTCCCAATCCCGTGATGATGTAGTTGTTGTTAACATGGAAATATGATGCTATGTAATGTGGTTTAGTAAACAACGTGCACCCGCATTATTATCCCCAATATTTTTGTGTGAAAATGAGCTAAATATCGAGGTATAGCGTGACTTGGCTTGGCCAACCCTATATAGTGTGGCCCAAACCATCATGCAAGAGAATAGTGTGCAACCACAGTTACACTTGTCAGGCTCCCGTGATATACCCGCCTCCTTCCCCTTTGTTGGAAGTCTTTCATGTGCACAGTAATTTCAATGCAAGCAAAACATTGTAATCTTTGATGTGGACTTGTGATGTTCAATATAATTTGTGGTTTAGTGAGTAGAGTGCACCCACAATATAATCTCCAATGATTTTAGTGTGGGAATAAATTGCATAGTGTAACCCACGTTATTTACCATAATCAATGACCGAAAACATTGATCACTCTAAAATTGATTTTGATTAAGACATTGCAATTAGTCTTACGGCTCTTTAATTAGGACTAAGTAACATGAGTTTTGAGATGGAATGACCACAAACCTATAGGGGAACAAGTTCTAGTATGAATGAGTGAGACATACACTTGTATACAACAATTCTCCAATTGGTTATCCCAAAGCACGTGAGACTTACACCTCATTTACTTAGATAAACTCGATAATTACACCCATGTAGGTTATAGAAAATATTACTTTATGATATACGATACAAGTTTTGGAGTTCGATTGAGGCATAGGCTCGAGAGCATTTTGCGCTCATTGCTCCTCTTTCAAGCCAAATGGCTCTAGGTGTTGAATCGGAAATTGAATGTTGATATCATGAAGAATCAATGACACAATTTGTGCTTTATATGAACATATTTTTCAACCCTTTGACTGGGGAAGCGAAGGCGAACCAATCCATACATTGGTTCCTTATTGGATGATTGCAGCCCTGCCTGCAAGGTACTAGTGTACAGGTTGTTTCACCCCAACCCCCTGCGACCTTGCGCTACGGGTTTTACAAAGTACAAAAGTTGAAAGTTCAATTAAACATCCCTAGAAATAGACTACCTACTTGGAAAAGGTGATACCAAAGTGACATCCGATTGTTTTTTTTCCCACTTGTCAACGAAACCAAACCCTAACTTTAGGGGGTGAATGGCAACCGTTTTAAGTTGTGCCCTTTCATGAAATTTCATGATGGCCGTGATGGCTAGGCTAAAGTTTTTTTTTCACAAATTGACAAATCAATTGCAAGAAAGGAACCAAAATACAACCATCACGGGAGAACTAGTGCAAATTGAAGGGAAATCAAGAAAGGTTGGGCTAAAGTTTGATGTAGAATGAGCACCATATGCTTCAATGAAGTGCAATAGACTAAATAACTCATAATTCATAAGTAGAGACTTCAAGGTATGAGGGTGTTATCCGGTTTGTTTTCCATGTCCTTCATCTTCTACCAATCAAATTTATGCAACAAACTTGTGTTGCATTAGCAAATCTACGATGAAGCACCACCAAAAATTAGATTGAAATTTAGACTTCTCTTTATTAAGTTATAATTATTGATAGTATATTTGTGTTGGATTTTAAAAAACAAATATACCGACCCCCCTCTTCCCAAATCGAGTTGACTATTGAGTGTAGAATGGTAAGTGAAATGGAATGTCATCCTAACTTACTTTTAGTTCAACTAAAAGTTAAATAATTGAAAATTAATTGGTATGTTCTCATGGGAAGTCGCCTCTATAGAAAATTGGCATACATGTGCGAGAATCAAGTATTTGTTTATGGGTTATTTACCTTAATCTTTGAAGTGTTTTGGACACTGTAATCATAAAACCTCCTACTTATCATCATTTTCCTCCACCCTATAGGTATTTATAAGTTCCAAAGTTGTGCAATGAATTGCAACCTATTTTATTTATAAAAAAATATGAGTTCCTCATTTGCTAATGTTTGTCATGTACAGTAAGATAACACAGCATGGGAAGAATCAAACCAACAAATACGTTCATACATTTAACCACGTCACAATGGGCACATGACATCAAACTTGTGGGCAAATGCAAGGGTTATGATTTTTAAAGTTTAGGGTATTACAATAATCAATTGTAAAGTCTTCAAAGAGTTTCATTTACAAACAATGTATGTGAGGCACACAGTGGATAAGGTAGCTCAATGAAACACCAAAACAATGCTATCGAAAATGAATACTACATTTGCGATGGTGCTAACAAGTTTTAACTTGGTCAATGAGACTCGAACTAGACCTATTTGTGTATGATATGTATTTATATCTAGGTCATTTGTATGAGCCCAAAGCCCTTCCAACATTCATGTATCATGAACTTGGAAGAATGCAAATGATAAATGGAGTTCATTTCTAGATGGAGTTGTTTTTGGCAACGTTAACTAAAGAGCCATGAATAGATAATAACAAACACCTCCATATGATGCCTTGAGACCCGTACTGGGCCTCCAAACCTTTAGGAAACTAGGACTTAAAACTATGTCGGTCCAAAGTAAAAGTGTGTGTTCATGGATTTGAGTTTCTCCACTTGGTCCATAGAAAAGTTCCGAGTCCCCTTTAAACTAGAAAGGGAAGCCTCTTTCTATCAAGGTTTGGCTTGGAAAGGAGTGGCAAGGCATTTGAGTGTGGTTGCCACGGGATTTCTTTGCATTGGTCCTTCGGCCTTTCACTTGAGGTGTGAAATGCATGCATGAATAGTAGAAGACTCGTACAAAAGTCTAAATGTAGTCTTGATAAGATTCATGTGATGAAAAAAGGATTTTTTATTTTTTTATTTTTTTATTTTTTTGTGTGGAAAGAATGACCACTCTGCACCTTTTAGGGTAGGAATGAATTATGATCAAGCTCGACCTCTAGGGGATTAACTTTGATGAAGATGTTGTATCATAAAATATAAAGAAAGAACAACTATGATGCAACTGCAAATAAAGTTTGCGGGTTAGTGGGTGTGACTGTCATGTGAGCAGTAAGCACAAGAATGTATTTGTGTGTGTTACATATCTTAGTACATGCTTACTATGTTCATTGAGCACACACAAACACATAAATATAGAAAACAACATGAAGATCTATCTATCTATCTATATCCTATATACTTTTTAGGCCTACAATGCACATGTTGTAGTTGCACAATTCTTTGAGAATACATTTGAATCATAACTTATGACAAATGCACCTAATTGTGACCATTACCCAAATCAACCCTTATAAATTGTTCATCAAAATGAAGTTCATTTTGAGAACGAGAGCCTAGTTGGGTTTGAACATTTAGATAATTAACACATTTGAAATTCATAGTAAGTTGTATGGTGCAAATTAACCTTGATGCTAAGATGCGTTGAAATCATGTATGAATTACCAACATGATGCAACAATAACCAAGAAGTGCAATAATATTAAACCTGCTTGGATACTTAAAAGGTCAAGTGCATGTGTGGCTACTCCACTTTGACCTCCCTAATGTCATGCCAGTGGCAACCAAAGTGCACGGGATATTAAGGAGGTATGTAGTATTAACATGGAAGCATGATAATAAAGGATTGATGTAGCATGTGACATTATGGAATAACATGTGTGCAAATATTTGGCATCATGGTGAAGATATTAAAGCAACTTTGCGCCAACCGTTTAGTCTGGAATTGGCCAAAAAGTCTGGACTTATCTATATATGAGTTTTATACGTACATTACATGCAAAAGTATTGTGGTTTCTTAATTGAATCCATAAATCATATAAATAAATGTATTATCTCATCTACACTACAAATAAAACATTGTCATTGGCAATTGTCACATGACCTAGTGATAAAATGTAACGTTTTTATCCATATTTCCATTGATGTCCAAAATATTGGAAGTAAATATAACAATTTGTCATCTTGCATTGGTCACGAGCAACTTGTAATTTGGATGACACAATATCATCAAACATGCGGGATTTGCAAGCTTAACATCCAATTCATGTTGGTTCCCAAGAATCACAAGCAATGTGTTGCTTTCTCACCACACGATGACGTTGTTTAATTGATCTAATAAAGGAGCATGAGTCAAGACTTGATCATAACATTATTCAGATTCATAACAGTGTTATGTAGGACTTGAAAATATTCCATAGAATATTCCTATATTCAATCTATATGTGGTGAAAATTATGTGGAATATTGTCAGTCCCACAAAACATTGTTATGAATCTTAATAATGTTATGGACACAACAATGTGCAAGAAAAGTGCTATAATATCGGAATGACACGTGGCTCAAAACCCCGGGGAGGTCACTCCATTGTCAAGTTGAACACCACGTGCGTTAAGACAAAATCTACTTTTCTAAAGGGCATCACTGAAATGGGTCAAAATTTTATCAATTTTTTCGTGAGTAGATATACACGGTATCTATCACATAGTAAAAAATGGTAACCATATTTGATGATCTTTTTTAAAATAAAAAACATATTGTTTCTAACTAGAATGACGTAGAATTGAACTAAAACAATTACTACAAAAATGAAGATGACTATAAATTTCAAAAAAAATATACAAAAGATATTATCAATGGTTATGAATATGTAGAAAAAATTTCATAAGTTTTAAAATTATCTATAGCATGTAATATAGGGGCAGCAAACTTTTAACGCACGTGGTGTTCAACTTGACAATGGAGTGACCTCCCCGGGCTCAAGACATAAACCTCCATATTTCTTCCATTGCATTGCACACATGTTCCGATCTAGTGTGACATAATTGAAAGTTACTTCTACCATTACCTTCAAATATTCAAAATCATTCCTAGATACGCTCATGTTGTTTGTAAGCAAACACCGGTAGAGGGGATATGTATTATAAATAAGTGGTGAAAAGTAAGGTGCAAATTATGGTGGACGATTTACATGCTCATGCAATAAAGGGTTAAGGTGGTTCGATTACATGTGGGGGTTCTTGGGTTCGTTCTTTGCGTTCTACAATTTCTACCGATTAGATTTACACAACAAGACATATGCTACAATAGAAAATTTATCATGAAAAGCTTCAGCAAAATCGGGTTGGTTATCAAATTTCCCCTAATTTAGTTACGGTTATCACACATGCATGTTTGTTAATTCCTTAACTAAACAATTAGGTCCTCCTAATTGTGTTCACTATTGAGCACAAAGTAGTTGTGAAAATTTGTAGACATAGTCATGTCTCTTTTGAACACGCGTCTTCGTGGTGTCTTCTTCAATCCTCACTTAACCACACACCGATCGAATATATGGTATCCTAGCCTATTACCGATATGTGACCTTAAACCGAGCTCTAGGGAACAAATTAGAAATAATGTTCCCTAGGTGGATGACATGTCCCTAGCTCAACTAACCTCACATTAATGCATTTAATGACGTGGAGGGAGAGAGAGAGAGGGGAGGAGAGAGAGGGGGAAGGAGGAAGAAGGAGGAGGAGGCCCATAGGTCTCGGTTCAAGGCACATAGGTCTCGGTTCAAGGCCCATATGTCTCGGTTCAAGGCACATGAGACCTTGCCACAACGTGGTGGATGAGATTAGTTGTTCGTTTAGGATGTCTCTTGACATAGTAAGGTCAAAGTTAGTCTACGGCTTAGTAATGTTGGATTTCTTACAACCTCTTACTTGCTTGTGGATAATTATAGAATGCTCATAAGTTGTATTAGCATTGACATCAAACTTCTTTAGGTCTATCATAAGATACCCTAGGGAACATCTTTAAAAAATCATATTTAATTCAAAATTGATTTTAAAAATTTCCAAATTTTTGAAATAGACAAATATTTCATTTTACCTTGCATGAAAAATTTTAAATCGTTCATTACCATAGAAGAGGTCATTGTGAAAATTCACCAATGTGTAGCTCTCGGTCATAGGCTAGGATACCATAGTGAGGGTCCAATCAAGAAAAGTTCAAGACTTCAGGAAAATTACCGACCATTTTAGAATCATTTAGAGAATATACCTCAAAGTAATGAAGAAATACCGGAAGATGCCAACATGTAACCGGTTGCACTTGGGAACACTAGGATCTGGACCGATGTTGTCCAAGAATCTCCCCCGGACATTGTGCCCATGTGACGAATTAAAGGGTTGGTTAGTGTTAAGGTTGTCAGCCTAAATTCGAGGGTTGAGTGGACTCTTCAAACTTTCAAGAGTTGATGACTTTGATAGGCCTAAGAAGTTGTAGTAAGGTCGTTGCACCTATTCTTGATGTTGTGGCGAGTGTGGGTGCTTAGGGTGAGCTTCTATGTAGGCCGTTCGCCCACCAAATTCTAGTGTGAATAAGGACAAAATTCGTCCAAATGTAGAGGGAATCTGGTGGGGTAGGGTTCGTATGTGCCAACTGCGCTTAAATATGATATTTAGTGTCACCGTGGTATTTAATGTCACTATGGCAAATTTTTGGATGACACTTCTTATGAATAAGTGAGCAAATATTGTCATGAATGATGGACGAGTTCATCCATCGGCCAAAACTCTACCTTCTCTTGTTGGCAACTTGTGATGAAACATTGTCATGGGTGATTGGAATTTGGATGAAATATCACTTGGTAGGTGATAGTAATTGCAACATTGTAAATCTATAATCCCCCAATTTGTTCTTACAAAGAATGACAAATAATGTTGAGTTTAACATTTAGTGTTGGTGACACTATACCGTGGTTTATGATTAGTATTGGGCAAGACAATCAGAATTGGTGACACTAAATATCATATTTAGTTTAGCTACTGCCATCTTCTCAAATTCGGGCCCACCTACTAACCTCCACCTCCAGGTTAAAGCCTCCTCCTCCTCCTTCTAAGACCGGGTCTTCAATCCTTCGGTGACTGAAACTTGTAAGTTAAAGATTCTTTAGTGGGTGCATGGAAGTCTAGTGGCCTATGTTCATGGACGGCCATGTTGTGGTTGGATGGTGGCTTGTCCTTAACTACATGCAAATACCTCCGACCCACTATTTTCTAGAATCTAGTGGGCGAGCAACCTACATGGAAACTCACCCTTAGAGTGGCCCGATTTATGCGTTGATTATTCGTTTGACTTAGATTCTCAAGGTGGATTCCATAACATTATTACTCAATCATACAATTAAGTTCAATTTCTAGTATTTAACAAATGAGATGGGCCTCCATCGTCTTACCTATAATGGGAAGAAACTTAAATAACATGAAGAAATTGGCACCAATATGAATCGTATGAACATTGTGGACAATGTTAGTGGTTTTAGTGAATAATGTTGCTATGAATAATAATTTCAGTGAATAGTTTTGGGATGAATAGTGCTTCCTACGAATAGTGCCAAGAATATAATCCATCCAAATGTCAAGTGTCAACCTACATGTATGTTTTATAACCGAATATTACTTCCTTTATTTTGGGGAGGCCATAGAATATGATGGGGTTATTCCAAGGTCAAGGGAACTGACCCAAATGGTTTAGTAATGCTATGTCAGAAGTGACAACAATGCTCAACTACATAACCTTATTTGGTGGGCCCCGGCCATCTTTAGCTCTAGTAAGAAAAGAAAAAAAACACCAACGTCGGGTAATCCGACATGAATTTGAGCCCATTGGCCCTACCTAGCTCAAGAACCCCCTTGGTGCAGGGTGGGTTAACTCCAATACCTGACAAATTTCGGTATCGAAATGCATTTGAGAACCAACTCTCGGTTTCATCCTAGGTCGAGAAGTTTGTATGGCAGGCTTGAGAATAAGTGTTTGGCATGTGCGGTATTAGAAAATGCTTAACGAATGTATCTCCGAGTTGTAGAATCTTATGGCCATGCAATTCACAACATTTGATTCCTTTTCCAAAATTTCAAAATTCATAATATTTTAAACTCTATCATGGGCTCGTGGAAGGCATCGGTTTGTGGGATTCATATTGGTCATCCCTCACCTTTTGGATGAGATATAGTGCTTCATTGAAATTTTCATTATGACATTGCTTGAAGCCTCATGCTCGCGAGAATGTGTTACGGCAATGCATGTACATGGCTCATTGAATTGGAAAATTGGCAAATCCATGGCCCTACTCATATTATAGCATTCACTTATTCATGTCTCAGTGTGCCACACAATTGAGTTGTTGTATGCCTCCACTTGGTTCTCATTTTTGGAGGAATCATATAACACATTCTTTGTGTCAATTTTGAACCCTTGAAGTTAGGCGTCCATTGTAGTCACAAACCAAAATATGTCCAAACACCTTCCAATTACACCTACGAATCAAATTCATTGCAAATAACCCTACAATATCTTGTGATTGACAATGCACCCTAACCTTTGTAATATCTCCCTCCTTAATGCCACTCCTTCTCTTATATCCCGAAACCCTAGGAATGGATGTTCTCAGCTTAAATCTCCTTCCTTGTTGTCACATTTCTCTTACATATGTCACGGGTTTTGCATTAAAGTACTCCACCAAAGAATTCAAATCACATGCTCACATGCATCACGTTCTCATCATTGTAACATTGTCATTATTGCAATGTTGACTCTATAATGTTCATGGTCTTCTAATATATAATCACCTACATATTGGTTACATGTCGAGTACAAATAACAACACTTTGAGCATAATTTTAGGCTATGATTTGATTTTTTTTAATTTCTTGCTTTTGGATTTGAGATGAAGTTAGCAAGCTATAGTTGGATGAACATCAGTTGTATGTGGTTATGACATGCAATAGACATGTGGAAGAGTTACAACTGTTTGTCAAGGTGAGGATAAGAGACTATTGCCAGAGAAATTGAGCAGGCCATTTCAATGAGGATAGTTCGGCTATAGGTTGCATAGCAAGAGGCTATAGGCAAGATAGAGAGATAGGCAATAGACTTGATTACTGAATGTTAGTTTTGATGATGAGCAAAGCATGAGTGATAGCATTACTACTTGTGATAAGAGTAATGTGAGGTAATGCATGAATTCCTAACTCATACTATCGCCCATAAAGAGGTACTAATTTCTTTGAAATAAGGGAAGAGAACAATGTGATTGTGTTGAAATCGGAATATGTATGAATGTGCATGTGTATGTGTATGTGAGAGAAGATTGATGAGATAATGAAGGGATTTGCAAAGAGATAGTATAAGCAACAAGTATACAATGTACGAAGGATGAGAGATGATGCAGAAGGAGTGAAGATTAAAGAAGATAGAATGTGAGGCTAAAAAGCTAAACATGAAGGATACAAATATCCATGGCTATTGAGTGATAGCATGAATACAAGACAGAGAGTCAACGAGGAAAGAAGACAAGAGAGTGATATGCCAAAAGGCAATGGCATGAGATGAATGTAGTAAAGCATGAAGGAGACCCGAACTGGTGAGGTTTTGATAACATTGTACACTATAGAGAAAATCCTGCAAGCAATGGAGAGGAAGCCATAGGGCTTTGTCATGAGAGAAGTGAGAGCATTAGTTCGAGTTGAATGATAAGAAAGATGTTAGGTGAAAATGAAGAGTCAAATGCATGATGGGTGGCCTAATTTGTTAAAGTGCAAAAGGGGAAGAAGAGAAGTTTAGAGAGGCTAGGGTTGTCAATACTCTAGGTTAAGAGGCCATAGCCCTAGAGCCAAAATGTTGATTTTATGATTATGTTTGGATCAACATTGTGATGAGGACTAGGCTAACTGAGTCTTATGCTAAATAAGAATATAGCCTTTACAATTGTATGTTCCATTGGATGTTTGCAAGCATTGCAATCCAAGATGCTTTATGTGTATGATGATTCATGAATGAAATAAGTTAATGGGAAAATAATAAAATGAATTAAATGGTTGATTGCATCTTTTAGCAATGCAATATGGCTAATGATTTATGAGATGAAATTATCATTCTTGGTAAGGAAGAAGATACTAACCCCAATAAGATGAAAATCCATTTCGAAGACTATTGCTGAAGTTAAAAGACCTTTGTGATTGACGTAGAAGCATGCCATTCAATCTTTTGAGTCGTCAAATAAGACAAACCCACACATGACTAGAAGATCCACGAATGAACCTTAAGAGGAAAATTATTGGAGGATGAAAATTTGGAAGGAAATACCCAAGAGTGTGACATTAAATCAATATGATGTTAATTCTTATAGACAATATACTAATCTTCCTTGAGATTAAGTACCCTAGGTTGTTTGTTGTTTTGTTTTAACCTATATCAAAAACCTAAACTACATCCAACAGTGCATACTACATCCAACAGTGTGAATACAATGTAGCTAAAATGAGAGGGATCTATAGAACATACAAATGCAACAAAAACTTCAAGTTTGCCAAAAAAAAAAAAAGGCCTTGTAAGGTGGAATAGAAAGCATACTTCAAGAATTTAATTTCATTAGTTGAGCTCATAAGGAATTGAAATGATCTTCAATGTGGAATTTAAGTTTGATTGACAAAAAGCTCTGTGGAGGCTCCTCATGGAAAAATAAAGAAATACAAATTTAATGTGTTTCGTATTCAAAGTTCAAAGATGGGGCACTTAAAAGAGGTCAAAGTGAAGATTCTCTCAAAATAAAAAAAAATGGATAAACGGGATGATGACCACATTGTGATTTGCATGTTTATCAACCAAAAACAAATATACTTTGTCATGTGATACCCCTACTCAGGCCCCGACCACACCAAACTTTCCATCCGGTTCTAGCCATGAAATTGTTGGGGATTATGTCTAGAAATAGATGTTGGCCCACCACTTTTCACACTATTACAGCCGGAGATGCTGACGGATGGTGCCGGAAGCGGCCAATGTGATCAGCCCCTCAACATGCAAGTGTTGGCCCAAACAAAATGTTAGAAGATCCCGTCCAAAACTTCATTGACATCCGTGAAATCTATTTTGTTTGCCAACTCGGGTTGCACATGAAAGTCTATCATGAGTTACATATTACTAAAATGTAAGAATATGTAAATTGTTAGGAGCATTGTTCATAACATTATTCAGATCCATAACAATGTTTTGTGGGACTGACAGTATTCCACATAATATTCCCCACATTCAGACTGAATGTGGGGAATATTATGTGGAATACTGTCAGTCCCACAAAACATTGTTATGGATCTGAATAATGTTATGTTGAGATTGACGAAGTCTAAACTATTTTGTAGGAATGGTTGGCAAATGGAAGCATGCCCTGAGTGCGTTAGATACTCCCTCAATTTGTGAGAACAAAGTTATGTAGAATGTTGGGGGATCATATCGAAAGCCTTCTCAACGTGGGCAAAGTCTAAGGGCTTCTTCACACACAAGACTGAGAGCCCGTGACCATTACACTTCAATCACTCTCGTTGGTGGAAAAGGCGGAGCCGGTCCAAGTTCGCTTCACAGTACGCTTGAGGGACCAACAGAGTATGTGAATGCAAGATGATGCATGTAAAGTCTACATGGTTTCCTACATGGCATCGAATGGATCATGTTTCATGGTCACATGGATTAATTTCAAAAACCACCTCTTGGAGGTAGGCCTAATACAAAATTGGGAGACCATGGCACTCTGAATGCTCGCAACTGTTGATTTATTCTATTTCATCATGTGTGAGGACCCGCATGAATAGAAATTCATTGAAATAGCATTTGGTTGAGGACCCGGTCACGTATGACTTCACACTACACTTGAAGGTCCGTGACCACACTACATGGTTTTGGAAGTGTCTTGGGACGGCCTTTGGACACTTTCTTGTGGGCTTTCACAATTTCATGGTCACGGCTCTTGGCTCGTGTGTGAAGTGGCCCAAATATCTTTCACTGGAATGGCCAACACATGGAAGCATGTCCTAATAAGCTAGATACCTACTACTTCAATGTGTATACACATGAATTTAAAAAACTAGAAGATCAGATCCCTTCCAAAGCATTGCCGACATTCATGAAGTTTTTTTATTTTTATATTCCCAATTTCATGCTAGAACGGTTGGCACATGAAGGTTTGTCATGTTGTGAGTGCACCTATTATATCTTTATTTTTGTGGGAATTTGGCCCACATATATGTTTGGTAATCAAACAAAAGTGCATGAGCACATTAGCAAATCCAAATGAGGAACATGAAGATTGAGCATGCTATTATGGAGCCAACTGAAGGGTAATATCTTATGAGTACTTAACATGAAAATCATAAATGACACGTGATAGTTTTTCTTTAAGATTTGTGAATTCTTAACTTGGATATGAACATTTACCTAGAGTCCATACATCTCATTGGTCCCCACTAAAGAAAACACTCCTCCAAGTTCAAGAACCCAATCTTCAAGTTGGGGTCCAATATTGACTATGCAAATAACGTTCATTATCCTCAATGCCGAGAATGACTTTTTTGTCTAGGCAACCACCTCTGCCTGTTTGTACCAATGTACACATGTACGTTACATTCTTTTGAAGCATGGACACGTGAACGACTAAATTTGCTTTAATAATTAACAAATCTATACTTGCCATATGTAAGGCCAAATCCATCATTAGAGATAGATTTTTTCCTTCTTTATTTTTTGGAAAAGGGTTGAATTGGAATAAACATTTTTAGACAATTTTGGAGAGATTTAGACTCAGGACTTCATGGTTTAAGGGGCGTTTTAGGCCCCAAAGTTTCTTGGATCTGGACCCAAATGAGTGAGTTTGGACATGTTTACACAAAAGCCATTAGGCCATGGCTCTTGAGAATCCTTGAACTCCCATTGGTTGAGAGTGTCATGGGCCCCTGGTTAAAGTTTACACAAGATAGTTTCGGACCACAACCCATAACATATTTAATGGATGAAAATCCTACATGAAATCCCATATGACAAGTATGAATACCATTGACCAAGATTGTAGGAAACATTTCCGGGACAACTCTTGAAAATAAGCATGACAAAATTTTGCAACAAAAGTTTGGGGTTTACACTCAGGACTTGTGCCCTCCAAAAAACCTTGGCTACAGTCCATGGACCTCTCTATGGTCACATCTAAAAGTGGGGTACCATGATCATTTAAGAGCCATGGAATCTATGTCCAGGGAGAACTGATAGTTAGTTACAGATGAACCGGTTGAAGTTCATCGAGACTTCAGGAGAATTACCGATCATTTTAGAGGAATCTATAGAATATACCTCAAATGAATAACGCAAAACCAGAAGGTGTCAACATGTAATTGGCTGGATTTACAATCACTAAGATCTTGACCGACTATGCCCAAAAAATTCCCGGTACTGCATGGAATAATGCCTTTGGTGTAAGGTAGAAATACCATAACCCATTAACCACCCTCTAGCAGTGCACTAGACCGCCGTCATAATGGTGAAGTGCCATTTCTGAAACCGATCATGACGAGATGGCAACTTCAATGCGTGTACACTTAGTGTAGCCAATGGGAGTCAAGTGTTAATGTACTCATGAGGCAACCGATTTAGGCGATGTTCTGTATGGAAATACGGATTAACCGTGTTCGGTGTAGGGAGAATCTAGTGAACGAGTAGAGAGTTGGACAACTTTCCACTTTGAAAAATTGTAGCATTTTTTATACATAGCAGGAAAATATGAAACAACTTGCATTCTTGATGAATCCTTCTCGTCTATCTTGGAAAATTATCTCCTGATTGTCGGAGCTCTCTAAATACCCCCGACGAGTGTGGCTCGGATGCCAGGTTCGGTGGGGTTCAATTTTGTGGCCCTCCCCATTTTGGCCCCTTGGAGACTTTTTTTGGTTTTTTTTCTTCTAAATTTGGGTCCTGCGGCCTCAAATTACCCTAGGACGACCCTTATGACATCAAGTAAGGGCCCCACCAAATTAAAAAAACAGGGGGCAGGTTTTACCCCACCCCTACCACCCCCACCGAACCTGGCCTCCGAGCCACGCTCGATTGGGGTATTTAGACAGATCCCTGATTGTCAGACCAGATCTTCAATGCGAATCACCTTATTTTCACGGGTTATGGTATTTCTACCTTAAACAGGGCTGAAAATTTTCAATCTGGAAAACCCGGTTATGTGTTATGCTTTGTGTCCCTGCCAGCAAGACAAAGCTACGAAATTGTGGGTTTTTGACTTGGTCATCAGCCAATGAATGATGTTAAAATTAGAAAGGAGGCCATTGCCATTGGTTAGTGGGAGCCAACGATTGTTGGATTTTGTCCATCTTGCTCAAAAGTCGAGGCAACTTTTGGGACAACCCACCTTTGTATTCGGTATTTCATCCACGAGTTATTAGAAGGCTGATAGGTTTGTAGTTAGCGGAGGCGGGCCGAGTCAAGGTGGGTCTCATGATTTTCAACCAAAATTTTGGGCCAATTTCAAGGCATATTATTGCATATCCATGCGGGATGAAATCCCCCTAGCATAGTTTCCGTCACTATTCTTGAATGCACAAGCTAATTATGGCCGTGTCATGACATGCAAAAGTTTTCGTCTTGGGGAATGTGCACGGGCAATTCACCCATTATATGTTGCAGTGTTATATTTTAGTGTTACACTATTACATTGCACAAATGTTTCATATTTAGGTGCACATGGTATATCAATGTTCCCAATTTGATCCCTAGAGCGTCTTAATATTGAAGAACATGGTGGGAGTGGGGTTATGATGTTCCCTTCAGGGAACATCAAAACCCCACTCCCACCTTCTTCTTTATGATTAAATGAAAATTTGAAGTTTTCATTATGTCCCTTAAGAATATGTGGATAGCATAGATGGAATAAGTTGGTGTTATATTTTAGTGTTACAGTATTACATTGCACAAATGTTTCATATTTAGGTGTACATGGTAGATCAATGTTCCCAATTTGATCCCTAACGGGTTTCAATATTAGAACAAGGTGGGAGTGGGATTTTGATGTTTCCCATGATGTGCCATTCGGGGAACATCAAAACCCCACTCCCACCTTCTTTATGATTCAATGAAAGTTTGAAGTTGTGGATAGCATAGTTGGAATAAGTTGGGAGGAAAGATGCAGGTTTGAATCCCACCACCCACCTTTGCAATTTTGTAACATTAAAATATCATTTCACACAAAGGATCTATTTTTAAGCATCACGAATTTAAATAAAACCAAGTCCTTTGAGATTCTGCTAAACTCTTAAACACTGACATTGACACATCAAAACATTGAATGTTTGTAATTATTGGGTAGAATGTGAACATTTACCCGTATGTGGTCCCCGAGGTGACATGCTTTGTTGTTTTTGACACAGCCATAATTAACTCGTGCATTCAAGACTAGTGATAGAAACTATGTTGGGGGTGAAGTCCACCGTTCTACTATCCTACGATCTAAGTTAGTAAGGGCCACTTCACACATGAGCCAAGGGCTATGACCATGTAATTGTGAGGGCCCTTGATTCTCATCCAAAGATTGTACCATGAGAAATGGGAAAGCCACAATTATATGCTCTACTACTTGCCATGGAACATAATAAGAACCTCACCACAAATACATTCATATGTACATATAGCCTCAACATTATATGTCTACTCAACCACACTTGCCACCCCTCATCGCAATACAACCATCCATACAAACTCCTCATTGCCTGCATAATTCACACAACAAATAGTTCACAATGTCACCATTTGTAAACTCAGAGCCCACACAAACATCCTCAGTAACGAGGAGGCAAATAAATTAGCCAAAAAGGTGGCAGAAGAAGCGTGCAATTTGGAGACCCCTTTTCACCTCAACAGACACCAAACCCCCTTTTACACCAAAACCTACCTTGGGTCCACCTACGAAAGTAGGTGTTAAGCCACCATGGTTGTCACCATGGTTAGGGTTTCAATTAACATGACCACTTAAAGAGAAAAATGAATCTTGACGTCGAGTTCTTCTGATATTTGCATCCACTGCCAACATATGAGTCATAAACAAGCTTCATGCGCATGTGAAAGAAACATACAAATCTACCACAATGATAGATTTACATAGTTTCCAACGACACACAACAATCCGCCCATGACTCATATGCTTGTAGTGGTCGTTATTCCAATCATGAAACTTGAAACGACAATTTGCTCAATCCGCAATTGCTAGCCGGATGAAGCAACTTCCAAGCCTATCCAACAACTATAAATTTATGTGCAGCGTTAAATTGCCCACAATAGGACCACACACCTTAGAAGATAGAAGTTTGTAAAGAGATTCTTTTAGGGTGAGTTTATGTAAGATCTTCCAAGCATCTCATAACATAATTCAGTTACGGAGGTTCATGGAATCCAAGTATGATCGTGAAAAGAATGATTGTCGGATTGTTCTATAAGAGCATTTATTGATGGACTATCATTCACATTGTTGACAATGTTGGTGAGTCTTAACTCTTAATTAATGAAGATACAATCTGGTAGAAGACTCAAGAACATCAAAAATTCTTGGTTTTAATAAACTTGTCCGTAAAGTGCCTCAAAGAGGGATGCAACTGTGGGTTTGATTCTTCTTTGAGAAAATTTTCTAATGTGGGGAATATTCCGCAAAATATTGTCAGTCCCACAGAACACTGTTATGGATCTAAATAATGTTATGTGGGTCTCGTTGTTTTAAATCTTGGAATGCAAGGTCAGCTTGGCCCACCCGTTCTTGTAGGACAAGCTAGAAAGCCGTTTTTTGATAACTTGGTTATTAGATTAACCCGGCACAACTTTTCGTGTATGGTAATTTAAACATTATAAAAATTTGGGTGACTTTGTCTTATTCTAATAAATTCATGGTTTGAAATTGTCCCTAGGGTTTCATCTGCTTTACTTAATGGATAACTCTAGGATATACATGGATGGTTCAACTCGATTTGTGGTAACCATGTAAGCTGAAAGTGGACAAATTATGAAATGTATTTCACACATATTTGACCCTATAAGTAACATTGGGGAGTCCAAATATAGTATAATGAGGATAAGTTGAAAGCAATGATAAATTTGTAAAATTGAGTGTTTTTTAGAAGTTCTTAATGTAGCTGCCATAAATCCAGAGCATTGTGAATGCCATGAATTCTAAAATGTTACCTAAGATTTAAGTAAATATGAACAAAAGACTTATTCAAATTAAAAAACCATATGATAATATCGGTCTTGGTGTCGGAACATGCACATTCCAAACAAAATTACATGGGGGGAGAAAAGTAGAATGGAAACCCTAATTACACATAGTTTGAGAAGCGATGTGATCGAATCTCACTATGGATGTGTACTTCTCAGAAATAATGCAATATGCATGCAATCTACAACATGTGACAACAAAATGCTTAGTCCACACCTAAGACTAGTTTATATTATAGGGTTCACCAATAGAACTACATGTAGACAACTTCATTATGTCCCAAATTCATGTGTAAGTGTTAAAGATCTACTTAATACACGATTGAGTGAAATATAGGGTGAGTCTTAATGTTATCAAAGAGGATACTACCCACCAATGTTGAATCTTTATATAGGTCATTGCATGGAACCACTACGGAATACCAACAAAAAGATTTGAAAGAACTTATCCGAGTGGTATCAAAATTGGAATATGTCATGCTTATCATATTGATACTTGGTGGAAACTAGAAGTTGAAAGAATCTCTATATACCAACCCAATATTCGGGTCAATATCATTGAATTACCATATCGATGTTACGGGAAGATCACCTAGGCATGAAAGTTTTCGGATGGTATATGAACCCGAATGGTTATAAGAAAATAAGAAATAAGAATGTTTTTCAAGTACCCCGATCTTATCAATGAAATGTATACCTTCATTCATATACCCGTGTAGTGTCAAACTAAGATGATGTTGATTCAAACACTAGTACAAACATCATCATCCCAAGAGACAAATGTCTCATATGTATCCAACATATAAACTTGACCCCCTACAAGTTTTGTGGTTGATTCATCTCAAATGACTCTGGCTAGATTACTTCAGAGTCTTTGAAGCTGCACTAAACAATCCTATAGTTGTGGGCTGCAACAAATTTGCAAAGCCCGCATTGATTCTCATAATGAGAATTAATGTGGACCACAATAATTTTCAACCCACACTAATTATTTTAGTAGAAAGTTAGTGTGGGCCACATTGATTGTTTTTCTAGAACGTTAATGTGGATGATAATTTTATTATGTGCTACTTTTGTCCTATAACTAATATTCAATGTGTTGGTCGAAAGCCTCAAGAAAGATTGAGGGGAGGTCCTAGGGTCTTGAACCCACGTTAATTCCACCCCGACTAGAGAAATTAGAGTGGCCCACGCTACTTAGTTCCATGCTAAATTTCCACCCACAATAATAGGGCTATTTAGTGTACTTATGATGCCAAATCAACTTAAGAAAAAAAACCCTCCATACTACATACTTTTTAAAAGCTTTTATGTTGGATGGAAGAGAGATACGCTTGTGTGCGATAATGCCTCTCATACATGAGTGTCATATTTTCAACATTAAAAAAGTCCCACATGGATGAATGGTCCGTTTCATATTTGGATGAAAAAATCCATGTCTCGGGAGCTGAATAACTGCATGCAGTCTGACTGATTTCATGCTTCGATTCAGCTTCTGTAGATTGGAGCTTGTTTGGAATTCCAATATCTGCGGGGCTTTAGCAAACTTATGGCCAGGATTCTTGGAGCAGGGTCCGGTGAGATTTTTGGCCATAACTGGTCAAAACCCTAGTGTTTCCAAGTCCAACCGGTTACATGTTGTGATTTTTTTGGTTTTTCTTCATTGATTTGAGGTATATTCCATAGATTCCCTTTAAACGATCGGTAATTTTCCTGCAGTCTTGAACTTCGACCGGTTAAATCTCAAACTCAACCAGTTCATCTGTAACTAACGGTTGGTTCTCCCCGTACATGGTCTTGCACTAACTTACACCGTTTAGGGCATTTAAGTGTCACTCACTATTTGGTATTACGAAACTCTATGACTTCTCACTAGATAGATTTACTTTCTGAAAACCGACAATGGTTAATTATATTATTTGGACATGATAGGACACAAATGACTTTGCTTAGATATTATTGACACTCTTGGTAAAGTCATAGCATTGCATCGCATAACTCTGAATGGTAATTGACACTAAATATCATAAACATTGTAGTAACTTAAGTTAGAGTGATGGCCGATTGCTTGTTTCTTTGCTTATGAGAAAATTTGCATTGACAAACTACTAGGTCAACTCTTGTGAAAGTGCACATAAAGTTGCATTATGTGATTGCTACAATGGTGACAAATACGGCCGTAATTCGCAGACGCTTGGGACACTGCGCAGTGTCCCGAACCCGAGACGCCGGAACACTGCAACGCCGGAACACTAACGTGTGTGGGTATGGCTGGGCATGACCGCTTGACTACAAATCCCATATCGAATGCACTTCACCTTCAAGGTCTAAAATCCAATATATATGTGCACTTCCAATTAGTAAATAAGCAATTCATTGGGATTTCATTCCAGAAGTGAAACCGTCAATGAAGCACGTAATTAACTTGGAGGTTAAAAACATTACAAAATCCTCATTAACATTGAGGTTATAATTTTGTGACTTACCATTTGAAATTATAAATACGGCCATAATTCGCTGACGCTTGGGACACTGCGCAGTTTCCCGAACCCGAGTCGCCGGAACACTGCAACGCCAGAACACTAACGTGTGTGGGCATGGCTGGGCATGACCGCTTGACTACAAATCCCATATCGAATGCACTTCACCTTCAAGGTCTAAAATCCAATATATATGTGCACTTCCAATTAGTAAATAAGCAATTCATTGGGATTTCATTTTGGAAGTGACTCAAACCATCAATGAAGCACGTAATTAACTTGGAGGTCAAAAACATTACAAAATCCTCATTAACATTGAGGTTATAATTATTGTCATTTACCATTTGAAATTGTCTTTGTCATTCTAAAATGACACTTAAATTAGTGTGTTGATTTAGTATGCAAATTTTATGATATTTTAGGTAATGCCGTCTACTTTTACAAGTATTCATACGCAATTAATTGTAAAATGTACTTGCTGGAATTAATTAATCATTAGAATTAAATCCAATAAGTACATTCTATAATTAATTAGGCTCACTTAATTTGGTAAGCATACTTTATGATTTATTTGGATTTAATAAGGATTAATAAGGATTAATTACATTCAATCACACTTAATTAGTTTGAATGCGTATGAATACTTGTAAAAGTAGATGGCATTACCTAAAATATCATAATATTTATATAATAAATCAGCACACTAATTTCAGTATCATTTTAGAATGACAAAGACAATTTCAAATGGTAAATGACAATAATTATAACCTCAATGTTAATGAGGATTTTGTAATGTTTTTGACCTCCAAGTTAATTACGTGCTTCATTGATGGTTTGAGTCACTTCCAAAATGAAATCCCAATGAATTGCTTATTTACTAATTGGAAGTGCACATATATATTGGATTTTAGACCTTGAAGGTGAAGTGCATTCGATATGGGATTTGTAGTCAAGCGGTCATGCCCAGCCATGCCCACACACGTTAGTGTTCCGGCGACTCGGGTTCGGGACACTGCGCAGTGTCCCAAGCGTCAGCGAATTACGGCCATATTTGTCACCTTGGGGGAGTAAAATGGGCTAGGCACCCCTGCGGGGCCCGCGTGCCACGGTGGCCACGTGCGAGCCAGCTGTGCATTACTACATGGGATTTAGCCTCCTCCTAACTCATGCTGTACAAATATGCCCACAACTACACACGGTTCAAGGTGGTTGTGACGGTTGAACTTTGTTTTTGTGGGTTTTTTTTTTATTGTAGTTATTGTGTGGCACCGGGAGAGAACATCAAGGCTAAAGTCTAAAGAGGGTTTGTAGGAGGCCATTAAGGTATAAACAAAGTCAACACCAAAACCCATAATCTATTTTAGCCCCCACTCCATAAACGGTAGTAACACAAGAGATGATAGTTGAGGTCCCCACTCTTCAACCACAACGTACGATCCCTTGTGTGTAAACACAAAATATCGTGGTTTGTTGAAGGTGGGCCCAAACCACAACCGCTCAAGTAGTTGTGTGTAAACGGCCCTCCAATTGTTACAATGAAGTGGAGACAAAGAAACACCTTAAGTCTCGGGCTTTGTGGCTTCTCGGTAAACTCATCCATCATGGATGAAGGGCCTCTAATAAAGACAAGTCCTCCTATAACTTAAGCGTCGATTCATTCCATCTAGACTTCAATACATCAATTTAAATTATTTGATGCCTTTTGTTTGGTGTCAAGCCTTTCGTTTTAAAAATAATCAATATAGGTTATAAAACCCCTCGATGTGTTTTCACCTTCCCAATGGATGAGTTCAACTACACTATGTAGGGTCATTAGTGTCACCTTTTGAATAAAGTTGCTTACTGTGCCGACTTACCATTCCAAATTACCAAGATTAATTTCAATCTCACTTTGTGAAATGTAGATTTGTGAGTGTCTTTTAACTCTCTCTCTCTCTTTTAATTTTTTTTGGAACACATGAGGCACTTTTGACCACCTGGCTACTGTAGTTTTCCATCAAGTAGAAAAACGATTTCACTGCCGGGAATCGAACCACCAACCACTATGTTCAGTTTGGGCACCTCTCCACTATCATCCAGTAGTTCAGGGACATCTCAAACTAGTCTTTTAACTTATTCAATGCAAAGAACAAAAGGAAAAAAAGAAATACGACTTCAATGTTGCCACTAGTGTGAATTATGGTGTTGCTTCATTCTGGAGTTGGTCTGAACTTATTTAATGCACTACTTTATTTTTCTTTGATGACCTTGTTCCAATATCATAGTTACTATCACAACAAAAGTGAGCATGACAAACATTGTGAAATGTTAGCGAAATTAGTGTTGTTGGTCACACCGACAACCCTATTTAGTGTAGACAACCACCACGAAACTCTAGCCCACGAATTCGCCCGCACTTCTACATACCGACTCGGTCGCTATTGGGTATCTTAAATTGTGACTTTGTGGCCTTACCCCGGCCTTCAAGGAAGTAAAACTCTACACCGTTGACCGGGTCTTCCAGAAGGGTCAACCTCACCGTATGCCGTTTCCAAACCTTGTAAAAAAGTTGTGTGAATAGTCCATCCACTTGGCAACCCCCCATTGGTCCACCTTGGTGTGGTTATCAAATGGGGCGGCCATGTCAGCGAGAAGGGGTACAGGCCCCCGATTTTAATGGGGACCGCCACCTCACACATGGAGTCGGCGGACCGGGTCCGATTGCCTTCAACAAGATCCGAAGATTAAAGGCGGCCCACCGAAGACCGGGTTTCGGAGGCTCTTTCTCACATATACCTATTGGACGGTGGGCGCTAAAGGTAAGGTAAGTGTGTGGGTGTCATTCGGTTTGTTTTTCATGTTCTTCAATACCTAATATGGTGTTAGATTTAGGGTTCGTTTAGGCTACGGTGAAGAAGTGCACTGGTCAGTCAAGTATTTGAGTACAAGACAAGGTTATTTGAGGCAACAACTCGTGTGGTGGACAAGATGGGAAAACAATTCAAATTTTGTCTCGAGATGGACTTCTCCGGAGGCGAAGTTTCTTGTCTGAGGGTTTGAGGTTGCCCAAAAAACTTGACCTCTTGAGAACTTCCTTAGTGAGAAAAATTTGTTGTGTCATTTTTTCATCCATGATTGAAGTTTTCCACTGGAGAAATCTTGGCTGTAGTGTAAACCACGGCCGGTGAAGAAACCTATTTCATAGCCAATCATATTGCTCCATTCCCCTAAGATTCTTGACTCCTTCACCGTTGTCCAAACCGGCCCTTACACAACAAATCTTGTATTGTATTAGCAACTCCATGATGAACCATTAGTAAAAATTGGACCTTCCATGTTATAGTTATGGTTATTAGAATAGCATGTTTGTTGATTCCTTAACTGAACACATAAGTCCTCCCACTATTGAGTGTGGAGTGGCAAATAAAATCTAAAGACGGTGTTTAATCTTTTTTAAACATGCCTCTTTATGGTGTTTTGTTCTTCGATCCTCACTGAACTACATACCAACCAAATATCATGTGTCCAATTAAGAAACGTAACCAATTACACCCGCATACCTTAGATGGTGCTAAAAACGTCACTTTAAGCACATACTATATATATATAATTACTAGATTCATAAAGTCTTAGATGTTTCTTGTTAGCAATTGGAAAGGGATTCCAACACACCAACATTTGTTGATTCCTTAACTGAATACATAGGTCCTCCCAATTGTGTTCAACACTAATTGTGGAGCGGTGACTAAAATTTTGAAGACGTAGTTCAATCTCTTTTGAAAATGTGTCTTGTGGTATTTGTTCTTTGATCCTCACCAAACCACACACTAATCAAACATCATGTGTCCAATTAAAAAAAGTAACCAAATAAAACCCGCAAACCTTAGATGGTGCTAAAACCATCACTTTAAGCACATAGTGTATAGACTTATATTTATAAGGTCTTAATGTTTCTCATTAGCAACATGAAGGGGATTCCAAGACACCAACGCGTGCTTCATTTGAATTCCGTATGCAAGCGAAGTTTTAATTGGCAGATGACCCAAAACCAACACGGAAGCATGGTGTTAAGGTGGTCAACATTCTCACTATCAATTTAACTAGATAGAAACCTTAATATTACATATACATTGTGGAAGTGTTGCATGCATGAATTGTTGCCAATGCCATCGCTACTCTTCTCCACATATATATACTCCTCTCCACATACTCTTCTCCAATGAGTTTATTTGTACTTGAAAATGATGAGATTCATCACATTACTCATATGGCATAGGCATGAGTTCGTGGGTCCATGAATATTTACCAATTCCTACTTGGATAATTCTTCCGTGATGTTGTTAGAAGCCGTATTCAATGATGATTGTCGATTATGGACACAACAATTCCTCCAAATTTGGTATTCTTGTCCAAATGAGAAAAGAGAAGTAAAATCTACAAGCACATGAGTCATGTGCAGTCTCAGGGGGTGGACTCTTCATATAACGTACAAACTAACATGAGTGTCAGAAGAGGTATTATTTAAGGCATTGGCGTAGATAGTATAGTTAAGGGAGGGTTTAAAACAAGAAAAGAAAAGTGTATACATTTTAAAATGCTATTCAAAACTTTAAAGTATAGGTAGATGTGCCAAACGGAGCCCTAGGGTTAAGAGAAAAAATTGGCAATAGATGTGTTAGTTTCATCCAATTCATGTGTTCATCCTTAAATGTTGTCATATGGTGATATCTCTCAATCACTACCATGTCCATTCTTGTTAGGGTTTGCATTTGGGTTGTGGGTTTTTACAAACATGATGCTCTTGGAGCGCTCATGAGCTCCCTTGATTTTTGTTCTCCGGATTGTGACTAAATTATTGGGCTCTTGTCTTTGTTTATTTTATGTAATCATTGAGTTTACATCCTATGGATGGAAAAATGTTCAATGGCTTTCTCATTGGAAGTGAAAGTGGATTTTATATGTAATAATTGCATGTAATAATAGTTTATTCCAAAAATTATATTGTTTATATGTAGTGGAGGCATTTATCACATTAAATTGAAAAGCTTAGTATAAATACATGAGTCCATTTTCTAGCATGCGGTTAGTACGTGTACTTGTTTTTCTCTATGAACCTCTTGTATATAGGGGGTTTAATTTCATAGTGGCTCACACACATCATTTAGGTTCCCAATGAAGAGTCCACCCGCTAGGTGTGTAGTTGACACGCGTCACTCATATATTGTCCTACATCACTAGGAAATCTTCAAATCTATAACAGTTGTAGATTTACATATTGCTCTCACCAACACAAAGATGATTGCTTTAGCACTCGTATGTTGGTAGTGAAGCGACATTGTCGAGTAATGTTATGTTTGATGTTGCATTTGCATATCCACATAATATAAGGGGTACCAATCTGAGATTTGGGGGGGGGGGGGGAGGAGGTGGATCTCAATGCACTATCTTTTGTTGGTTGCCTAATCATTTAACCATGTGAACCACATGGAGGCAGGTGAAATTGAACCAACATGTGGACAATTGCATGTAGTGAGTACTTAAAATAACTCCGAAATACATATAGATGCTTGAGAAAAAGAAATGATGATTGTGCGCAAACTTGTAAAAGAGCAATCTTCTTCATGAAGAGGAACTCTCCTTTGTACTAGTGCTATCAGAAGTTCAACTAGAAGAATGGATGAATGAATGAAGTTGGAATTAGACAATTCCAACTAGAAGAATAGTTGAATGCATCAAGTTGGAATTAGATAGTTTCAACTAGAGTGTTGTCATTGAGCCAAAAAATTAAAAAATGATTATATGGTCAACTAATTTATTTATATAGATAAGGAAGCTTTAGTTTAAATTTAGTAAGACTTGAGACTTCTAAAAGCATCTCTTAGATACTTTGGATAAAGATGGATAAGACTAGGAATGCCTTTAGGGTATAAGAGAGAGCTTGGGGGAGGAGAGAGGATCATTTTATTGTTTCTCTCCTATGCTTGGGTGGTTCGAGCTCATAGCAATCACAATATTGTGTTTAAGTTGTAAAACCATTGTAATGTACAAAGTTTGAAAGTTCTCAAATGGTGTCTCGTGTGCATTCGTGATTGTATTATTTTGTGTAAAAGGGGAACATGACAAATTGCAACATAAAATTTGGTCATTTTGTGAGCCCAAATCGGTGCCCACATTTGTTGTTGGAGCAAAACGATGTTCAAATCTTTGAAAGGGCAGGTAGTTACGTTAACAGTAAGTGTGGATGGTATTTTAATGGTTCCAATGTAGTTAGGGGGTTACTCAAGCTAGGTGTCCATTTCCAATGTTAAAAGAAAAGGAAAATTAAAATAAAAAGAAAAACAGAAGAGAATTAGGTGCTTAGATTGAATTAGAGTTGAGATTAGGGGAAGGTGAGTTGAGTGAGAATTAAGTGCCCAATGTTAGGATGAGGGTGTTCGTTTTAGGTAGTAAGTGAATCCTCATGAGGGGGGGGGGGCTATTAGTTAGGTGAGGTCCCAGATTTCCGGAATTCAGGATAGAGGCTCCTGGAGTGTGTGCTGAAAAAACAGAGGAGTGACCGAAGGCTGGCTGCGAGGGGGCCGAAGCTCAGAGGCACTGGCCGAATATCAGAGATTTTGGGTAGAAGATCAGAGGCTTGGCCGAAGCTCAGAGGCACTTGGCCGAAGATCAGAGATTTTGGGTAGAAGATCAGTGGCTTGGTCGAATATCAGAGATTTTGGGTAGATGCTTAGAGGCGCTTGGCCGAAGCTCAGAGGCACTGGCCGAATATCAGAGATTTTGGGTAGAAGCTCAGAGGCACTAGCCGAATATCAAAGATTTTGGGCAGAAGATTAGAGGCTTGGCCAAAGATCATAGATTTTGGGTAGAAGATCAGAGGCTTGGTCGAATATCAGAGATTTTGGGTAGAAGCTCAGAGGCGCTTGGTCGAAGCTCAGAGGCGCTTGGCCGAAGCTCAGAGGCACTGGCCGAATATCAGAGATTTTGGGTAGAAGATCAGAGGCTTGGCCGAAGCTCAGAGGCACTTGGCCGAAGATCAGAGATTTTGGGTAGAAGATCAGAGGTTTGGTCGAATATCAGAGATTTTGGGTAGAAGCTCAGAGGTTTGGTCGAATATCAGAGATTTTGGGTAGAAGCTCAGAGGCGTTTGGCCGAAGCTCAGAGGCGCTGGCCGAATATCAGAGATTTTGGGTAGAAGATTAGAGGCTTGGCCGAAGCTCAGAGGCACTTGGCCGAAGATCAGAGATTTTGGGTAGAAGATCAGAGGCTTGGTCGAATATCAAAGATTTTGGGTAGAAGCTCAGAGGCGCTGGCCGAATATCAGAGATTTTGGGTAGAATATCATAGGCTTGGCCGAAGATTTGAGGCTCTTGGCCGAGGGGCAGGTCCCTTGGCTGAAGGAGTAGGCCCTGGCTTAATGGGATTCTTAGTATGGGTACAGTTGAGGCAGTCCTAACCACCTCTAAGTGTGAAGGGGTGCCTTAGAGTGCCAGGCATTAGGTTAACTGGTGGCTTAGCACATAAATCATATAGGAGATTAGAGGAAGGGGAAAATGCCAGTGTGATTGTGTGTAATAATTATCATGGGTGCACAAGTATTTTTCAATGCTAATGCCTTGTGTGTTTAAATAAAAAGAGTGTGCTTTGTGTTTGAATTCACTAAGGCATGAGTACGGAATTTCCTAGGCTAAGAGTTGACAACTACATGTGAGCCATGGACCTCCACCTGGGCCACAGACGCAAAAGGGTGGGGGTTTATGGCTAACACATTTGCATGTACATTGAGGTAGAAGTGCCCAACTCTATCAACGTCCCCAATTTCGACACATGTTTTTGCCCCAAAGTGGGTAACTACGTTCTTCAACAAAGACACCCCTTGTGTTATTTTAGAGCAATTCACTAGTTGAAGGAGACAAAATGTCAACGATCAAAGAGGTGGCTTGAACCCAAGGCCTTAACTAAGATACTTGTGGCTAAGGTTAAGCCGTGTGAGGCTGGAATAATACTTGGATGGTGGTGACCTTCCTAGCGGTTGATGTTTGGTGCAGCCACCACCTATGGTTCATCCAATCATAGTGGGGGTGTCCAAGCGAACCAAATATTTTCAACAAACCTTATGGGAACCTAGGGGCTTGCAGAGAGATAGGTGCTAGCCGATTTGTCCATGTCCGAGCACGGACCATGAGCTCAAACACATGCTAACCATTCAAGGCTTAATAAACAAGGCCCAATAGTCAACATGATTTGGGGCAGGGGGACCTATATTACCACTTAATGAGCATGAGAGTCTCCACTTTGTTAATGAATAAGATTTCACATGCGCTCTGGAAAGTATGAGGCAAATGGCTACGGACACAATTTGGATTTGCTAATTATCACATATTTTCATATCCTACGAGAAGTAGGCGCACAAAGAAAAGTACTTGAATAACACACGTCATAACCAATGCATGGTATTAATAATCCACATCAATAATGGTATCAAAATAACCTACCTGTGACTATCAAAAATTAGATTTCCAGTCATATATTGATATTTGGTGGGTATGCCAAGGTGAGAAAATCTTTGTATACCCGAGTTATTATGTGGCTCAATACCATTCTAAACCATATTGATACTACGGCGATCTTAACTGGGTATGAAGGTTCGTGCACAATATGTAGACCCAAATAGTATCCAAAACACAAAAACATTTTCAAATACCCATACCCTACTGGTATCAAAAAAAATTGTGAGAAGCTCATTCTAGATACCCGAATGGTATCATAAAAAAGATGATATTAGTTCAACACCGGTCGTAACCTTGCAATGAATATAAGTTGCAACGATGAATTTGAATCTACAATGGAAGCTGTGCAGACTCCGGAGCCTAGTAGTATGAGTGTCAGTGGCAGCATTTCATGATGGACTTCCTATAACACTTCCATTGTATCTTATGTTGTGTAACACTAAGTGAGGTTGCTACCTACTAGCTACTTACATCTCATAACTTGAGTTAATAAAAACGAAAGTATCAGCGTTTTTGAGGTTGCAGTGAAGACCGTGCACCCAAGTTTTGATTGGTAATCGAATAGTAGTGACCGGGGAGATTTTTGGGCATAATCGGTCAATATCCTAACGTTTCCAAGTCCAACCGGTGCATGACATTATTTAGCCTTCCTTAGGATGTGCGGTGGGCCTTGGCATTGGCCATGTTGTGCAAGCACATTCATGACCTTAATCCCGCTTCATACTATGGCCGTCCAAGTCGAAAGGCCGTGGGATTGAATGGCCAAACTTTGTTGAGAGTCCAAAGAAACGGGCTGAAAATAGCCAATAGAATATAGGAACTGGAGCCTTCGGCCGGGCATAGTGTGAAGCCTCCAAAAGCCAAGCCCAAAGTCCAAACCATGAACTCCCACGGCCTCTCAACTTGGACGGCCATAGTGTGAGCCTCCAAAGGCCAAGCCCAAAGTCCAAAGTCCAAGAAGGAGCATCCCACTTTATTCCCTGCCCAGAACAACTCCTCTAATCTAACGGCCAAGATCTTGTCAGTTTTTTTTTAAATGAAAAAAATCAACAGCCTCTCAACCATAGTTTGGGTTTCCATTCTTGTCCAACCCAAACTTCCTTCGAGAGTCCGTTGCATTGGCCAAAAAGTACTGCCATGTAGGCATTTTGGAGAGGGATGGCCTTTGGACTTTGGTCTCTAGTGTGAAGGGTCGAGAGGCCAAATTCTTGGTTTCTTGCAATCTAATTGGTGGAAATCGACGGCCTCTCGACCTTTGGCCATAGTATGAAGCGGCCCTGAGTGTTCTCAAAAGGTCCCGGTGTGGGGATCGACAATTTTGCAATGGAAAACCAAGATTTTGTGGGAGGTACCAAATGGGGATTTGTGCGAACCAACCCATACACTCGTTCCTTGTTGGATGCCTAAATCCTTGCCTCCAAGGAACCGGTGTACAGGTTGTTTCGCCCCAGCCCTTGATGGGAAGATGGCCAACATGGGCACAATCATGCAGCAACCAACTACTCTAGGTGCCCACAAAACCGATGCATCCATACATTATGTCAAACTAGCCCTAGCCCTCTGTGCAGTGGGCCCAAAGTTTCGACAGCTCTAGAACGAACCCAAGGGCCTGAATAATGTTATGACATGTTGTGATCTTTCGGTTTTTCTTTATTAATTTGAGGTATATTCTTTAGATTCCTCTACAACATTTGATTTTTTTGGGGAGCCTTGAACTTCAACCCGTTATTTCTCAAACTCCACCAATTCATCTGTAACTAGCGGTCGGTTCTCCTCATGCATTGTATTGATGGCTGGAAAAGTAGTAAAGTGAAGAGAATTAAGGAGCCGGTGCCATGTAGACTCATGGGAGACAATTGGGCTCGGTATAATGTCACTCTCTTATTGGACTCATGCGGAAAGACACTCTTTAATCATTGAAGCCGAACTTAGTATTAAGCTTAGTAGTACGAGTCACGACATGGTATCTAAAAGAGTTTTTGGGGTTGGAGCAACTTTATTGTCTTTGAGCTCGAGCCGGAGTTCCAACATGGGCAGTTTAGGCATATAACTTTGTTTTGTAATGAATCTGTCCACAAGTGGATGTTATTTTAATAAGTGAATGGAATTGTTATTTTGTAGTTAGTAATGTTGGGGTTGGGAAGCACACTTAATCGTCCTATTCCTATGGGCCATAATAATTTTCAAGAGCCCAAACTAATTCTTATAATGAGTATTAATGTGAGCCACAATAATTTTCAACCCGTGTTAAGCTTTAGTAGAAAATTAGCATGGCCCAAATTAATCATTTTTCTAGGAAATTAACATGGGTGATTATTTTAATCTTTGGTATAAAAATTCTTATGAATAATATTTTTGGTTTTGGTTGGAAGTCTTCACAAAGACTGAGGGGAAGACCCAAGGTACTGGACCCACCTTAATTCCACCTTGACTAGAAACTTTGTGGCCCACACTAATAAGACTATTCAGAAGTACACAAAATTAAGGAGGCCATGTCATGTGCTTGTGGTTCAAGGAAGTTGGGAGAGAAATTCTTTGTTTATGTATTCACTCAAAGTTGAAGCCTATTTATTTGGCTCAGAGCTCAAAATTTCAATGCAATCTCATAGGCATGTAACTTTGTCCTTGAATGACTACACCAACATGAATGGTTGAGGTTGTGATTTCATAATTGAATTGTTATCATTTCCAAGTTCCATCTACATCATACAAGTCTATGGACACACCCTAATTGGCAAGTGGGTCATGAGTTTGTTCAAGGTGATGTAGAAATTTACTAATTTCAACTGCAAAATTTGAAATAACTAAGAAATACAAGTTTACTTATTTTTGGCTTCTTGGGGCATTTAGGGTGCATCATTTGATGAATCTACAATAAATTTGCTACAATGATATGTAACTAAGTTGCCTCAACAAATAGATTGCATCTTTGCCCATGCAAATTATCTTAGATCAAAACCAAATTAAAAAAAACTTATAGCAACCACAATTCTTTTTTAAAGGCCTTGTGTTGTGTTCTTTATAATAACACAAACCAAAATTAGTGTGGAATGTCAATAAATTTCCATGGGGTAACCCGTTTGCACATATCAATGTAGTTGAGGCACTTCAGGAACACCATATTTAGGGGAGCTATATTTAGTGAGGGTCCAACCTCGGAAACCCTCCACTACGATTACCTAACACAACATGAAACTAGTACAAACTTGTCAAACCTATGCCCGGGTTGGTTGCTTGGGAATGGGACGTATTCTTATCTTTATAGTCCCAATGCACATGAAAGTACTAGCTAGACTCAAGAATACACGGAAATATATACGATGAAGACTTGTGTGGGCAATAATTACCATGAGCCCATGCTCGATGCATGCCTATATAGGTACAAGGGTGGGCTCTATATTAGGGTCTAGGTTCAAGAAACTTGGGGTCCAAAACACCTCATAACAAATTTTACTTTCAAACCCAAGCTTGCAAATTTGTTTAGCAAATTAGGAGCACTTTCTTGAGTGAAGGCCACCAAGATTTGGCAAGAAAGTGAGGCCACATTAACATCCTTATTTCATACCTAGGACCTAGACCCTACAGTAAAGTCTTTGGATCCAAAATTTCTCTCGAACAATAGAATTGTTCAATTTTTGGAGTTTCTTTGGTCTTGGACATTAGTGTAAACCCATCCTAAAAGACCCTTCCCAACATGCACTATGATAAATCATGGACATTTTGGTGCAAAAAACTCGAAGGTCCTCTCATCTATAGATAGAAGTCCAAACATAAGGTGTGTGTCCCTATTGTGGGCACTTGATTGTATGTAGGAATGCTAGATCAGCTGGGAATTGCCTCATATAAGCAACAAGTGTCATTTCAAGTTTCAAAATTGAAAAAGAGATGCAAAAGTTATAAGAGTTCAAATGAAGATTCTTTTTCTCCTTAAGTGATTAAATAAATCACTCTAATGGTGTTTATATTTTGATCATAGTCTAATCACATTGTAACACATGTCTTTCTAGTGTCCATTCTCAAAACAATCCTTGCCATGTACTACTTAATATAGGCACCTGATTAAGAAGAATGACTGCAAAAGGGCCAAATACGCTATGTCTACTTTCACCTTTACTACTTTGAGATTACCAGTTTAAGATGGAGTCATCATCTTTTGATTGACATCTTGCTCAATTCATAAGTTGAAAGGTTTAGGGTTACAGCTGATCATCAGATCCACACGCCTCATACTTTGTAACAAAGTTTTAAAAAAAAATTAAAAAAACAATCCTCACTATGGATTAGTATTAGTTTAAATATATACACAGCTCCTTGGGTGGAGAGAGAGTGTGTCAATGGACTTGTCAGTCCTTTAAAAGATTGATCATGTATGTTCAATCATGCAACCTGAGCTACAGATGAGTAGCCACAAGTTAGTGGTCTTGGGCCTAACACCATCAGGGAAAAAAAACTAGGTCACTGTACATGTGGACGCATCGATTCGTGACTTTGCATAAAAGCCCATGAAATGATTGCAAATATTAGTATTTCTTCTATCAGTCAACGTATTTTTTGACTGTCTTTCCAGAATCACAAGATATGATTCTGTGCTGAAGAAAAGCGCCTACCTGAGGTTTTATGCAACTCGAAGAGAAGGAATTTGAGCAGATCATGAGCTGTTGGCCTCAACCTCGCATTTTGATGCATTTGGGCCTGCAAAAACAGTATATTGTACTCAATGTTATGAATAACTTACATTATGTCAGAATTATCCTTAAAGTCTCTCAAAATCTCATGGTTTGGTAGGGAGTTTTGGTCCACTTTTGACATTTTATAATGTTAGTGGTGTCAGAACCCCCAATTTCGGTGAAATGAACAGGAGGCCAAAAGACAGCTATACAAACTGAAGGCACCTAAAAGGGTGCTCTCCAAAGTTTGATGAGTTCAATTTGTCAGTTTAATTTTGCAACACAGTTGATCAGGAATGCAGGTATTCCTCCTTCACTGTAACTTACATGACCCTTTCTTGACCATTCAGGAGGATAATCTGAAAAGCCGGAGAAGGAAACTAATATTTATATGAAATGTTGAACTTCAATGCTGGCCTGGAACTTCTTTATACACAGATAAAAATTGACTAGAAAGATTGATTGACAGTTAAAAATGTAAGAACCAAAATGTCAACTATATGGATAGGATTAGGAAACCTGAGGAAGGTTTTTAATGAAGGGGTAAGAAGTTACCATCACGTTGGAATATGGAATGCTTGAGCAAATCATGAGCTGTTGGCCTTAGCCTTGCATTTTGGTTCATTAGGGCCTGCAAAAACATAGAATTGCACCAAAGTTTAGAAATATATCTCAAAATGTACTTAACCCCCCGTCTTGATCCATTCAGGAGGATACTCTGAAGCAGCCCAGAAAAGAAAACTAATATGTAGATAAAGGATTCAACTTCAAAGATAATTCCTGGTCTGAGATTTCCTTTATAATACACATTGACACTGAATGGTTCTAGAAAGATACCTTGAGGTAGAGGGTTTAATATTGATCACTTTAAGAATATTGAAGTCAACATTATGAATGCAACATCAAAGATAATTGGTGGCCTCAAACTTCCTGATTATACACATTGATACTGAATGATCTTAAAAAGATTCCTTGAGATAGAGATCAATCACGTTAAGAATATTGAACTCAACATCACAATGTGCCAGTTTGATATGTAAGACAATATTCTTCCTTCAAAGCACTTGAACCTTCTTGACTCATTCGGGAGGATAATCTGAGAAAGCCCAGAAATGAAAACTAACATGCCGGTAGAAAAATTCACCTTCAAAAAAAACGGCTGGCCTGGATCTTGCTGTTTATATACATTGATATTGAATAAATCTAGAAATATTTTTCCAGGTAGAGGGTTTAGAGTTTTTAAATCACCTTTAAAATGTTTTGGAATGACAAGGAGCAGCTCGGCAGGAGAGTCAATTTTCCCTGCCGCAAAGCCTGAAAATTTGGCCCAGAAGAAGGGAGGGGTGACCTTCTGGCCATCTCATAAATTGTTGCACCAAGGGCGAACATGTCAACCTTGGGCAATTGAGTATAGTCATCATTAAGAATTTCTAATGGCATGTAACGAGCATCTCCTTCCTCAATACTCAAACTTCCATCAGCTCTTGTGGCTCGCCCAAAATCCCCAAGTTTATAAACTCCCTTGAGTACATAAATGTTGTCGGGCTTCAAGTCCAAGTGTACTACGCCTTTCGAATGAATAAAATCCAGCGCAGTAGCCATCTGAAACACACATCAAAAACGAAATTACTTTCTCCCATATTGATTTTAGCAGTAAGTTACACGAATCTCATTGTTTTCATGAGAAACTTGATATCATTGGCTGAAAGTATGTGTAAGGATTTCCTCTTTATATTCTAGCTTCACATTTCCAAGGATTCAGGTTCTTCACTATATGTGTGAATGCCAAGCATAATCAAGTGGCAAGCTCTCATTAGCCAACACCTCATTGTTACCTATCTTTAGACAAAGCATTCTCTGATCTACCAAAATGAATCTCGCCCAAAGTGTATAGGTACTTTTCAAGATGCTTATCTAGGGAGATGGAAAGCTTAAAACATTTTATGTTCACGTGATGAAAGTGTAAAAATGTCTTGTGAGATGTGAACACTTCATGAAGCATAGAGGATAATCATTGATGAGTTTTGGTGATCAAGCTTTTGGAAGTTACAGATGATTTCAAGAGCTACCCATGAGAAACAAATTGCTAAGAATTGGATGTTTTTGAGCAAGATCTATCCATATGAAGTAAGAGTCCCATTTGGGGATGTTTAGGCCATCGTTGAGGGTTAGAATTTGAGGAATAAATACGTGACAAGGCTTTACCTGTCGCATGATCTCGAGTAATGAGCATTCCAGAGAGATAGTGGAGTCTGCATCTCGCAATTGGGTGAGTGTGCCATCACATAGTTCTGTTTGGATGTAACAATAGTCACTCTCAAACCAAGCAGTGTGATACCTCACCACGTTGTCATGAGCTCCTGCACTTACCCACCAGAGTTCAAAAGTGTTGCACTTGTGGGTAGATAGATATTATAAAAACACCAACGATTTAAGGAAGCAGGCGTAAATGAAGAGTCTCTTTGCTTGCAGGCTATTGCCACCTTTCGATGGAGGGTACTTGTGGGGATAAGATGCATGACAAAGATTGTTTTTTAGAAGTTTCAAATGTCAAATCTTCTACGACACAATAGAGTTGTCCATAAAGTCTCGGGGTGGGTTGGCTAAAAGGTGAGTTGGAGAGCATATCCGTGAAGTCATCCAAATTTTCTTAACGCTCAAATTAACAAGCTAAGGGTGGAGTCGGACCATAAAAAGTCGGCTTTCTAGCTTGGTCATACTAGGATGGATGGGCCAAGCTAACCTTGCATAGGCTAATCCATGATTTTGATGTGACGGGTCCCATGGGCAAACCATGTTTTAGATCCTATAGTACTTTCCAAAGTTCTTGGAATTGAAAAAAGGAGGTCAAGGAGTTTCACCCAACATTCAAAATTAGGATCTGACACACAACGACCTAACAAGCTCTTCGTAGAAAGTCTCCCAAAGAGGGACCACACTCCAACCTTCAAATTTCGTCCTCTTTGAGGAATTTTATGGATAACTCCAGTGACCCAATTCCAAATGAAAACTTCTCTGACACAGAAAACAGGTTAGGACTATCATTTATCTCACCCACAGCAGCCAGTGCCTGCACCTCTGCCAGCGCTTGTTTCCTGCACATTGTATTCCACAGCTCTGAATTAGATGTTTTGTCAGAATTTAAGAACTAAGGGTCCTAAACAGATGTCTTAAAAGTAGAGCTCAGCAAACAAAAATCCTTGCAACAGCAACAAATTTACAGACATGTCTAGAATGAAATATGTGGGCAGAGTCTGAGCATTTTCAACCTTTCACCCGGCATTCGGAGCGGATGGTGGGATCGTTTGACGGCATATAGACAACCATCAATTCGATTCAAAACTTTAAATACGCGACTGAAATTGCCATGTCCGATTTCCTGCCATTTACAGGGTCAGAAATTAAAGTCCACGACAGGTGGCAAATAGGCTTTACATACTCAGAAACTGGATGATATTTAACTTTGAGTATTGAGACAAAACGTGATTGACAGAGACAAAACAATGACAACATTTTTTCATGTGTCAAAAAAATAGGGATAACCATTTACCATCATGGAAACCAAGGTGTTTGTAATGATTGCTACCTGAATTTCATGAAAGTCCTCCCTATATCGAGGGAAATTGTTTTGACCAAAAAGAGGCATGGGCACTCGATCTGGGCGGGAAAAAAACAGAGTTATGAATGCAGTGAATGCCTAATATTCCTTTCCAAATAAGCTGCAGATGCTGATGAACGCTATATTGGAGACTATGCTACGAGCAACTCCTGGGATCACTGTAAAATGATTCTCATTAAGCATCAGCTTTCAAAGGTTTTGGGCCAATACTGCATGCTAATCATCTCCCATGTAAAATCCATATACATTATATATCTTCACTGCCCACATATTATTAAGAAAGAGATGACCCTCTAAAGTCCTTCATAACTCCATTATTGAGGGTGGGAAGGGGTTTACAGGGTTGTCCCTCTGTCTCTCTCAATAATAGGTGGGCAGAAAGGATTTGGAAAACATATGGACTTTGTGGGAGGAATGAGCAGAGCGTATAGCCTTGTCCCCCAGAAAACTAGAAAGCCAATTACTATTGAGAAAATGCTTTTTCAGTGACCAAAGGAGTTGCTCTAAGTTACTCTACAGAACACTCAAAAGTGAACATAAACATAAGATTGATTGAGATAGTTGAGATTGACTTTAAAAAAAAAAATTAACACAAAAGGAGTGTTTTGTTGAGATGATTCCAAGATTGTTCATTAGAACATAGATTAACCAACATATAAGTCAATGTGGACTTGTGGGGATAGTGCCATATTGTACATTGTGAGTTCTTGTCCTCCAGAAATGGATTTCGCACGCAGACAGGAGACTGTACACGTCGACGCATTGTGGGCAATACTCCTCGAGAATTTGATGGGATGATATTTAGCTGAGATACTCCATGGGCCTTTAAATTTCTCCCTGCAGTTGAAATACCTGGAAATTGTCCATCTGGCAAAATTGGAACTTCTGAAAAAGGAACAATCTCTTGACAACGATCTGGTGCGCAATTGTCCAGACAAACTGGTAGTCTCTTGATAGTATCTAGCCATTCAAAACAATAAAGTTAAGGAAATCCGCAATAACTGGAGTTTACAGATAGAAAATAATAAAAAAGAGTTCGAAAAATTTAAACCATCAAACCAAGTCTTTAAGGTAAGCATCCTAATTCAGTCACTCATCTTAAATGGACACCTACATTTAAATGGTGTGTGGTTAGGTTTGGATCTAAGAACAGAGACCAAAAAGATATGTGTTCAAACCAGATGGACCTACGTGCTCAATAGTCAACATAATAAATGGGGGGGGCCTATATGATCATTTTCAAGAGACACAGAATCTTCACTTTCATAATGACTAAGATACTCATATGAGCTCCAAAAAATATGAGGAAAATGGCTACATGCACAATTTGGATTTGCTAATCATCTTTGACTAATATCATGGTACATATCCTAAATGAAGTGGGTGCAGAGCTAAAAGTGCCCATTTAAGACCGTTCGTAATAAATGCATATGAAAGTCCATGACACCCAATAAATACCTGGAAACACCTGGACACTGGGCAAGTCTCTCATTGTCTAAATCAGGTTATTGGATAGCATTTTCTGCACATACTAGCTTCAAATTGGGGCCTCTCAGGGTTTCAAACCTGGACCACCATCACACTCGAACCTCAACCTCACCCACGTTGATATTAAATGTACACAAAAAGCCACAACAAATAGGAATATTTATGGCATACCAGGTCTAGGCCTTTTCATTCGCAATGGTGTCAATCCCCTTGGCGACTGGAGCCACCCTGCATTTTCCTGTAACTCAATATGATTAAGGGTAAAGATTTCATGATTATTCTAGACTTCTTGAACCTGACAAGAGCTCCATAGGATTGAAGCTCTGCAAAGTAGCATTAAAATAGCAGAGCCATATACAGAGCACTCATATGATGTTATCGTCACCTAGCCAATTACATGCATGTAGGCTGACCAAATGTGATAGTAGTCATTTATTTACCTTGTTTTCAAGATCGACAGAAAACTGTTGTTCAATAGGAGTGATGAAGTCCGGTGTACTGCATGCACCCACATCACGCACACACTTTTTTGCGTCAGTCCTTGAGGACTTAGAACGCTCCAACTATAATAGAATTATTCTTTCAACCCAAGTTTTGGCTGGAAGTTGGTTGTTTTGCATACAAATACTTCATAACAGAAGGGATAACTGCATGTTCGATAAGTTTTTGGTCCATGCTTGAAGGCAGTGTGGAGGTTTGAACAAAGAACTTTTTATATTGGTTCATTGAGAGCCAAACTCAATTTGGCATGCCAAAAGGCCCAATGAACCGATATAGAATGGACTTCGTTCAAAACCTCCACACAAACTTCCAAGCATGAACCGAAAATTTACCGAACACAGAAAGTTTTCTATGCAAAACAATCAACTCCTGACCAAATCTCTGGTCGAATTTAAGGAAAACTCTGGAAATTATGTCATAAACTATGATATCAATGTTGCCCAGCATATCATTAATATTTGTTGACGAAATATAAATTTGGATGCACATACTGTACAAACTTAATACATATAGAGGTAAATGGAATGGTTTCAGAAGAATGTGGACCACTTGTAAATTGCGCACCGAATGAAAGGAGTTGACGATTTATGTTAAGGTACTACATGAAAGGAGTCAAGAAAGGGGAGACATGGGAGGCCAGCACTGACAAGGACAGCACATTGACAATTAATAATTAGGCTTCCATCAAAAGTTGGTGAACCAAAAAAGACCAAGACAATATGGAAAGTGAGAGTCTCGGTGATTAACACACCAAAAGAAATCCTGGCTGCAAATGTGCTCCAAAGGATTTTCCTGCTCCACGGCATCGCTGCTGGTTTGACTTGCATGTTCCTCCTGGAGATTGGAATTTCGAGGAGTGTGTAGACACACTTGACTCAGTTGCTGACTTAGAGCAAGCCCATTACACTGTGCCATTACAAATCCTCCCTGCAAAAAAAATTGGAGATTAAGGTAAGCGGTCCTAATTTATTCGGTTACTGGTCTTAAATGGACACCTATATGTATATTTGAGTGGTTGTGGTTAGGTGTGGATCTAATAACAGACATCAAAATGGCATCTTCATGTGTGACTACATCCTCAAAAACTTTGGTCACCATTCTAGGCTGAATTTCACAATTGAGGAAAATTTCATATTGAGGGAAAATATATATAGGAAATATGGCAAATTATGGCTACGGGCAAATATTGGGGAAAATGGCTATGGGCATAATTTGGACATCCTAATCATCTCCCACTAATTGCATGTTTCACATCGCACGAGGAGTGGGTGCAAAGCTAAAAGTGTCCGTGCATTTCATTTCATGCGGAGAAAACCTTAAATAAAAAATACCTCTCGAGAAATTTAATGAAATGCAGATCTGAAGGACATAACTAAAAATTCTCTTGCCGTACAGGAGACTTATGCGGGTACAAATCCTACACCTCTCTGTGAAGGAAAAGCCTAAAACCTCGTCCAGTTCGACTGGCAATGGAATTCTTAGCAACTATGACGACAAAAACCGTCCCATTTTAATCAAACCACTGAGGATTTCCATACACTAGCGCCTTGCAAGTTTCCCACACATTCTGAGCTTTCTTAATGACACTCGAAAATGCAACCCACGAAAAAAACTCTGATATGTGGGCATCCTGTAGTGACCTTGAAAATGGGACATAACTAAAAATTCGCTTCCCATACACGAAAATGTGGGTACAAATTCTTCATCTCTCTTTGGAGGAAAGCTCCAAAAAACTCATCCAGTTCGACTATCAATGGAGTTCTCAGCAACTATGACTCCAAAATCCTTTCCCATTTTGATGAAAGCACTGAAAACTCCAACTACACATTCTCAGCGATCTTAATAACACACAGAAAATGCAACCCAGAAAAAATATCTGAGAAGTGGACAAAACTAAGAATTATCTTCCTAGACGCGAAACTCATGTGGGTACAAACAAATTCTTCACCTCGCTGTGAGAGAGAAGCTCCCAAAAAAACTCGTCTAGTTCGCTTCGCAATGGAGTTCTCAGCAACTACGACTCCATAAACCTTCCCATTTTGGATAAAAGCCAATGAAAAGCCAAATTTATTATTTCCCACATATTTTGAGCTATCTTAATGACACTCGAAAATGCAACCCAAAAAAATTTGTACTGAGGTAGACATGCCTAATTAAACACAACAATAATCTAAATAACACATTAAAGTCCACTGTACCATGAAAAAGGGACATTACTAAGAATTCTCTTCCCGTACACAAAAATGTGGGTACATAGTACTTACAAATTCTACACCTCTGTGTAAAAATGAGTAAGCCTCAAAAACTCATCCAGTTCCATTGGCAATAGAGTTTTTAGCCATCATGACCCCAAAAACTTTTCCATTTTGAGGAACTCCAAACACATACAATTGTCAGCTATCTTAATTAACGACAACCGAAAATGCAAACCAGAAAGAAATGTGAGATGCGAGCACTCTGTAACTTACAGACCTTGGAATTGAGGCAGATTTTGCAACAACAGCCGGTGCTTCGAAACTACGCTTGTCTCCCACCATCCACACACGAAACTACTCTTCCTGCAACAAAAGCTCCACCGCTACTACCTACCGAACGCAATGCAGCACAGCAATGAATTGAAGCTGTTTTCTATCAGCTTCGCACATGAGTCAAGCTCGCACCAGGGATTGCTGACCTTGCATGTCCGAGACTCAAATTGTTGCAATCTGTTTGCTGAGTTTCGGAGTTGGGCCTTGTTGGGAGGAATCTTTGGGGAGCTTTGAAAAGACAGAGAGGTTTGGCGCCAAAAGGAACAGGGGAAGCGCGGGGCGTCAATGGCACACTAAGCAACGGTGGTCGTGGTGGTAGGGCCCATGTCAGAGAGGGGCCCACGTGAATAGGATATGCCCCTGTACCCGAGCCTTATCCTATCACCGTGAGTTGACCGGATGAGTAGGTATAAACAAAAGGTAGACATGTGTTACTGTTTAAATACTTATCTTTTTGCACCCACTTTTCCGAGGATATGGAACATGCAATTAGTGTGGGATGATTAGCAAATCCGAATCATGCCCGTAGCCGTTTGCCTCATAATTTATGGGAGCTCATATGAAAATCTCATTTATTAGCAGAGTGAAGATGCTTGTCCTCTTTGAGTGGTCATATAAGTCCCCCCAATCATGCTAACTATTGAACTTGAAACGATTAGCATATATTGAGCACAAAGTCAAATTTTTCTCAAACATGTATTTTGGGTGTTCAATTTTGGATCCACACCTAACCACACCACTCAAATGTAGGCGTTCAAATTATTGTTCTGTTCAATTTAGGCACGTCTCCCTTTAGGTAGGTGGGTCTTAAATAGTTACCTTTTTCCAACTGGACCACTTCTCCTACCTGGGGGAGGCACCTTTCATAACACATATGAGTATACATGAGTGCACAAAAGGGGTATTAATTTGAACTTAACTACAGTGTATGCTATGCTAAACAAATTATAACTTGTAGTTATGTACATGTATGGAGGACCTGTAGAAAATATACAACATTTGTACTTGTATGGTAGGGTCACTTATTGAGGCTCATTTGTTTGGAAGTATGCAAGATGATGGAGGAGTGTGATTGTGATCATACCTTGATTGATAATTCTAGTGCACAAAGATGGTAACAAGTTGGAGAAGACAATTCAAACACGTGCAAGGTTGTTTGATGCAGTTGCATGTTGAAAACGATTTACATAAAGATGTGGAGTTGCAAAGTGAGCTTCGACATGCCTTGGAGGTTCTAATTGACAAACATACAAATATTGAAATGCCCTCTCAATTCAATGTAAAGTCCATTGTGGCTTATATAGAGGTTAAGGAGTCTAGAGTTTCAAAAGTACACTTGTTAGTCAATTGAATGGCAATCCAACTTTATCTAAAGATCGATTGTCTTGATACAAGGCTATCATATTATATATGAAGTTCAAGTGGGGCCTAAACTCCTCACCGCCACAAATCATGATATTGTGTTAAATCTCGGTTCATTATTATTCAAAAGTATACTTATATACATATGTTCATTACCATATATGAATGTATAAATAGAACGTATACATAGTGTTGCTTGTACTTTTATCATTGAAATTGTGTGTGTTGCTTGAATTTGCAAAAATACTTGTATATAGGGGGGTTTTAAGAGTAAGTTGCAAACACACGTGGTTCTTGGTTTTTAATAAAAGGTGCACCACCAGGTTCTCCTAGGATAATAAACACTTCATTAGTACAAGATGGTTAACAAATCCAAATCAAAGTTGTAGCCACTCTCCTCATAATTTTCGGAGTTCAAACGATTATCTTGTTCATTATGGAAGTGAAGATCCTTTGCTCGTTAAATGGTCAAATGCTCATCCCCTCTCTCTCTCTCTCTCCCCCCCCCCCCAATTAAGTTGACTATTGAACCTAGAATGGTTATCATACTTTGAGCTCGTGGTTCACCATATGTCTTTTTGATATTTGTTCTTGGAGCCTCTCTATCCATTTACCACTCCAAATAGGTTTGATTAATATAAGTAATTTTATTAGGCATGTCTATCATGTTGGAGGAGATGTGTGGACTAATAATGTAGAGGTAACAATGTACATGGGATTGGGAACGTTGAGAATCACAAATTACTGTTGGGAACGCATCTTGATTTGGGCGCTTGTTGTCTCGGCTCGTTGTGCCTATGCATGATTTAATGTCCAAATTATCCCCACATTGTCCCTTCAACGTGTCGTTGTCGATGGATGACTATTTGAGAATTTTGGAAGATTTACTACATCAAATTTCTGTAATGTATAGAAAACAGGGATCTCTTATTAGGTTGTTGGTTTACAAAAAGTTAACCTTGGCCCAAAAATAAAGCCAGTCCTTACACTAGTAGAAAACTATGTCCAAAAAAACCGCAACTGAAATCGGCTGATGTTCTTTTGACCAGCATGATTTGCAATCGCTAAACGACTACAAATTTTTCTTTTTCATTTTGCAACTGCAATTTTAAATTTTTGGAGGCGTGTAAAATACCGTTGGAAAGATATTTTCAAGACCTTTCCAATGGTATATTACACGCCCCATATTACTAAGATTTCAGTCTCTAAACCATATATAAATAAATTTGCAGTCGTTTTCTGTTTTAGTATGCATGGGGAACATATTACTGAATATACTAATGGAAAATTGTCACGTGTTTACAGGTTTGTATGCAAGAGGAAGATACATTTTTGAAGTGTCAGATTGTTTACATCTCGAGGATACTAAATGCCAAGTGTCAGTTGTGTATACTTTAGTCAACTTGTACACCATTGTGTTACATAGGCATGTGTTTCATAATATTGTTGAATGTACTCATGCCAAGATTTAGTAAGCACACTTGAATGCCAAGTGTCATGAGATGACACTAATGATGAAGTTGTTAATCGTTAGTGCAACCTAGCATACACATCAAAATAGGGTAATTGGCACTATTATGCATGTGACACTAGCTCGGGGGGTCACTGGCGAAAATTGTAGAAACAACGTGCGATAAAAAAATAGGGTCTAATATATTCATTGTAGATAAATTTTGCAAAAACCATACATATAATATAGGGGGTTTTAAAATAGCGAAACACGTTTACATGTAAAATACCATCACATATAATGGTCTCTTTTATCTAGTTAGTACATGTAAAATAGCGTGGAACAATTACTAGGGGTAGCGGGTCTAAGGTAGGGTCTATACTAGTGGATGAAAAGAGGTAGTTTTCTATTGAAAAAGCTTGGATGAATGACTTTGCAGGCTGGCTGGCTTGAACGTTACTGAACCAACGTATCCAATGTGGAGTTAATGTTCTCTACCTATGTGCCGGGAGGGACAATTTCAGCGTGTTGTTTGAATTGCAATCTTCTTTCCAATCTTCTTTGGCAGTATAAGTAAAATAGGGTATTTTTAAATGATTCCCCCAAAAAATTATAATTATTGATAGGGTGTGTTAAAATACAAGCATTTACCTTTATTTTGAAAAATACCATACCTTATAATTTTTTTTGCAAGGTAAATAACCCCCCGATAAATAGGTCTTGAGTGCATGTGTATGCATTAATATAAGGGGGAGTGCCCCCCCCCCAGGACACTAGATACCATAAACGGTGTAGTATGGGCTCGTGCTATGGCACCTGTGTGTGCATATGACACATCATTGGTAACCTTGGACCCATAGTCCCCCTACACCACCACCACAATGTCTTTTGTATGTGTGGGTTGAAAAGTAGGTTGGCTTATATGTCATTAAAATATTAAAATATAAAATATAAAATGATAAAGTGTTAAATAACTACTAATATTTTGGTATAAGGTTGATATTATATTGTTATTATATTTCTCAAGCCCAGTAAATTACAGTACATATCAATGATAAAAACAAGAAACAGAATTCATCCAAAAATTATAATCCACAAATTTTCATCCAAAAATAACATCCAAATGAGACGAAACCCGGAACGCCCTCCGAGGAAGCAAGGCAGGCCCTTACACGCGGGGAGGGTTTTGTTGATCGCTCGAACAAAAACGTCGCGATGATTGTTTAGCAATTTGGCCGACCGTGATTTCGCAGCGACACTTAATTTACGCTTGATGTTTTGCTCGAGTACCGCATGCACAAAATTGTCCAGATGCCGGCAGCGTGAATCTTTCAAGCTTACTCTGCCCCTCCGCCACTCCAAAACCTCTATGTAGTCCCAAAAAACAGAACCCTCTGCTAGGGTTACAAAACAATGTTCTGCAAACTAATCGCCATGGCAAAATAACTTGCGAGAATGCTCCTGGCTGTCTATGGTTGTGAGGTGGAGGGAATTTGAGCAGCAGCGATGAGTATTATACCGAAGGACACCATCCATGTCATTGCTGAGAGCATTGGCATTAGCAATTTGCCTGACGATGTGGCCGCTGCGCTTGCGCCCGATGTCGAGTACCGGATGCGCGAAATCATGCAGGTACTGCTATCGTTAAATCATTTTAAGCCTACCTTGCCACTTCGATACTTGGAAGGCCTGTTGGTAGTGGAGACAGAGCGATGCTAGGGTTTTGCAGAACACGTCGTTGTGGCAAACTTCTCGTCATTGCAAAATGGCGTGTGAGAATGCTCTCGTCTAATATTTCTTGAGAAAATCTTATTGAAATTCATGGGAGGAATGTTGTTTGGTTCTTCGACTGTAGCGAATTTTGTGGCCTTTAATCGTAGTCGAGCGTTGAACGAAGTCCTAATTTCTTTTCATGGAGAATTTCTTGAGCCTACTCTGTCATTCCGGTATTCGGAAGGCCTGTTGGTAGTCGAGACAGCGAGCTGCTAGGGTTTAACAGAACATGATGTTGTTGCAAACTAATCGTCATTGCAAAAGAGCCTGTGAGAGTGCTCTTTTATTTTTGCGGCTCGGAGCTGCTGGTGTCTAATGTCCATCCTAATTCTTGAGAAAATCTCATTGAAATTCATGAGAGGAGTGTTATATGCTTCTTGGACTGTTGCGAATTTGTGCATTACTGCATGTGCGGATTCATGCAGGTAACTGGTGTTGTTAAACTTTTTAAGACGACTCTGCCACTTCGATACTTGGAAGGACTGTTAGTCGAGACAGAGCATTGCTAGGGTTTTAAAACATGTTGTTGTTGCAAACTAGTCGTCATTGCAAAAATAGCTTTGTTAGAATGCTCTGTTGTTTATCCGCTCGGAGCTCCTGGGGTCTAATATTCAGCCTAATTCTTGAGAATATTTTATTCAAATTCACGAGAAGAATGTTATGTGCTTCTCGGATAGTTGTGAATTTGTGGATTTTTATCGTAGTTGAGCGTTAAATAGATTAAGCCTTCAACTCAATAGGACATTTAGTCGGGAGTTGGTCCCCTATGATTTTCCATTGATCGTTTTGCATACAATAGTAATAATTTCTTTCCGCTTGTACTGCATGCTCTGAGGTAGTGTTTGAATTTGAATGGAGAGGCAACTTATTTTGGTTCTTCGAGGGCCAAACTATAGCACTTATTGTCTAAATGCCTAAATGAGTTTGACCCTCAATGAACCGATATAGAGTGTTCATCTTCGTTCAAACCTCCACACTACCTCCAAGCATGCACCAAAAACTTATCAAACATGAATGGTGTTGTATGCAGAAGAATGAACTCCCAACCAAAAGTCATGTTGAGTTGGAGGAGAACTCTAATGAAGCCCTAGAGTTTATACAGTAAGGAGTGTTGTATCAGATCAGTACTTTGGGGGTTAGAGAGGGGTGGGGTTTCTCATGTAGTTTTGGAGTGGCATTGCAGGAGGCAATTAAGTGCATGCGGCACTCGAAGAGGTCAATCCTCACAACCGATGATGTCAACAGTGCCTTAAGTCTTCGGAACGTTGAGGTACTAACTTTTGACTAGAGATGTTGCATGCAGGGAGTAGATTGGCCAGAATCTAGCATAGGGTTTATGTGAGGGTTTTGCAGATTGCAAAAGCTTAGAACATGTATATTTTAATTCAAACAATGTGGCAATTCAAGTATGTACCACACTCATGACTGTTACATAAGGGTGCCAAATTTTTTATGTAAAGTTGAAAGTTTTGTAGCGTCTGCTTTCTTGTGGATGTGGAATTTAATCTCATTCCTTGAAGTTTTGATCAACTTGCAGCCCTTGTATGGGTTTGCATCAGGGGACCCTCTGAGGTTCCGCAGGGCCTTAGGTCATTCAGACTTATTTTATGTGGAGGACATTGATCTCGAATTTAAAGAGGTACCATTTCTTCCTACTTGGACATATTGAATTCTGACAAAAAATCTATCTTCTAAGTGACCAGTTGCCTTCTATGAGAAGAGAACCTTGAACTGAAGTGGCTATACTTGTATCACTGACAACCTCATTTCTGTAATCTGCCTATATATAAATGATGATGAAATAAGTACTTTGGTGTGCTCGACATCATGGTTGGACAATATGTACCTTGTGAGTTTTATGTCGAGTATCTATGTGAATACTAGCAGACCGTCTTATGCATAGATAAGGGATCTCTCATCTGTGGGGTATGATGCCTCTAATCTTCTTCGCATCCACTTTCTCATCTCCCTTCACTTGTTTCAGATAGTTGATGCTCCGCTTCCCAAAGCCCCATTAGACACATCAGTTGTTGCTCACTGGCTCGCTGTGGAGGGCGTACAACCTGCCATTCCAGAAAATGCTCCTGTTGAAAGTGAGATGCTCATAGATCTCCACTCGAGTATGTCCACTTAAATTGTGTATTGGAAATTTGCCAAGGGTTTTAAAAATCTGTTGGTACTTGTATTGTATGATCATTTTAGTTACTAGATAAAGTCAACTTATTCTCCTGCTGTACCATGTGGGACTCTTTGTCAGGTCTTTCAGTTCCACAAGAGCCCAAGAGAGGGGATAGCCAAGCTGGCCCTCGGAAGGAAGATGATAGTGCTGTTGATGTGAAACCTCCTGTCAAGCATGTCCTTTCTAAAGAGCTCCAGGTGGGATTTTGTTTGATTTGTGCTTATCACTCTGATTGCACATAACCTAACCTCTGAATACACTACTTAATATGTTGTTCTCTTCTTACTGCAGCTCTACTTTGAAAAGATCACGGAGCTTGTTGTAACAGGCGGTGATACTCAACTTTTACGGGATGCTTTTGTCAGTTTAGCGAGTGACTCAGGCCTTCATCCACTCGTCCCTTATTTCACCCAATTTGTGGCAGATGAGGTATTGATCTGCCTTCAACTGCTTTTTGGTTGTCATAGTGAATAATCTCAACAAGGTCAATGCACAATTGAAGCACTCTTACTCCATCTATCAATTTTAGAGTGCTTGTTCCAGGTATTTGTAAAGAGTCCTAGATAAACATCTGAAACATGTCCTTAAAACCAAGAACTTACTCTTTAATACAATAAACAACACCTGTCTGATGAACTTTATACTTTATTGTTGGGAGATTGTGCTTGCAGGTTACGCGCAGCCTTGATGACTTCCCATTGCTTTTTTCATTGATGCGGCTTGTGCAAAGCTTGTTGTTGAATTCCCACATACATATTGAACTCTATGTAAGTCTGAACCTTTTGGTTGTTACTCCTCAATTTTGGCGAGGATGAGTTTGTCAACACATTGTATACTGTGTTGTACATAATCTCTATCTATCAGTTAACCTATGTTACATAAGCAGATTCCATCTTTCAAGGAAGCGTTTCCACTTGGTAATGGTTTTTTGCATGTATATGGTAGTTGCACCAGCTGATGCCTTCAGTCATAACATGCTTGGTGGCTAAGCGCCTGGGTGGCAAGGCTGTTGAAAATCACTGGGAACTTCGTGATTTCACTGCAAGTCTTGTTGCTTTCATCTGCAAAAGGTACTCTCTCTCTTCTCTGTATTGCTTGTAGGGAGCAGGCCATTTCTTAAAAGAGCACTGCAAGATTGCTAGACTCATATTTGTGAGTGGCTTGAGGAGATGAGTTTGTGTTTCAAGATTTTGCCTGACGCTTGGCTGCTTTTCCATCACAAGATATATCTCAGAATCTAATAATGGATAATTCCTCTAGGTTTGGTCGTGTCTACCACAACTTGCAACCGCGCGTTACTAAAACACTACTACATGCATTCATGGACCCTAAAAGAGCATTGACGCAGCATTATGGTGCAGTTCGAGGACTGGCTGCTCTTGGGTCTCGTGTGGTATAAACTTCAACATCGCCGGCATTGAAAATTTCTGCATATTTGAGTGTATTTGTAGAGTGTAATTGTAGAGTGTCATTGAGGTGACTTGGCTACCTGTATCCAGGGATGCACAGTTTGTGGTGAACCTATGATGATGAGCAGGATGAAGTATGAATCACGTTATTCATTGAAAACTACTCTAATTAGTGGACTAACCTGAGTTGCATTGCAGGTGCGCTTACTAGTGTTGCCAAATCTGGAACTATACCTCCGTCTCTTAGCTCCTGAGATGATGCCTGAAACTCAGCCCAATGAGATGAAGCGGTATGAAGCCTGGCGAGTCTATGGGGCTCTACAGGTATCTCTGTCACATTGTTTTTGGCAATTGTGAAGGAGATTGCTGAATTTAGCTGCAATAGGGCTCATATTGGCTCAAGATTGGTGAAATTTGCGGAAGCAATAATGTGACTAACACAAGAATATGATATACTGTTCAAAATGCAAGGTCTTTGCTTGAAGTGGAATTCTGCCCCACACCCATGTCATTAAGCAACTCTCTCGCACATTGGGTATCTTCTCGATTAAAATAAACTGCATGTCATTGCAGACTGTGACTACGTTCCCCCTGACAAGTAGGACCATATCCTAACCTCACATATCTCTGATTTGCTACCATTCAGATGGCATCTGGAGCATGCATGTATGAAGAACTGAAAGCACAATCAATTGTAATGTCGACCTCATCACGTACATCACTGAAGGCTACTGCAAAAGTCTTGACAGCCAGTGGTGAGCAAAGTGTGCAAACCTTTTAAAAGGCTCTGTATGTGGAGACATATCCTCCGCTTCCTTGCCATGTACGCACCAAAGTCTGCATTGCATACTTTTCTGTTATTGAATTATAAATTTCTACAGCAGTAAAGAGGTCTTTGTTGTGTTCCAGGAATTGCAGGCAAGAGCCTGGAAACATCGGCGGACATAGCTTCATCAAGAAAAAGACCAAATGAAGATGACTTGGGAGGTCCTCATAAAATGCCCCATACTGAAAGTGAGACAACGGCTGGGCTTATGATTGAGGGAAGCCAACGGGAGGATGGAGAAGACGGCAAATTGCGCGCTGTGGAGACATCTGTGGAGGAGAATACGAGAAAGTCGAGTAGGTCTAAGGAGGGGAAGTCGATATCTTTGTCAGAAGCTTGGAAGGAGGATGGAGATGTTGGTCCCATGTTGGCTTCATTAGTTGATCTATTTGGGGAGGGAATGCTCCCCTTCATACCTTCAAGGGAGTTGTCAATATTTTTTTGAACATCCTGTAACAAACACCCTGACTTGGCATTGTTTGACGATTTCAATCTTCACAAGCATTTAGCTAGATGGTAACCTTGACTTATTATGTCGAACAGTTATTGTGAGTTGTATTAGGCTGTGAATGGGTTGAACAAGCACAAATTGTTAATTTACATATCGTGACAGTTTAGTCATCTCATGTGTTTCTTTTTGCCAAACTTGCATCAGAACAGGTCTATTTTCAAGAACTTGCTTGTGAACTTTGACACACGTGAATCAGCAGAATGCAGGCAAAAACGTTCTGTACTGTATAATGCTGCTTGATGATATGATCACAAGTAAAAAATTGGAAATCGTAGCCAGGTGATCTGCTCACCACAGAACATACACAGATGAATTCCGGGAGTCAACTAGGTTGCTCCAGAAAGTTTTATTTTCCCACTCTCGCAGCAATATTTCACCAAGTCACTTCAGAGGATGTCAATTTAGTACTCCAAATTTGTGTGATTTCAGTACTGGCTAAAGTTCTCAAACGTTGCTCAATACCTTCACTCATCTTCTCAAGTGTCCGATTCCCTTTGGCATTGGCCTCCTAGAGCACCATTCCAAAACATTCTTGATAGCTTTCTACTGCTCTCCCGTTTCGCAATCTGTGGACATTAATGACACTACATGCAAACAGGAATTTTAGTGAACATTAGGCAATTCGAGGGGGGGCAATTTGACGGTACAAACACGTCTGTGTATGCAACTGAAAGAAAGCTGAATTACTAGGAATTGGTTTCAAGAACCTTGTTGTGTAGTGAATTCCCTCCGTTAACTACAATGACTTCCGAGTACCTACATTATTGCAGTCTACTAATGTCCTGATTTTACAGAGGTAACCCCTAAGATGGCCTCCGATCGATCTTCTAAAAAGAGTTTGCGACCAGCCTCCCTTCCATCACGTCAAGCAACTTGTCCTTCTTGCCATTGCCATAGTCGACAGTGTTGGACTGATTGTCCACCACAAAGCACTGCCGGCTGTTCTTGATCTGAATGTTGCCAATGGTGGCCACAAAGGAGACAGAAATGAATGCCCCTGTCTTCCTTTTCGCGATTGGAATTGTGACTATCTGTCCCCGCTTCAGGGTCTTGCCATTCACTTTCATGTCCACCGACGACACATTCTGGATGGTGGAGTCCGCAGCAGCCAGCCACAAGGCACTCATCACCAACGCAAGAAGAAGAATCACACTCTTCAAGCCGCCACCCGTCGCCATTCTTCCTCTCGTAAGTTGCTGGCCTTTACTAACCTTCACAGGAATACAAAAGATTGATGAAGCCTGAGAGATCAACTCAAGCTTAAATGATCTGAACCAGAATGCAAGTTGGTAAGCTGAAGTGCACTGGAACTGGAATAGTCAATCGCGAAGAAGAGCTGGCGTTGATCTCTTAGAACAGCTGTGCAGGTCATTGCAATCTGCGGCCTAAGGAAATTCGATTGCAGTCAACGTATCGCTAAATTACAAAGGTATCTCCTACCTACTCCGGCGACGAATCTTCGCTGATCCTCCATTTGTGTCAAAAATAGAATCACCTTATCTGCAACAAGCCGCGAATACTATGTTTCACATCAACCAGCATCTGGTCACTAGAAAGGCAGATTTAGAGCTCAATTCAGAAATGATGTCTTGATGTCTTCTTCCAATCACAAGGCCATGGCCGTAGTTCTTTGCTCAAGTTGCAAATTCACTGTTGGAAACAGGCACAAGGCGTCATCTCATTAGCATTCAAGAACATTGCTAATTTCGTCATCTCGATTCTGTTTGGGTGCACGAACGGAATTATAGCCTCGCCTTTCGTCTGCAAGAATACAAATCAAAATACAGGATTCACATTGAGATATCTTGGTTGGAGATTTTTTAGTGTGGGGAGCAGCCAGGAACTTGAGCGCACATGACGAACATAACATTTTAATTTCTTGACAGAGCATGCAGCTCCCGTTGAGTGCAAATTGCGTTAATTGGTTTGGGATAACTGAACATGGGCGCCAAGATCTTAAACATTCTTCTGTATTCGTATTCCTGAAGAGAATGAAGGTACTGTGGGATTATGCGCGTGATGATGGTAAACACCAACAGAAATTAGTGGCAATGATGCTCAGGTGATCTGCTAGCCGTGAAACAAACAGAGGTGAAGCGCCATGAGCAGCTAGCTTTCCGAATGTTTCCTTATTCCCCTCCTGCTGGATATCGCAGAGTCAATTTTTTACTTGAAATTTGTGATAAACATTCAGCCTTTTACTTCAATCAATGCAATCAACTCGGGCATTAATTAATGGAGGATGTGCAAAAAGCATAAACAATTACCAAACGGCAACAAAGCTCTAGGACTCTGATACCTCTCGAGATAATATCGATCCAAGCTGCCAAGAATCCGAAATCTCTAGTCTCTAGTTCATACCAGACTACCAGTTCTAAGCAAGGCACTATGATACTTCTGCGGAGATGTTTCAGCAAGTTGCATCACATCCTAAAGCTCAGTCATTTACAATGGAGCCACATGTCATCATATAGACAGTACGAAATAAGCCGCAATGTTGTTGAGCAATAACCATATTAGAAAATTCTACAGAACCTTCTTACTAGAGTTGCAGCAATTTCTTACACAAGTAAAATCTGAGGTAGGGTTATTTGATTCCAGAAGCTTCAAATTTTTCCGCGTCTTCATCTCCTGCCCGATCTTGAGATTGTTCTGGCTTAAGGTCTTCCTTACGTTCTTTACTTTTACCTTTAGCGCCCTCCGCGTCTTCCGTATCCAATGTTGTCGGGTTAAACAACCCTCTGCACCGAAACAAGTACACATCAAAATCAGCAACTTGTTACAATAAGAATTACATTGCCTCAATGTACGCCTCATCAGATTCTCAAACGTTTGTCATCGTATTCAAGGCTGGATGTTTAAGGCTCAAACTTTCTGTGAATAAAACTAATGTGCATCAAACCAATTCCATTGCTTAAGCCACCTTTATTCACCATATACCGAGTGGATATTTGAGTCTGAAGGAATGTAATAGAGCAAGGCACAACATATGCTATCGATGCAACATCAATTTAGGACTAGTGCAGGAAAATTGTCGCCGTAAAGCCTAATGGTGACTGCAATTCTTTGTTTCGATAAGCATCTAACAAGGTTTGAAAGGTACCTAAAAAACCGCCACGTCCGTGAGAAACCTGAATCTTTAGATTTCGATCCAGGTTCTGAGTTCTTTCTTGGAGTGCCCTCCCATGTGATCTTGTTTGCCTCTTCAATAATTTTGACTTCCTTCAAGTCTATACAGTCATCTGAAGTGAGAATGATTTTGTCGTCGGCGGTTCCGGGAGCCACTGCAAACCAATATTCACGATACGTTGCATTTGCAGAGACATTCAAAATCATACTCTCATCCTTATGAAGTGTTCCGAGCGCACTATATACTCCAGCATTTCCTTCTTTTAGGATGATAGTATTATCAGATGTGTTTGTCACCTTGGTCTTGTACATTTTGACCTCAATTCCGATGACTAACACAACAGACTAAGGTGTTTAATGCAATCTGCGAGCCTGCCCCCTATCGCATAAAATCAAAAAATATGAGGCTATGAAGACTCCCGTGAACAGACTCAAAGCCAAAACAACAATGCCCAGATAAAGCAAAGTGAAGGAGGCCGACTTCTTTCGGTATTCTTTCTGCTTGATAGCGCTAAAAGAGAAATCCTTGCCAGAACTGCGAAGTTTTAGTCCTCTTGCTGCAGCCTCCTGATAACAAATCAGCAAACCATGTTAGAAAAGGAGCAGGCTTTTATGCATGTCAAGGCGCTCTCAGCATCAGGAAATTTATGAAGATTCTGCCTACACGAACGCCCGGATTCACAGGTTGAACAAGAATCGGCTCTAAATAGAGATGCTTGTTAGTCTTCAGGATGAAGGCGGTCATAGAATTCGGATTTCCTTTCTTTAGGATTTAACCAGAAGATTCAAGCGTTTCATTTGAGAAAGGAGTTTTGTGTGTAGGCAGGTAAAGGTTATATACCCTCCGACTGAACCCTTCGCTTCTGTTATCAAAGTGTATTTGGTTGATGTTGTAGAACTTTTGCCCGACTCCAACAACGGCGACGATCCAAGCAAGGCCAGACAACACAACCGGGCTCCACACCTTTCCGCAATGATTTGAGCTAGTCTGCGTCAACTGCGTAACAGCAGTGAGCACCAGCCCTTGGAATGCACTGAAAAATCCAATCAACTGGTAAATCTCGTTCTTGAGATCTGCGATGTATTTCTCCCTTCGATCCACTCTTGCAGCCAACAACTCCGTCTTCCGGTCCCACTCTTTTAGGGCTGTCTTACAAACTTTGTCTTCCTTGATCCACAAGAGTCTCGTAACCTCGTCGTACGCGTCTAGTGTGCAGCCTTTCTGCAGATTTTGTTTTAATACTTCTCTGTCTAAGATGGCAACACGACACTCCTGACACTTGATCCCCGACTCAATTGCCGGTTGTGGCTCCGGGACTGCGCCGTTACCCTTTGCCTCTGCACTCAATGGTGGAATTGTCTCTGCAATCTCTTCATCACCACTATTCTGTTTTGCAGTTTCCTCCTCCTTCGACGCAGGCGCGGCCATGCCGTGTAACAAACGGACACTCTGTGACAAGGGAGGGATACAAGGAAGCCATTGCTTTTACTCATCAGGCGGAAATTAAGCATGAGTATCCGAGGCACCGAAGCTTGCAACTTGCGCGAATATTAGACAAACAGTACAAAGCCGCGTTGTCAGAGTGAATGACGTGTTTGGCGCGGCCTCGTCGCTATCAACGGCACGCTTTCGATGCTCCCTGGCGCCCTGGGCTAGATGGCATCTTCATTCGGCGGGGCCCGCCCCTCCCACGCCTCCTTCAACCCTTTTTACCATTTGTTGTGCTCTACCTTGCAGTGTGCTTCCTTTTCTTTTGGGTCGATTTCAATAACGCTTGCATATCATGGGCACTATTACAGACTTGACCTCTGGTCCAAAGTTACACCTGAAACTGATATGCCAAAAGAAATGGGTTATTATTGATATTTTGTTTGTTATATATATATATAATGTTAATAAAATAAATAAATAAAAGTAACGTCGGGGTTTGGATACACCGACGTGAATGGGAGCCCGTTCCTCTACACCGAAATCGTGTTTGACCAAGCGTCACCGTAAGGCTACTTCCTCCCTCTCGGAAGGCGGGCTCCTTTAGTTTTCAGAAGAAAAAAAACGCTATACCTAACCTCTAGGGGGGATCAACGGGGGGGGGGGGGTGTTTGTTGTCTAACTTTATTTTGTTTAATATCAAGTATGTGAGGTATTTAATGGCAATTTGGTGTAGATGTTTCAGAAGTGTTTTGATTTCGCTTTTGGGTATTTTGAGTTTTTTTCTAAGTCTTTAATTGGTTGTTCATGAATAGCCCCTTTAACGCCGACTGTGATGGTGATGAGAGGGTTGACTTGCCTAGTACGCATAGTACGCATAGTATGTATGGTCTAAGTCTGGCTAGGCATGTGCATGGTGTGGTAGGACATGTACATTGGAGTAGCCATTGTGGGACTGTGTTGTCTTGTGGTCTAGAGTTTTGGTTGCCTGCATTTATAAGGGTATAGAATCTTGTATGCTTACTTGATTGTAGTGTGTGTACGGTTTGGTGGATTGTTTTATTATGGCGTGCTATATGCAATCCCTTTAAGTGTTGGTTTGTGCATGTAGAAAGTAAATGTGGCCATGTGTCTATGGCATTGTTGGGGCATAGTATACAGTTTGGGTTTGGGTATAAATTAGGCCAGAAGATATTTTTACGGTGGTTACCCATATATTGGGCATATCGAAATTTTAGAGTTTGTGTAATTTGGGCATATGTGGTCCCGGGGTTTTTCCAAAATTGGTTGGAGAGTTTGTGGTTGATTTGGTCATTGGATGTTCATTTGTCTATGTATGTGAATTTGGATTGGGCCCATCTTAATTCTTGGTTTTTGTGCTCCTTGTTAATGTATGTTTGTAGGTTGCATATGGCACCCATGTGGGCATATAAAGTATGTTACATGTGAAGTACTATAAAGAACATGAGATGAAGGTGAGGTGCATTAGCAGTGCATGCACTTTGTGCAAGACACATGGAAAACAATTTCTAGATTATATTGAGGGACGAAGGATTTAGAAAATATACGAAGGACGTAAAGTTTTGCCACGATTGTACTATTTTTTACTCTATATTAACAATATTGATTTTTGAATGTAACATACAATGAGTTAATTGGTTATTCAACAGAGATTTAGACGAAGGACATGGAAAACAATAGTTACCTCAATAAGAGGACATGGCTATTTGCACGAGGTGTCCTCAAAAAGTTCGGCAAGTTAACCCTTAAGATTTGTTTGGTGTATTTGCAAGGGAAATGAGTATGGCATTGTTCCCCCTTAATGAAATCGTCCAATCCATCCCGCAAGATGATAGCAAGCATAGAGGTTTTGTATTTCCCCTTACCACTTGTCACGTGGTCAACCCATACTAGGTCCTCCATGCAAAATGACCCCAAAGGAGGAATTTGAATTCTCTCTCTCAACGCCATGATTAGATCAACTTGCTTTGCTCGAGACGCTGCAAGGTCTATTTGTGCAAGTTCATCATCTGAAATAAACGCCAATTGGAGCCCTCCATGGGACACGGGACGTGGATGAAAGGCGCTCGCTAAACGATGGCCATATGAGCCCGTAGACACGGGAGGAAGTAAACCTTAACTCTAAACAAACGCGAGATGACATGAAGTTGGCCCTTTATTGTTTGCAACAACAACCCATCAATAAAATGATTCTAAAAAGTACACGTCTCATGTGGATCAAAGACCAAATGACAACAATGGCAAAAGGACGCGGGCAGGGCAAAAAACAATGCAAACACAATACCACTCCGTAGAGTGCGCAAGACAGCGAAGAATGGACATTGAAGCTCATTGGGGTAGACTATAGCTTGGATCTAGATTTGCAATTTTCGGAGAAATAAATATGAAGGACAAGATCTGCAGGACATGTAGAACATGATATGAACAACAAGATTTGCATGACATGTCATCTTCAACTAGAACTCAATAATATGATACATGAAACTAAGTGAGGTGTATCGCATGACACAGACACAAAGGATGTCGTCCAATGGACAAATTCAAATGGCACATGATATGGACGGAAGCGTCTTCCGTTCGTCGGATGGGGTGATGTCACCATCGGACAGTTCCAGATTTTGGGTCTTGGGCAACGTTTGACATTGTCAAATCTGAAACCCTTAAAGTTCATATGGGGGGGACTTAGCGTCCACCTTGGTCAAGGAATCTAAAAAAAATTTAATTTGATAAATAAAATTGGAAAGATAGCAGGTGTAATAGGTTGGGCTTGTAAACAGTGGTTAGATTGTGGGTTTCCTCAAAGCTGTTTGGTTACAAAGTATTGAGATTATGGTGTTTGTTGGCAAGTTTTTTCGAGTTCTAGTGTGGAAACTGTGTAATCGGTTGGACTTGGAAATTGTGCTTAGATTGTGTCTTAATTTGAAATTGCAAGAATGACCAAGCAAAGTTAGGATGACTGAGGGTGTGAAAGGAAATTATAAAGTATATTAATTTGATTAAAAACGATAGATGGAAAGATATCAGAATGTAATCGGTCGGACTTGGAATCAGTGATTAGATTGTGGATTTCCTCCAAGTTGTTTGGTTATAAAGTATTGAGATTATGGTGTTGTTGACAATATTTTGGAGTTCTAGTGTTTTTGTGTAATCAGTTGGATTTGAAATTGTGGTTAGATTGTGTCTTAATTTGAAATTGCAAGAATGATCAAGCAACGTTAAGATGACCTATTAAATCTTTGTTGTAACAATACTTGTGAGTGCAATGTTATGTGAGTGTGACGTGGTCTTGTCTTCATGGTTACTTTCAGGTATTTCGGTGAGAGTGTTTTAGATGAGGATGATGTAGGTGTTTTGTGAAGTTTTGGTTGTAGTAAAGATTCTCTGTAAGAATGGTATGCATTGTTGAGTTTTGCAAGTTTTTTTTTTTGGTGGTGAAACATTCAGTTCACGCTTTTGCAATGTAGGGTTTGGCAATAGCTGTGTGAGGTTTTGAAGTCCACAAGTTTTGAGGAACCGTACAAAAAATTGCCATAATTTTTTTCGAACAAAATTTATCATTTTTGAATTAGTTATGAAATTTTAAAGTATTGTGCTAGACTGTGTTATAATAGATATCAAAAAGTTCATTTTAGACTTGAACAACTCATATCAGAGAATCAAATTGTGTCTATCTATTATCTCGTACTTTATCTATACACACTTATCTTGTGTCTTGGAACCGACACCTAATGAGCTAATTACACACTAACTTGAACAACTCATATCAGAGTATCAAATTGTGTCTACCTATTATCTCGTACTTTATCTTTACACACTTATCTTGTGTCTTGGAACCGACACCTAATGAGCTAATTACACACTAACTTGGCTTTGAATATCCTCACCAAGTGTCCTATATCCGACACCCTAGCCAACCTAAATAGCAAAGGAATAGGAAGGAATTTTCTTGTGCTTGAAACCATGCTTATGTTGTCATATTTAGAGAGGTCGTGTGCTTTATTTTTGGTAACTTCCTCTCCCATGTAAACTTTTAATCTTCATGGAGATGGGCTCCAGCCGCTCCACCTAACTCCGACATCTCCCCTCCCTCATTAGTTTATTGCATTGGGAACTCTAGGACCCTATTTTAAGACTTTGTTCCCTAAGGTTGGACCGATAAAAATAAGAGAGTTTGTTTATGAGGAGTAAGAGCGGTAAATAAATTTTCTTGCGCAGAGGAATAAAGTCTTGGGGGAATGCAATAATTTTTTTTAAAGTCTTGAATATGGAAATTGCTACAAATTTTGAAGCATAAATTTTAGGGTTACATATAGTCGATTTTTAGGTTAACCCATAACCACTCATCTCAATGCCACTCCTCAGTTATGATAATTGTCAAAACTCTTATGAGGGTCATCAATTACAAGCCGCCGCCACACTAACTTTAAATTTGTTCGCCTAAAAAATATAAATCTCATCTATGTTGGCATCACATGACCCTAGTGAGCAGTTAAATGGACCTAGTCGACTATGGATGCCTCAACCTTAGAGCTTGGCAAGAGGGCACTCCCTTGACATCATGGCATCATACCTTACTTGCACCAATGAACATGGGGAACTAGATACTACACTAAAAATTGTATTTAGTGTCACCAATTCTATTTATCTTGCTCAATATTAAATGTAAATTGTTCGTGTAGTGTCACTCTATATATATATATATAGATATATATATTCCTTGTAAATTTGTCTGGGCATTATAGATTTACAATGTTGCAATTATTGTCGCCCACTAAGTGATTTTTCTCTCAAATTCCAGTCATCCATCTCAATATTCCATTATAATAATGTTAATAATGCAAAATATACCAACTTCGTTTCAAAAATTGGCATTGATTTCATTCAAATTTGAATCATCCATGACAATATTTGTAAACTTATTCATAAGAAGCGCCATTAGGAAAGTTACCACAGTTACATAAAATTCCATAAGACACTAAAATACAATATTTAGTGAAGTTTCAGATCAAACGGTTCGTTTTTCCAAATTACTGATTCACGGCCGGTTTACACTATGGACCAGGAAGTCGTCCTAGGGCGTTGTAAGAGCGTTGATTGGCTGCTGAACTCGTCCTGGGACCACTTCGGTTTACATTAAGGAAAAAATGGCAAAGGGACCATGTAGGTCGAGGTCCCTAGAATATAATTTTAAGGCCTAATAAATGCACTGACATGGTCCAACGGTTTTGCAGTGAGAGAGGCAAGAGAGGTGGTATGGTAGGAAAAGGCAAGGGCCCATGGCAGAGAGATGTTGTTTTAATAAATTTTTAAAGAATCTACCCTCTAACAAATCTCCTAACACTAATTATCAAAGAATTGAAAATTAGTGTTGAGCAATAGGGTGGTAACAACATTAAATATAATCAAACACTAAATATCCTATTTAGTGTAGTGACAACACAAGGTACATGTCACATGTAAATTACATTGAACATGTACCAATTAAATCGCTCATTTAAAAAAAAATTGTGAGAAGATTGGAAGCCACATCTTTGACACATTTAACACGAAGTGAAGTCAAGTGAAGCCCAAGAGAAGCCAAGAGAATGGGTCAAACTTGCATTATTTTCTTTTTAAAAATGCCCTTTTTGGGCATGTATTAAAAAAAATCAGCACCTTCACTTTTTGGTGCATGGTCATTCTTCTTGGTCCACATTCGGTTTACACCTAGTGAGGGGCCCAAGGCTTCAAAACTATTTTTTTAAGAAGTCAGACCATGGAAGTTGGACCATGAACTCGGACCATTGAAAAGGGCCCTCTTCCATGGTCCGACTTCATGGTCCATAGTGTAAACCGGCCCTCAAAATCAAAACTCTAGGCAATGAACCGAACCATATTTTTAAAATTCTATTTTAAGTAGAAATACAAGGAATAACCAAAGCATTTCAATGAATTACTAGTCGATGATAAAGAAGTAAAGATAGCACCAAGTAAGCTCAAATTTCTCCCCCTTCATTGACTCGAACTAAGGCTTTCATGTAGGTGTAAAGAATCGGAGTTGATTCCCCTTTGTTAATTTATGTCCTTTATATAGGATGAACGCCTCACTTGTAGGTGATAGGACATTATGGCACCATAAGATGCACCATGCAGATTACATGTGGCATAATACACTACTGAAATGGAATCAACCCATTTCTTTACATTGGGTACGTAGGCCCTCTCCTACCTCATGCATTCTTGAAATTGCAAACCTCCACCTCACCTCGGACTAATGCCCTCTCCTCAAGCCCTATCCTATACTTAGGGCCGGTTCCCATGGGGTCCCAAGTCCCAAGTCTTGCTCATATTAGCAAGTCCCAACATGGAGGCAAATTCCCAACTTTTGAGCTTCAAGAAACCATTAAATATGGTTAATTTTCATTGAAGTTAGATCTTGATTATATTATGCAAACATATTTGTGGGACTTGTGTTGAGAGTTGGCTCTAGCTTTTTGCTCGACCCAATTGTCAACACAAGTCCCAATGCTCACCTCCAAAAAAAGTGTTGCCATGTAGACATCCATGTCATACTTGGAACTTAGGACTTGGGACCCCATGTGAAATGGTAAGTCCCAACTTCCATGCTCTCAACCCCGGGGGGGGGGCACTCATAGCAATTTTTTGGAGACACCTGCGATAACCACTTATTTTCAAGGGGGGCATTGTCTTTGGGATTTAGAATATTAGGAGTCCTTAAAGTAGAAAAATCTATTGAGCTTAAAATTCTAATACCCTATTGGTAATTAGAAGTCTAGAATGCGTTCAATATTAAATGCCCTATTTTTCTTACAAATTCCTGATGTATTTTTCGCAGTTTGTTTGTCAACTGTTTAAATTGATTGGTTGTGCAATTGTCAAGTCAAATTGTGTGGCGTCATCATAAGCACCTCCCTCAAGCTCAATGTCAACGCATTTAAGCCACATGCTTGCATGTGCTTCCTCTTGTTGACATGTTGTGCAAGTGGAAATTGCAAGAGAATTGCAATGACCTCAGGCTCTAATGTTGCGTTATGACTCGGAGTTTGTGGTTGCCTCTCATGAGCTCGAACAATTGCTTTTGTTTATGCTTTTGATGATGATGATGAATGAGGCCTCCAATGCCAACCTAGACACATTGCTTCGCATGAGGTCATTGATCCACTTTGTGAGATAAGGGATAGGTTGGCCATTATGGATTTTGCCTTTGGTTCTCTCAGCATGCATTGGGTACTATCACACTCCAACTTCACCATGATGTTGGTAGTTCATTCAACTAAACTAGAGAATCACATGACTACATTGATTTGTGTGTTTTCACATGAAAATGTCAGACTTTCAAATGCAATTTCATATTTATTGTCCTTGCCATGTCTTTCTTGTTGCATGTGGATTCATCCACATTGACATTCCCAATTAATCACCCATGCACTCTATCCTTGTCCATCCAGATGCTATGTAAAGAGGTATATTTTTTGAACTTCCCTTTGTGTGTACATATGACTCACACATACATAGAACTTCCCTCAATGATGAACTCCCTCTCCATACACAATGCACACACATCTTCTAGCCTACCTCAAACATCAAATTCCTTTCCATACACATGAGGCACATATATATACATATAACCTCCCTCAATAATCAAATCCATCTCCATACACAATGCCTGCACTCTACCATCGAATTCGTCTCCTTACACGTGAGATACACATATATAAAATCTCCCTTGATAATCAAATCTCTCTTCAAGCACATGTCACACACATAAACTGACCTTACTCAAACATCAAATCCTTGCACATATCACACACATTCTCTAACCTCACTCAAACATCAAATTTTTGCTCATGTCACACACATAATCCAACCTCACTTGATAATTAAGAGCATCTCCTTGGACATGTCACACACGTAATCCAACGTCACAACAATCACAAACCTCTCCATAGTGACTACAAAGGAGTACACTTGAAAAGCTGTAGAGGCAACAATCAAGTCGTCAACCCATGTATGTCACCCCCCCCCTCGCACGCATGCATACTTAAAGTAGGGGAAGTGGTGGTGAACTCATGGTCACGGAGTGGGAGGTGATTAAAGCAAATAAGTAGGTAGTCTATGGGCATGGCCACTGCAATGGCTTCACCAGACCAAAAGAGGCTATGGTTGGGGGGGGAGCACACATATGGAATCTACAAAAACAAATAATAAAATCTAGTTGTGTCTAGATCTTCTTGTTGGATGGATGGCATTGCAAATTCAATATGAAGTGCAGAAGAAATCTAAATTGAGGAGTAGGGGGTGTAGAGAGCTGGAAATAGGCAAAACTCATTGCGAGGGTGAAACACACTTACTTATAACAATTGTAATTGTGATTGTTGTGCCCAAGCATGCTCCACCACTCTAATGGCATTGTTGCATCCTTCATCTTCCGCCTACCAACCCTCGCCATAGCGTCCAACCACGCTATCCACCTGAAGCACCATAGCAGGGCAACCTCACACCATGCTCAATAAGCCCCAGAATTTGAGGGCAAAGCTCACCACAAAAGCCCCTGGACTTGCCGACAACGCCCAAAGAGCATCGCCTCCAACAAACAATAGTGCCGCGCACATGAGCAACCATTAGCCGCTCCGCCTAGCAGAGGTGATGAATCTTATCCAACTTTGCCAGCGAGGGTGGCGAAGCGAACCATCCGCCTTAGTCCGGAATCCATGGGTTTGCCGCCCTCCGCCGGGCAATTCTCTGTCAAGTTTCGTACTGCGAAACACCCTCTTTCTCCTTTTTCTCTCACACTCACATACACATATGGAGGCAAAAAAATCGGGGAAGAGTGAATGCTGGAAGCGGAAGGAGGCGGAGGCTAGGGCGCAAGGCGCTCTCCGCCCGCCTCGAGTGTGAGCCTCTACACGCGCCCCTGGCCGGCCAATTGCGGGGGGCCACATGGACCTCTGCTAGGCAGTTGGTAGGGCGGGGCGGACCGGCGCCATGTGCGCAACCTAACTTCTTAACGCACACATGCTTACCACAACGAGCTTGGGAGCTGCCACTAGCCTCCCTCGGAGCGAGGCCCATGACTTATCCACGCACAAACGCAAGCACAACGGAATTGACGAGGCATGGATAGAGTCGACCCAAGGCTCTTGAAACTCATCCCAGAACCACACCAAGAAGCCCAAACAGAGTCACACTTCAATGTTTGGAATCCGACATCCAAGCAACTCGATTCCGATATCCTGGCCTGACAAGGGACCAACATGCCTATGACACTATCTCGGAGCTCGGGTTTGGAACGGGCCAGGTTGATTCCAATACCCTGGCCCGACAAGGGACCAACACTCATTTAGAACTCTGGTCTGGAACAGGAGCAACTCAATTCCGATATCCTGACCCGACAAGGGACCAACAGGCCTATGCCACTCTCTCGGAGCTCCGGTCTGTAATGGGAGCAGCTTGATTCCAATATTCTGCCCAACAAGGGACCTATAGGCCTCTGACACTCTCTTGGAGCTCGGGCCTGGAACGGGTTAGTGCGGCCTGTTCATGGGGTTCCAAGACAGGTTTTGGCCTGGAACCGCCATGTGCAGCCAAGTCTTTACTACCGATATCTTTATGTTTGAACTTTGTCTGCTGTATTTTATTTGCTTCTCACGCGGGATAGATGCGAGTGCCACGAAGGCGCATAATCTACAGCAAAGTGGTGCAGATCTAGAGAGTTTGGAAGAGTGGTATGCAGCGGAAGGGAAGACAATATGGAGATTATCTATCGATTGGATTCTACAGAGTGCTTCACGCCTGCTGTTGACACGATTGAACCGATTGAGCTTTGCTTGCATTGTCACCGTTCTTGGAAATTTTGCCAGGAATTTTTTTTCCAAGGCAATATCCCAGGGTGGCAACTCTAACAAATAATTTGTGACAGATTATACATCCATATTATTCTTGTACATTCATACCAAAGAAAAATATTACAGAACTTAGAATGGAGTGATGTAGTGCATATTGAGACCGTCCATAATGCGTAATAATTTTTTGATTTGAACATGCTATGTATTATAATACATGAATAATTTGAACATAATGTGGATTTTCTCTTGGACAGGGGGGCTAGTCCATAATCTAGTCTCCATCATACCTAATTATAATTTATATAATCTACAAGAATTTTGAAGACAATATAGATTATTTTGGCTTGTAAGCTGTAACCTTAACTCTCTTCCCGACTTCTCTCGGTGACTTCTCTCCCGCTTCTCTTCTGAAACTCTTCAACCCCTCTTCAATAGTTGAAAGTTGTAGATTATTTGAAACATAATCTAGATTATATGTACGATTATGTGTACATAATCTATGCCTTTGTGAAATTTTTGGACGAGCCCCCTGTAATTATTTGTTGCAGTTGCCACCCGGGGGCAATATGGGGTCACACCGTGCAGTTCTATTTCATACTTCGAAGAACGAAGTTGGCCAAAGGCACCTTCACCTACCTCCAGACACTACTTTACTAAACACAAACTGTGCTATGAACAATCTTGTAAATATATTGAAAGGGAACGCATATGCTCGTGTGTTTCTCGTGAGAGCATCTGTGCAGTTTGTGGTTAGCTTTACCACGTCGTCGCTCTTGTCCTTGTTTACCGAAGAGTCCGGCACGTTGAATTGTTTGACTTAGAAGTTATGTCTGTAATACTCATCTACTTTTAGTTGGAGGCGATTCTGGCTCAACCTGTGGGCGGAGGACGAGAGTCAGCAGAGTTCCTAACAGGGTTTGATGAAACGTGTTCAGGAGGTAGTATCAACGAGAAGAAGTGCCAACTTGGACGGAAGGGGAAAGGAGAGAGATATGTATCCACAAAGTAGTCACTCTGGCTCAATTTGAACAGCGTTAGAATCTATACGAGGGAGTTTTCTATTTTAGCCTGTTACTTTTCAACCTAAGGGGGGCTGGCAAATTTATCAATTGAGTTAGCCACTGCAAATATGTTTTCGATAAAGACAGAGATCATAAATACAACTGGAAGCAACATCACACTGAAAGAAGAAATTGCAGGGGTTTTCACAAGAACCGTCGGTATACTGAAGAGAAACGATGGTTCACTCACTGTGGGTGTCCAGAACAATGCGACATACTTCTATTCAAGTGTGTTCAAGACGTGGAACCTCCCGCTCCAGACATCTTAATGTCTTCGGATGAGATTGCCGAGTTTAACCCTTAAAGGACAATGCAAGCCCCACGGGCTTGGTATTATTTTGGGAGAATCTTGTTCAAAACTTCTACTCCATTGCACCAAATGGGGTTTTTAGAATGCCAAATCGAGCACCTTAGCAAGATCTATACTTCTTTAGAATAGAGCCTATGTAAATTAATTGGTTAATCATGCTTAAAATGAAATTTAAAAGATATTTTGGGTGTGGTATCGGGAAAGCATATGTCCTTTAAGGGTTAAGGAAATCAAGATATACCAGAAGCCAGACAAGACATTCAGCTGGAAATTAAGGGATTAAAAGAGCAGCAGCACATGAACAGCCAGCTGGCACTCCGAGATCCATCCTAGGATCTAATTTCTCATTTTTCTCATGGTGGTTGGGCATTTTCACGAGCAGGAGAGCGAACTCATCAGGTACTTCCAAATCTCGTGTACTTTACACCTTCAGAAAACATCTGCAGTGTCCATAGAACTCAGGACAACAAATTTGCTTCACAATTACTCGGATCTGTTGATTTTTCAATGCCACACGTATACAGCTTATTCTTGATTCTGTACGTTCCTACAATATGTCATCGGTATATATGCGTTGAAGGAAGAACAGTGGAATTTGGATCCTGCCGAACAAGCTCCGATGCCATCTCAACCTGACTACTATGATTATTACAAACATCACTACTTAGATCAATACTATGCATTCAATCCGAGATCATGATGTCCACACAGCACGTATGTCACTTGCTCAGTGTGATTAAAGAGTCTCTCCTCTTTGATATAATTTACTCTTGTCAACAATACACATAATGTTCTGGTGGATTGTACTTGATCTCCATCTAACTTAGTCCGTCATAAGCTTTGGCTGCACTGACGAACTCAGCTGAAAGCGGAGGTTCGATGCAGCATTTGACATTTTATTACAGCAATTTCATTTGAACTACAAGGATCTCATAATGTGAGGCAATGCAACAAATATGTGATTATGTTGGAACCTGCTTGTTTATGTGCAGATCAACATACGGAAGAGCAGGAAGGAAAGTTAAATGCAGAGAACTCGCGTGGAACTCCCTGACTCTGAAGCTTAACTATTCTGGTAGGGGAATTCCGATCTCGTTTCAATTTGTGAATGTGTATCGGTTGCTGAATCACTTTGTGGTGGCTAGAATATGACAAACTGTTTCAGGCTTCCTGAAGTTGATGTGCTTTTATGTTAGAATTTGAAGAGTATGAGGCAGCTCAAACTGAAAGGTCTCAAATGATCTTAAGCATTCTTATATGCCCCCTCCCCACCTGAAATTAGGAAAAACCAGGTATATAGTCTAAAACCCACCTTAATATCCGGGGTATTAGGGTCCACCACCTGTTTTGGTTATAGATGGCAGGTGTGGGCCTAATACCCAGGTCCGTCTTACCTCAATGACCCAGCAACCTTCTTAACTCTGCCGCTAAAACTGGTTGTAAAAGTGATGGGAGAGTCCCGACTCCCAAGCCTGCCGACTGAACTACTTGAGAGATTGAGATTCAAAGCTGCACCGAACTAATTGCTGCACAGTAAGTATGCAGAGCTGCAAGTTAATTTCGTGGCAGGCATCAAATCCTAATTCAGCTACATAGTGGTGTAGTGGTATTGTCGTTGACGTAGCGTTTAGATGATTCTGTTGTGCATCGGAATAACAATGCATGCTCTGAAAATTGCAACCACATCGACGAAGAGTTCTGCAATGCTTAAAGTACAGGTGTGGGACGACACTAGAGCTCCAAAAGATTTGACAAGAATTTGGAAACTGGAAGCGCCACTAGTAGTTATTGAGGAAGGAGGAGCTGCTTTGCTCGCGGTGCTTTGCGGACAATTCGAAAGCTTCAAGAAAGTGCTCCAAAAGATTGGGCAAGAACTTGGAAATCGGACGTAGAGGTAGGTAGTCGTCGAAGAAGTGATAGTAAAATTACTGGCAGCCGTCTCTAGTGCAAGAAGAGCCACTACTAGTAGTTGTTTGAGGAATTAAGGAGCTGCATCTGTTCGCAGTGCTTTGCAGACAGTTCGAACGACTCAAGAAGAAACTCACAAAAGATTGATAAGAACTTGGAGCTGAACTGTTTGCTCATACAAGGAAAAATTGAGCATTTCAGATAAATCGAAGCACTGAACCACAAATAATTGAAGCGGGGAGTTCTACTCACCAGGGTGGCCGCCGAAGAGAGCATTGGGGCTGGAGGGGACTCCACCAAATCCCCAACCTGAACTTGGATGCGCCATGAAATGCACTGATCCAAAAACTTGCAGCAGTCCAGAGCTTGCCGAAATTCACAGGAAGATTGTCAAGTTCGGTGTGTAGGGGAGCAGTCCTGAGCTTGCCGAAATGCACAGGAGATGGTCAGCTTCGGTGTACAGGGTAGCAGTCCTGCTCGCGAAATGCACAGGAAGATTGTATGCTTTAGTGTACAGGGTGATAATTCAGCAACTGGATCGCGTTCAGATTGTGAACTTTGGTATACAGTGCCGAAATGCACAGGCAGATCGTCAGCCTCAGGGACCTACACACAAGTTCAAATTTGTGGAATTAGAGATACTTATAAAGGATTGTCAATGCCTAGTTGAGTAGGTGATTTCGACTAGAGAATGCCGTTGCTGGAGGAATTTCCGTTCCAGTTGAAATGGCAATTAAAGTGCCGTTACAGCCGTTGGAATTTGGAGGTGGTAATATGCTTGATTGTCTAAGTTTCCTTAAACACAACTCCAAAAAAAGGGGTCTTTTTTGCACAATCAAGCTCCGAAAACTAGTCCATAATGCATTTTCTCTTCAAACCTCCTCACTTGAATTTTTTTTGCTGAAATTTGTTCATATCTTTGGCACAAAATGTTCAAATCACAAAGTTTTTTTCCGAGGTGGTACTTTGGTTGATGTACCTACTCTTCTTAGTTTGACAAAATCCCAGATAAGTGCATCTTCTACGTGGAAGTTTGACACAATCCATTTAAATTTTGTCAAGACTCTCAAAGGTCATTTTGTGTTTTAGAGTGGCTTGCACAATCCCCTAACTTTAATCCTATTGAGCACATATGGGTTTTATTGAAACGGTGATTGAACTCATACTCTAGTCCTCCCAATGGTATTCTTCAATTATGGGTTCGAGTGCAAGAAGTTTGCGACTCTAGTAGTCTAGAGGAGTGTAGAGGATTGTATGCTAGCATAGAATTGCAGTTGTTTTAGTTGCAAAAGGGCGATGGACAAATTTTTAAGTGTCTTCTACCTATAGTGCAAAAACCGAGTCTATGTACATACTTTTCTTCAACATCTTTATCTACTTTGTTGTAATTGAAATCATGATTTTATCATTACAGTGGTGTGTAGAACTTTATACTCTACAATTTTTGTTTTTATAGCTTTTGATTTCGATCACTCTTGTTTCCGGCATCGTCATTTGAAATTTCAAGTTCCTTGCCTAGACTCAATTTTTGGAGTCATTGTACATTGAATATTAGTTCTAGAACAAAAGTAGCACAAAATAAAAAATCACCCACACTAATCTTCTAGAAAAACAATTACTGTAGAAGATGCGTACTGATATCTCCAATTTGTTTTTGCTATTACCGACTTTAAATTTTAAACTTGAAGATATGTCGACATGTTTGTCCCTTCATTTCTACTCGAAATTTGTGACTGCCAATTAAATATGATAAGGAAGGCATTTCTTTGGAGAGTTTGGCGAGGTAAATGTTGTCATGTTTGCCCAGCAAAAGCCTCCATTAAAATGAAATGAAATGAAATTGATTTTATAGTCCGGAAAGCCGGAAGGCTTATGGAACTAAAGATACATCAGGGTTGTGTCAAACTGGCTAATTCCCTAGAGTATTGGAATTCGGTGGTCTCTGAGGCTAATATCAACTTGTTAGTCCAATTGAAAGAAGATTCTCTAATATTACCTTCTCAAGTAGTGATTGAAACTTATTTCTGATGGAGTTATATAGGGGACATTTCAACACAAAATGTGCCTCATTTTCAACCACATTATTTACTGAAGCCTCCACAACCTCTTCAAAGCCTTCCAAATAGCACGGAAACCTGGAGCGGTAGATGAATGTTAAAGCGAGACATGGATGCGCAAACGAAGACGATGATGAGTGGATGAAAGTAGTTGATGATAATAAGTTTAGATGGATGTGTTACGAGAGAAGAGGATTGCTCTATCCTTCGGAGAGCTCTCTGAACTTGGAAACTTGTTGGCGATGGTGGAATTGAAATTTTCGTGAAGCAAGCGGATGCGGTTGTAGAGTTTCCGCAGCGATGACGTCCACGTTGAATTTATTGCCCATGCCATCGCCGTCTCTGGCGCCATCATGTTCCGCGCAGGTCGCTCGAGTGACGCAAGCGCTCCTCCATTGCAGGTCGTCGCGCAGGTGGCTGGGACGGGTTGCGTTGGTGGACAGCAAGTCGTGGTCCGGCAAGGGCGAAAGCGCAAGTGCAAGGCGGAAGAAGCATGGAACGATGAGAGTGGAGAGTAGTCAGGCTACTTCGGAGGCTGCGGAGCACAGTGGCGGCGGTGACGGTGAGGAAGTGGCCGAAAGTGCTATAGGATTGTCAACTCTGGAACAGTTCATTGAACTCAATGCCGGCTCCTGGACTGGAACATTCACTGTAAGCAAGTCCTCCGTAAACAGAAGGGAAATTTTTTCTTGGCAATGTTACAGACTTGCAGTACGACTTTGAAGTTGTTTTTCAATATTTTGTCGTAAAGAGGACAGGAAGATTTCATTGGCAGGAAGAATTATAATGAATTCAGCGTGCGCAGAGGCTACTAGATATTTGGAAGTGTAAGGATTTATTTTCACGGATTCAATAACTTATTTGTGGAATTGCAAATAATCTAGCAGCAATACGATGTTGTTGGCAATGTTTTACATGGCATTTACAGAAATTCGCAATGGTAAAGAGGAGTAAGATATTCAAGATTTTTTTGAGTTTTTCTCGTAAAGAGCACATTATATTGACAGGAAGAATATATTGAAAGAAGAGTGCGCAGCGGTTACTAGACATGTGGAAGTGTAAGGATACATTTTCACGGAGTCAATGTTTTTATTTTGTGGAATTGCAATCAACTTGCAGCAATAGGATGTTTTAATCCGCATTTTATACAGATTTGCAATGTTAAAGAGGAGTACTACATTGGAATCGTATTTCTAGTTTCTCGTAAAGAGCACATCTAGTGACAGGATGAATTGTATTGAAAGTAGCGTGCGCAGAGGTTACTAGACATTTGGAAGTGTGAGGATAAAATTTCGCGGATTCAATAATTGTTTCGTGGAATTGCAATCTTGCAGCAATACGATGTTCTCGGCAATGTTTTACACTGCATTCCGACAAAGCTTTCTGCAACCTCTTATGGTAAAGGAGAAAATATTAGTCTCATTCAAACGTAAGTGATGTTCCTGTTTAGTGTTGTAAACTCTGTTGCGTTGAATGTTTATATTTGACACGCCTATCATCTGATTGTTCACCAACTGACATTCTATCTGGACTGCGGTAATAGGTCTTTGATTCTTTGGTAGTGTCGTGCTTTGAATTTTTCTCCCTAAACGTGGCAGTGTATAATACGTCAGCTTGCTATTCAACCTCCTTGATATCCTTCTTGTGGTTACAAGTTGAATGGCAGTTATGGAAGTAACTTGTTGGATTTTGTGAACAGGTTGGAAATTAAAGAGGCAACCTCTAATACTAGAACTTCTGATGAGGACGAGGAGCCCGTCTGGCAAGAATTCAAGCTAGTAGAGACCAATCTCTTTACAATTGACAGGAGACAGCAGGTTAGTGCCGGGTTTCAGGTTCTCCACAGTAAACTTTGACAAGTAATATCCTGTTCACCTATTCTCACGTGTCGATTGCTTGGGATCCAGAGGGATAGAAATTTGTAGAATGCAACATTAGATTGGAGAGCAGAGTGTCAGATGGTGGGAGCAACAGTTAATGAGCAACTTTTGGTGCTTGTAGGTTGGATTTTTTCCGGGAGAAAGGGCATACACAGTGTCACACCAGACAGCAGAGATGCTGGACAAGGTCTTGAGAATTGGTGTGCTTGGAGAAGATGACGACGAGGATGAGGAGTTCCCAAAGTAAGCCCTTCCTATGAACCAGGTATGACCTATTAATATATGGCAGGGTTCTCTCCGGTTGTCTTCAGAATTGTGCTCCAGCTTTGTATACAGCTTTTCCAGCGTCAGTCTCCTGGTCAGTCATGGACAATTATTCTCTCGTTTTGACAGCTGCTGTGTTAATACGCAGAGGAGTGAAGCTTCCCTCTCGGCGGCCAGCTCTAGTATGCGAGAGCTGCCTTTACTCAGAAGATGCGCAGAGCCGGGTGAGGGCATTTCATGTGCTTGACCCTCGCGGTCTGCTTGATGTCATCGGGGTTTTTCATGAGAGCAGAGAGGGCGAATCTTTTGCTGAGTCGCAAAAGAAACTAGCCAATGACTTCGCAACACGAGTTGACGCAGTTCTTGGAAAATGGTCGGGTCAGCTTGTGACACGGCGAACTGGTATTTATGGTGCTACTCTGGCTGAATGTAATGTGCAAGTGCACTATGAAAGAGACGACGAGGGGAAAATGAAACAGGTGCTACCTCTCTCTCTCTCTCTCTCTCTCTCTCTCTCTCTCTCTCTCTCTCTCTCTCGTTTAACCTCAGCAGTTTACTGAAGTTGGCACAAATTATTTGCAAAGGAGCCATTTATTGCTGACCATTCTAATCCTCAGGGTTTATTTGACGTTCCATCCTCTTACGGAGAAAGAATGTGCCGAAACAACTTTACTTTTTCTTGATTGTAATGATGGACCTTCTGTTGCTAGGATCTAGGTTATCCAGGGTCAATTGGTTTAGTGTTTCGTTCATTCTGGCTCTATTGTTGATCTCTGCTGGCAATTGCTCATTTCAGGAAATCACAACCACCAGGGGAGAGGGCACAAAGATCGTAATGACTGGGACTTCCACAGGGGCTGTCATGAGGTTTGAAGGTGGTCTACTGACGACGCTACTTCCTGGAGGCATGGGTTTGACAAGCCCTGGCAGTGTGGGACAAAGTGTGGGTCGGAAACAGGCATTCTATTTTGAATTTTCATGGATTCAATCCCCCGTACACAGACGGCGACTAGTGCGTACTTATGACACAGATGGTTTGGTGGTATCTACAAGCCTTGCCACAGAATCAAAACTTCTTCAACAGTAAGCTATAGCTTGCACATGTCCTGTCAATACACTTTTTTCAGCATAAATCATTCAAGGTCGAGAAAGCAGGAGCCTGGAGATCCTTCTGCAATTGCATTCCTCCAGAACCTCAATTAGCGGGTGTGAAGGTTTGGGACAGGGTTCATACTATAGATCAATTGTCTGGTTTTCGCCTACAACCACAATGGGATGTGTAACAAGCATCCTATAAGGAGTTACAATTAGAGTTTGAAGATTCAGAGGAGATTATGTTAGAGTTTAGAAGAGGAACAATGTACATGCCAGAGCAGCGATCGAGATAAAGTTTTGCCAAACATATTGCATACGTGGAAGGATTTCATGCTCCAGTGTTCGTTTTCTTCTGATGCTTTCTTGGTGAGGCTTCGTCTAAGGTGGATTGTTTTAAGGAATCTACAGGATGTGATATCTACTGAAGGATCAATTAGCAGTGACAATCATGGTAATGTTGATGGCTTTTTACTATAGTTCCTTTGTCATTTGGAGCAATCTGCTGAGTCTATGGCATGCCTAAGCTGCTTCTTCCGCAAGCTTCAATTCTGTAAGAAAGCCAACAATTAGGATAGCATCCGACCATTTTACATAGACCATGAAGCAAATTAGAAAACTGATCACTAGAAACTTGTATATGTTTGAATACCAGGGTTTTTGCAGCATTGCAGGATGTCCAAGAAAGGATCATAGAAACGATTCTGCATGAGACAAAACATGACAGCCATATATGCATAACTCAAACGCGACGCGATCAACCATGGTTGTGGTATTTGATTCTGTACATATTAGCAAATAAAGAGAATTGCTTTACATTTCTCTTGCCGCCAAAATTGACAGTGCACTGGGTAGAAATGACTGATCCTCCAAAATGACCTAAATAGAAAAATGTCCAATCTTTCAGCCTTTTAATCGCTGGTTATGAATCCTCAGCTATTTGCGCTGTCTGACTATGTCTGCAGGAAGAGAAAACCTGAAAGACATAACCATACTTGCTACCTAGTCATAACCCTGTATATGAAAACCTGATGCTCTGCTATTTGTATCAATATCAAGTAAGTAAGCAAGCTCTTGCCCAAAAGCCCAGATTACTGGTGGAGTTCCCAATGTGTATGTTTCTCTTGCAGGAGCGCAATCAGGATGCTCTCTTGACGGGTCTTCACAAGGGGTGTCCCTCAGATGTCTTTGTATGCAGGTGAAATACTTCAAAGATTGATGTGGGATGGGTTATAATCTGGAAAGTTTTTGGCTACCTAGTCATCATCTTCCTTGCTTTCTCCTCCATCCCCATTGTTATCTTCTACATTTTCCTCCACCTCTTCCTCTTCCTTTCCCTCTGCCCCATCGTCGAAATCCAGAGACTGATGATGTTCACGATGCTACTTTTACACTGGGGTGTGGAACATTGGGATGCAGATGGAATGCTTCAAAGATTGATGGAATGGATGATCAGTTGATATCTTTCTTATCTAGTCATCATCTTCTGTGCTTTCTCCATCTCCATCCCCATTGTTATCTTCTTCATTTTCCTCAACATCCACCTCCACGTCTTCCTCCTCCTCCTCTTCCTCCTCTTCCTCCTCTGCCCTGTCATCAAAATCCAGAGACTGGTGATGTCCACGATATTGATGTGACATTGGGGTATGAAACAGTCCCTTGCCTTTCGACCCCTCTCTGGCTTTGTTGGCATGCCACAGTGCCAGAGGCATCTCGTCCCTTCCACCTTCATCCACCTCAGCATGCAAGTAGGGATTCGTCAGCCTCCTTCCTCCAAATCCTCGGTCCAAGTCGCGGCTTGGAGGGCTTTCTGGATGCAAAAATGCACCGTGGTCTTCACCGATCGGTCTCGCAACCACTTGGGGTCCGAAACGCGAGAAAGACAGCTCCGGTCGGAAATTCCTGCATAACTCCGCACCAGGTAACTCCTGTATTAACCGGCAGACCTCAGGATGGGACAGTCCAAACATCTCCGTTCCACTCACAGTCACCTGCAAAGCCCCATTACATATGTTTACATCAGAATGGGCTGAGTCTTGGGGGCAATTCACACTTGAGCTCACTCACAGTTAGAGAAAGCTGGGACCGTCCCACTTCCCTTTACACTAGAGATTGAGGTCCTACAAAACCAAGGAAGTTTGAATGGATGGAAAATCTACATGGAGTCCTACATGGCATGCAATGGGTATCATTTCATGGTCTACCGGATTTTGTGTCAAGCCCACCTCAAAGAGGGGGGTCTAACACAAAACCGGAAGACCATGACACTTCGTAATCTCATACCCTTGATTTATCAAAATCTATTGTGTAGAAGGGTCCACATGAATGGGATGGTATTGATAGAGGATTAGGTTGAGAACTCGTTTGTGTATGTCTTTACACTACAACTGAAGGCCCGTGACCACACAAGATTTGATTTCAATGGTCCACGGTACAGCCTCCAGATGAGCTTCAAGGGCCCTAACAATTTCATGGTCACGGCCCGCAGCTATAGTGTGAAGTGGCCCATAGGTAGACTCTAGAGGGGAGCTCTTACAACCTAAAAAACAGTAGAATGGCAGGACAATTATCACAAAAGAGGCAAAGAAGTGTAAACAAACCTTCTCGCGATCGATGCCCCGCACTCTATTCACAGCTGCACATACCACCACCCAGGCACCAGAGGCTGAATCTTTCTCTATAACTAGGTCGGGATCGTCTTCTGGAATCACACGAAACAGAGGGCCAGGACCGCCACTGTCGATGATGATGCATGTGTACTGCGTTCGTCCATTCGGATCCACCATGCTTGCATGATCCCTGAGAGTGGTGAATCCAATCGGAAAAATGTGGCGTTCTGTATGAAACCCGGGCCGATCCGGCTCTATTCTTCCCTGTTCATCCAATACAGACAGTGGATGTTGGATTCGCAGTTGGCAGAGACTAGAGCCACCACTAGGTTATCACTTCTCAATGATTTTAATATTATATAATCTATATTTACACATTCCATCTCTCCTTGTGTGCAAAACGAGTTTGGAGTGTGACTTACGAGATCAACGAGTGCAAGCCGATCGGTCAAGACCAGTGGAAGGATCGGCCTGCTATCATCGTCCCTCGGAACTTCCACAGCACGTGCATATTTAAAACGCTTTGGCTCCTTCAGCTCCTTTGGTTCCTTGGGCTCCTTTCCCTCAGGAGCCAGTCGCTTCCGTCGCGTAGGTTGCAGCACCTGTACAAGAAGTGGATGGCAACGGTCAGAACACAGTTGACAATTCCTTGCAATGAGAAACCAAACATACTCGACATGGGAGAGGGAATCCAGTACCTTAAGTTTCCGCAAATAACGCCGCAAGTTGTTTACAATAAACTTCACTCTCTTCAGGCACGCTTTCGGTGTCGGTTTGGCAGACTGTGATAGACCGTCTTCGGCTTCCCTTCCGGCTGCAGAAACAGCAAACAAATTCAAGAGTCATGAAACATGGAACGAGATGTTCTACACAGGAACAAATGAAAGGAGGATCCTTTACTTCAGATGTACAAAGTGTCCAGCACAGAAGTCGACAAACGTGGTTCCAAGTCAGTGGTATGTCTTCCTTAAATTGTTAAACATATCAATGTGCCCAATTTCAAGCTCATTTAACATGTGAAGCAGAATACAACCGTGATCAACAAATAGAAATTGAACATACTAACTCTTAATGTGAGCAGTCAATGTCTGTCCTCTCAAAAAAAATGTTGCTTCACAACATCTCCCTAAAATCATTCACAGGATGAGTCATAAGTAAACGCTAAACTTTCAATATCTAAAGAATTGTGCTAGCAGCAACTACAATGTGGTCTATCCAACCATTACGTGGCTGGCCTAGAGTAGGCTCGCAATTTCAATGTCTAGTGACTAGGTTGCAAATTAAAGACCATACTCACCAATATCATCTGGGAATTCCAAAGTGTTGTCAGCAAAAATGTCATCCCAAAATCCATACCCATGTGCCAGGACCCCCTGCAGAGAATCGTGTGACAAAGTGAAACAGAATTCAGCAGGGAACCACAAATGGAAGAAGACGACCAAGATGTCTACAACAAATGAGGATGCTCAACCAACTTCAATTCACTCCACAAAGGCTCCCATTGATACCTTTATGAGAGAATTGTCGTGAATGCCAGCTTCCCACCACACTGGCATGTCATGGCCGTGATGTAAGGCAAGGCCTAGAGTATCCCAATCATCATCTTGTAACGACTCGGGCACCTGCCGCAACGTATCAAGAAGCTCCAACCTCTCTTTCAATCTCCCCTGTAAAACACCCAGCCATTGTTCCAAAGAAATTTTCTGAAGTTAAAAACCACACATGTTGGTTCTTTTGAACTTGTCAGTCTCTATTGTTAGAACAATCCCAAACCTCTGCAAAGTGCTGTGAAGGAAACAGCCGGGTCTTGCAGACAGATGATCACATGTAAAACGGTAGAAAACAAATGCAACAACCAAAGAACACCTACCGCACTCTTCTCATTCAGAATAGAAGGTCCAACAGGTTCTTGAGGCGCGTTGGGGCTTAGTGCCCCTTGTTCAAGCAGATTAACGACTTGGCCCTTTGCAGAAGGCTTCTTGGCAGCTGAGTTCCTCTTCCGCTGTCCAAAAAATAGAGCAAACAGCTAGTAAGGCCAGTATAATGGAATACCTCCTGGTCAGTAAGCACACATTATCAAATGCTTCCTTAACCCCAAATAGCAAAAGAAGCCAAGAAGTGGTTGCAAGCCTTTTTCAAAGACAATTTCTCAAGGCCATGTTATGATTTTTAAAATTTTATTTTAAAAAAAATCCCCTGAGGGCTTGCAACTAGTACAGCTCTACACCACCTTGAACAAATCCATTGAAATCATATATTACCAATATTATTATGGACCTCAAAGCGGTTGGAACCCTTAATGCTTTCTTTAATAGAAAATGTGCAATTTGAGGAAAGTAACAAGGTTACTGACATGAATATTTTTGGCTTTTCCCACCAAGTTATGATACTCATATTTTTAGCCAAACTAATCAAAGATCCAAGTCTACTTGATTTATTGTATTCCAACCATATGGATGTGGTCTATTTTTCACCACTTATAACTGTCTCTTGTATGTCAACTCCAAATAAGAACTTCATAATACATCTCTGAACCCCCAGGCATACAGGGGTTAAGATTGCATTTCCTTAAAACCCATAACCAGATGAGATACAATCTACTACAAGGACAAGACTAAGGTAGATGGGTCTTAAATGGTTACTTCTTCCAATTAGCCGCTTCTCCTAGGATATGAAACACATGATTAGTACAAGATGTTTAGCAAATCCAAATCAGATTGTAGCCGCTTTCCTAAAAATTGTTGGAGCTTGTACCTTTATTTATTATCAAAGTGAAGATTCTTGTGCTCATTAAATGGTCACATACGTCCCCCCCAAGCATGTTGACTATGGGGCCTAGAATGGTTATCATATTTTGAGCATGTAGTCCAATCCCTTTTAAACACATGTCTTTCTGGTTCTTGGAGCTACACCTAACCACATACCACTCAAATATAGGTGTCTGATTGAGTTCAGCAACCGAATTTGGCACATCTACCTTAGGGTGATGACTGATGCAGTCCTCATGCACCTCAAGTCTTAGTTTGAAATCAAGGTAGAAGCAAAAACACAAAAAGCATCCTAGGACAGAAAATTACCTTTCCATTCGCCTTCTCCACACCATCCTCTGTGTAAACATCAGGGCCATCAACAAGCTGCTTCATTTCCCTGAAAATATCACGGTAACAAGCTTCCAGACTGCTGTCATTCCTCTTCTTGAATGAGGCATTCGTTGATTTCTCAGTCAATTGTTGCCACCTGACTTTAGCTCTCCCTGGTGCCTGTCACAAGACACCAACCCCCATAGTTGTTACTCCATTCCAAAAGATGGATTTCAGAGCTGCAAATTAAAATGCTACATATTTTTCTGGTGCACTTCTCAAAAAAAAGACTTGGCTCTAGCCAGTATTGTCTGTAACATTCTTTGTCATGCAAGAGGCTGGGTGAAGCAGGGGAGCTTGAAGAAGGAGCCTTCTCATTGGTGAGGAGCCTCTAACTCACGCTTGTTCATTCAAGTCCACCTTATACTTGAGAACTACAACTTTTTACCTGGCTTACAAAGCTTAGATGGCACCTTCATGGATCCCCTCTGGAACAAGCTCTCAGTCAAAATCCAAAGCTAGTTACCTCAATGGAGGTCGCTTGAGAATATTGAAAGTTCAAGCTCTCATTTTGTGGGTCCCAAGCCAACGGGCTTTCAAGCATTCTTTAACTTGTCATGGATTCTCCTTTGATCACTATCAATCCCCTTTACATCTCACTTTAAGCCTCTCCACTTTAAACTTGCTCAAACTCTTGGGAGCTAGAAGATTGGTCAACCCCTCAAGTTTGAGCTTTGGATGAAAGCTTGTCAAATCCAAGCATCAAACTCTTGAAAAGAACAAGTTTAAGCTCTCAACTCGAGCTCTAGTGTAAAGGGGACCTAACATAGTAAATAGGACAAACACAAAATTTATTTTCATAGATGCAATGCAAAATCAAGTCTGTTATGGAAGATACCAATGGCAAACCCCATCGCATCAGTTGTCTCAGGAACTCCATCTTGTCTCTTTTACTCCATTTCAGTGATCGTGGCACTTGTGGACTTTCTGCAACCTTCTGTACTTTGTTGACCTGCAAAAGCATCACAATGTTTATTTCAGGACAGGTAATAGTTGGTCATCCAAAAGTTAATTCTGCAGAGGTCACCCACTTACTCCAAAAAACACAGCCTAATATGAATACCCGGCATGCTACGCACCCCTATCTAACTTATCCAAACTTATCTATACAGGGCTCACTGGACTGCCACCTTTGGTAAAAGAAAATGCTGAATTAATTCGAAGCAGAAACTGCTTACACAAGTGTGCAATAGTAGCAGAAACAAGAAAGCTACCACTATAACTACTCAGAGATACTTGTAGCAAACTTTTATTTTCCTGGTTCTGCATAGGTAATCCACCAACCTCATAGTTTATTGAACAGAATAATCAGGGCCCTACAAGAACACACAAAAGGGGAGATGCACTAAACATAGACCCCTTAAAATTCATTGGTGCCTAAGATAAGTTTTTAGTTATGTGAACCATATAAATTATTGCACATCTTCAATAGCAGCATGATCACCTGTTGACCAACTCGAGTCACATGATCCACTAGACGCTTGAGCCTGCGGGTCAAAGTATTGGCATCCGGCCATTCTGGTTTTTCTCTGCATCACAAAAAAACCAATTGCTTTCTTGAGAATGTTGGCACAACTGGAAAATCACATCAACTGGGACTCAATTACAGTGAATAGGAACACCAGTTTCTCTTACACAAAACCAACACAAAAGAAACGTCACATTGTGACTTTCAGAAATGGAAAAATTCCTAGTCATTCAGGAATCACCTGATCTTACTTGAAAACTGGACAAATCACAACATGGTAGAGAGTTAGTTCTAAACATATCATACCTGCTCGATGATTGTGGGTCCGTATCATCACCCCCACTGTCTCCACGATCCTGAGAAACCAGTACATTCAGAAGCACATTCATTCTTGTGCCACTCTCACTGAAACATAATCCTCAATTTAATCATATTGCTGACTAACCTTATGACAATAATATGAATTCCAGTACATTGGCAATCTGGGACCCCTAGAAAACATTTGAACCCTGGGTCCTTTGCGAAAAAAGAATAGAATGAATGGTGCTTGAGTGTCCGAAAAGGTCAACTAAAGTCTAATACATTCCTGGTTGAACATACTAGCCTCATGAGCATAATACACATACAAGGATTACAATTTGAATTGACTCTGCCAACCTTCATCTTCCATAAGGAAGACCTGTGCTAGATCTGCAAAGATAGAGGATGCTGCTAGACCCTATTCATAGATCTGCAAAGGTTGAGGGCTCCAAATGTTCAAATTTGCATGCTGCTCAACCTCCTACTTTACAATAACTAATCACTCCTCAATCGAAGAAGCTCTGGCAGTTCAAGGTCGATAATGTTGAGGGATATGTGACCAGGAATCACTTACTGCAGGTGTGTGGAAGACTCTCTCGAAAGCCTCTGCAAACTGTTCATCTTTGCGCAAGGCCTCGTAATTGCCAAAGCCATGCTTGTAAACTCCAGCCAGCAAAGCCAAGTCTGCCTCTCTTCCCCAACCTTCATTGGGAACACTGGCATCTCTAAGAAGATCAATAGCTCTATATGCAGCCTCTCGAGTCTCTTTGTTTGCACAGATCCTGACCACATCAGCAAGGCTGTCTAGGAGCTTCAGACGCTTCAGCCAAACTGAGGAATTCTTTTCCATTTTGTCCCATTCACCAACTCGCTCGGTTACTTCTGGACCTGAATCAAACAGCACAGAAAATGATATCTAACAGTTTGCAACATCAAATTAAAAGAGTGGAAGGTTATGATGACAGACTTTCAGTTTGGTCTGCACATGTCTCCTTTCATGCAGACAATAATATACTCACTTCATCCATACCTGTAGCTTAATATTAACCAAAAGACAATTAGGTTCAAATGGCCTCACAGTGTTCTCCAACACTGAACCACTGACGATAACATTTCAAAGCATAAGATCAGACTGGACAAACTCTATCAGTGTAGTAGGCTTTCCTACTGGTACAATAGGGCCAAAATGCTCTAAACCATTTACCAATATTTCAACTCTTACCCATCTCAATGCCTTGTTCCTTTGCATCTTGTAGGCGTTTCTCAGCATACTCCTTCTCTTTAGGCTCTGCCAGGACCCCACAACATCGCACAAATTCCCAGCAACAGTCTGCTATGTCACCAAGACCGTGACGAGTAAGTTTCAGCATTGTTCGCATGATACTTCTAACTTTCTCTGATCTGCCCAATCCAAACATCATGAGCCCCCGACGCAGAGACTCTCGTTCATTAGCTCGCCATGCCACCCTCCTACGTAATGGCATCTTCCCATTCACCAATTGTACTGGAGCATCATCATTCTCTGCACAAACATCCACTTTAGTGAACAGCGGACTTATTACAGTCCCATGTCACTGTTCAGCAACCACTGCATATCACTCAATTTAGAACAAACAGAATACAATTTTCTGAAGTCACGAACCTTCTGAGTTGACTGCAGGGTTGTTTGCATTTGATTTGAGTGATTTACGTCCAGCTGCACCCAATCTACGGGGCCCATCCTTCTTACGCAGCGGCAATCCACGAGTACTTTCAGCATCTGGTTGTGCTTGAGGAAGTATAGGAATCTCTTGCTGATATGCAACAACCACCAGAGATAATTAGATATTACAATTCGATTTGCAAACTTGGTTATTTAGTGCTTTAGCTATAACAATCAATGAAGGAAGAGAGTAATTACAACTCTCAAATCAGGAAACACTGCAGCAAAATTGACCTTTCCGCTAAACAAGGGTCTTCCATCAACAATAATATAGAATTAGATGGCAAGGGTCAACCTTGAATAATGCAGAAGACACATGTTAGTGGGTTTTGGCAGTCAGCCATTTAAACTATAACATGCAACATGGTTATGCAATGTGACAACTACCTGGCAACAATTTCTATACACAAAATCGACCATCCTGAAAAGAGCTGGAGCAGAACTAGATTCAAATGCCTTGATAATAAACTTAATAACTTCAATTCTTCAAGAGATTGAGCCAAAGACAATAGATACAGTATGTCTACTACAGCAATAAGATTATTAACCAGAATGCAACTGATACCAAGTAGACATATTGCTGAAAAGGAGCTATGGAATAAACATAGAGAATATCCTCAATAGGCAGAGTAGCCATTTGCAAAGAGTCAGCTCACAATTTACTTATAAATCCTGCAATGGCAGTTTAGGTACCACTGTCACTCTAATCAGCTCAAGAATTCAGCATCACAGCACTGCAAACCTTCACTACACATACTAAAAAGCGTCTTGTCACATGGACTTCTGTTGCAATAATGTAATATTGAGTCTTTCATGGGTTAATCAGGTTGTGAATTAGGCTGTGCAGCATTGCCAAGAGACATGTTAAGATTGAATTAGAAAAAAGTGAGATTGCTATGGACTCAAACCTGTCGCCATTGACGTTGAAGAAGTAGAAGCTGCCTGCAGTAAGTTTGACACTCATTACGATATGTTGCGGCAAGCTCTTTGATCATTGCTTTCCTTCTATCAGCAGCTGCAACATCCAAGTAGGTTAGAAACCTTGCATCAAGAAACTGCCATGTATTTCTAAATACTAGAATTGCATGTCCCACATAATAATAGCTTGGAATTGATTTAACAGCACCTACAAGCCAACAGTTTCCAAAGAAGCCTCTGCTTTTATACGATAGGTAAAGAACAGATGTGACACACACTGACCACATATCTAAGTGACTTGAATTCCTCTATGACTTCGCGATGTGTTGCATAGGGATTTTTAGCCCCTCCACATCCACAAGATTATGTACCACTGAGGGTCGTTTGGCTAGAACACATGCTGTACTTCTTGATTAGAATTTAGTCCACTTCACCTCACAATTTCCATTAGCTCATCGTAAGGGTTTAGCCTTGGCACCCTCATTCAAGAGAAAAAAACATGGGAGGGGGTTGGTTGCACTGAGCTATACTCTATGAAAGCAACATATAGGGATTCTCCTGAACCAAAGTGGAAAGATCTACAGCTCCAGACTAGGTATGACAGTACCCACTGCCATTGCCAGAAATTAAAGCTTTGTGCTATGTTATAAGTCCTGTATACTACACTGCCATATTTCTATTTTTTCCATTTCTTGAATTGAAATTACTGCACCTTTTGGCTGCTGCACCTCCACAACAACAACAGGAGGGAGGTGATCAGGAGGAGGAGATGAAGTTCGCATTACTTTTCTGCTCTGACCCTCACTAGCAACCAGTTTCCGCTTCAGTACACCCTTGGCCCGGGGCTCCCGCGGCTCTCGTTTAGCGGTTCTGGTCGGCGGAGCCACCGTCAGCATACTGCCACCGTCATTGCCATCCCCTTCCGATTCCGTGGCTGAATCATCCACTGTCCAACACATCAAACAGTAATTCATCATTAGCATTCACACACCACATCAATCAATTCTAATGTCCATGTTAGGAAGCATTATTCTTTTTGTTATCCCTAATTCCAAAACAGGACTGATATGAAGTATTGGTTTGTGATTATGACTGATTACTCTTTAGTGTTCCCTTCTTTTTTATATACAAATCGATAATTCCACAGCTAAAATTCGTACCTGCGGCCTATTTGTCTCACTAGGAATTAGTCCCCGAAGTCCCAGGTTTTTTACCAACCCAATCATAATTCATTTAAAATTAGGACTCAACTTAGTATGGTTTTTGGCAACAACATCAACCTACAAAAACTCATATTCCAAACATCAGACCAGCTGCCTGCCTACCTGTGGCCAGCACCAGATTCGGCCTCGCAGGTTTCGGCGCCTTCCTCTTCTTCAGCACACCAAACCGCGGAGCATCAAACGTGGGCTGAGGTGGTGGAGGCTCAATACGCTCCACCTCCAGCATCTTCTTCTTCTTCAAAACGCCAAACCGGGGCGCAGGCACAACTACACTCTCCCCCATCCCCATCCCCATTCCTATTCCTTTTCCGAATCCTAATCCTACCCCTCCCTCCGCCTCCTCCGCCTTCTTCTTCTTCTTCAAAACCCCGTAGCGCCGTGGCTGCACCGGGTACCCCTCCATCGCGTCCTCCATCTCCCCTTGCTTCCGCAACGCAACAATCACCAGCCAAACCCTAATCTCCCATCTCCCTCCCTGACCGTCTCGTCCGATTGCACCGTCAACAACACATCGCACCACATTGCCGCTACCTCAATTGGCCCCAATCAAGCACCGCCGCTCCCTGCCATAGCTCCATCGCAATTTCCCAATCGACCCTACCTCACCTCAATCACCCGCCAAACCCTAACTTCCCGTCTCCCGCCCCGACCGTCTCGTCCAATTGCACCATCACCAACACATCGCACCACATTGCCGCCACCTAAATTGCCTCAAATCAATCACCGCAGCTCCCTGCCACATCTACATCACAATTCTCCAGTCAACCCTACCTCGCAAGTACCGCTGCGAATTGCAGAAGAATTCGTGACACTTCACGCGCAGCATTGCGCACACAGGATTCATGAGAGGAGACGAAGAGAAGTCTCATCAGTTATGAGAAATGGTGCCGAACCCGTTACCGAGGATGGGAGGTGGGGTACAGGACCTATCACCGCTCGCTTCCACAACTAATAAATGCTTACTTATAGTAGAGGCGCCTATTCCCGATCAGGACCCATCGCAATCTATAGGGTACTGGAATTTCGATCAGTTTGAGATTAAATTTCGATCAGTTTGAGATTAAATTTCGATCAGGCTGGGACTAAATTTTGAACATGCTGGGAATAAATTTAGATCAGGCTCCACCAATCCTGCCATGACACATGTCTTGGTTTTGAGTGCTAAAGTGAAGAGGAATGAGCAGTTATGGCATACTCTAGACGTTGGTATATGTTCGGGCCAACTTTTGGTTTCAAAAATTCACAGTATTTCAATCTAAGGAATAAAATTACCAAAAAATTTGTAGTCCTCTTTATTTCTATCTTCCTACATAGGAAAAATGTGCATCACCTTATACGGTACTCCTCCAAATCTTGCGCAAAAAATTTTAAGTGATCCGTTATGGGTGCCTCTACTTTATATGGATCCTAACTTATGGTATTGAACCTATAACTGAGGATATGATATATAGATCTATACGTACTACCGTGCATCTAGACAAGTAATCGGTGTGTAAGGGTCGTTTACACTAGGGGTGGTAGTTGTTGTGCTTGTGGTTGAGGTTTTTTTAATTAAAAAAATAAGGGGTCTATTTCTATAATAAAGGCAGAACCAGTGCTAACCACACCCACAACTGCCCCCTTGCTTCATCGACTCCCTTTTCTCCGCATGGTAAACCACCCTTGGGGTGGTTGTTCATGCTCATGTGGCATCATTAGAGAACTTCAAGACTAGGGTTCAGGGAGAAAGTTGAGGAGGCAACCACTTTCACATTACAGTCCAAAACCAATAAGGATAATAATCAACTTACTTTCCTCTTGAGCCCCAAGACTTAACCAATGATAACTGTGATTTAGAAAACCAACCCATCGTCAACCACAACTACAAGGATTTGCACAAAACAAATGTGAATGAGAGAAAAAACATTTTTGTGGTTGAATGTGGTGGTTAACCACAACCGCAACCGCAACCACATTTGTAATGTAAATGACCCTTTTAGTATGGTTGTGATTTACGAAGTATGGTATCAAGGCTAGTACCAATGATGGGAATGTGGGTAGACGTGTGAGTCACATTTAGTACAGCTATGAAGGATGGTACTGATCCTATTACCAAAGATGGGAGGTAGGGTATTGGACCTATCACCGTGTGTGTAAACGGTTAACCCACCAATTCTTATTAAGGTTACGAATTATGGTATTGATCCTATTGCTGAGGGCATAACGTAAGGGTATTGGTCTATGACCGTGTACGTAGGAAAGTAATCAATTCTTAGTATGATCCTCATATTGTGCATTTTGCCATGTAATTCCATTGACGACCTAAAGTTGGAGATTGCTTATGCCTTTTATGATGAACTCCGAATTGCTCAATCATTCAAGCTTAAATCACTATTTTTGGGCATGTTCTATACACATACATTTCAAAATCTAGATTTCAACACTAGGGTTGAACTGAACATGTATTTCACATTTGTAGTAATTGTGCCGGAATATGTGGAGGTATAGGGATGTAAAGAGGAGTAATAAAGTGAAGAGGAGGAGAAAAATTGCTCATTTGCACATGGGTTGGACCAAGGGTTTGCTAGGCAATAAATATTACCCTACTTGAGGGGCCGGATCAATTAGTATTTTTATTTGCAGTCAAATGTTTCTAAAATCATTTGATGAAAACCAACGATAATGTTGTTGCACTTATTATCCAATTTAGTACACATAGGTTAAATCCCAAAACACACACTATTTTGCCATATATCAAATTAGTGATTTTTACTAAGTGGTCCTAACTCATGAATACATGCTCATTTACCACACAATTCATAATAATCGGTGCATGCTCTAAGGTGTTTGTAGAGTGCATATTTGTTTTGGTGAGCTTGAAGAGGCTTCTTCTTCTTCTTTTTAGTTGGCGTCACTCACTCCTAAGGCATCTCCTAACACTAAGAAACTAAAGAAAGCTTGCCTTGACAATTTTTGACACTTTGGGCTCCCGAAACCCTAGATCTTATGGTGGCACTAATTTCATAGCTTAAAGAAACTTAGTATCACCTTCACTAAGTAGCCCACCCTCACTAAATGGGATAATCAATGTAGTTCCAATTGTATGGTTGTAGTTTAAAACTCAACTTATACAACTTTCTTTGGTATGTTCACTCCAAAGCAAGTATTTGAATTAAATTACATTTTACAATACATCTTTGATTTGATTTGGAACCCCAACAATTTTAAACAGTCATTTTCCCCCTATATTCTTTCATTTTGAATTTATATAGGATAATATCACAAATTATTATTATTATGATAATGATGATTCGTCATAGTGAACATGTAGGGGACAATTTTCACTACCCCTCCCCCAATGGTACACACAAATATTAAAATAAACAATTCATAAACAATTTCATTATCAAATTTTAATTAATACATATTTGACAATACAAATCACAAATTCTAAATAAATATACCAATATTATGTGGTTCTTGTTTTCTGCTACCTAAATCATTTGTCGTTTTCAATGGTTGGGTGGAGCATCGCGGAGCCTTTATTGAACTAATTGGGCAATTGAATATTAAGGATGATGGAAAATTGCAAGGATGGATGTCCAAGACTAAGAAGCATGGATGAGAAGTCGGAAGACTATTATCTTTATAAGAAAGAGGATCATAAAGGAAAATGATCTTTGTATATGGATAAGGGGAATTATAGTCTACATCTAGTAAGACCTTGAGATTTCTAGACTCCACTTTGAAGTGCGAGTTACAAACACCATATGTGGTCAGTTCCGGTTGGTTGCCAAACTTTGGCCCATTTCATAGACCAATTTTGGGTCTCTTCCCACAAAGCTAAGCCAATATATAAATGCTTATTCATGTGGTAAGTTTGAGGGAGGGAAGCTAAGACATGAGCAATGAGCAGTGAGCGGTGAGCGATAACACATGAGCAGTGAGCGGTAACACATGAGCAGTGAGTGATAACATGTGAGCAATGATGCCAAATTTAGTAATTGGACACGGTTTTAGGATATATACTCTAAATTGGAATTTGTATTTTTGCAATTTAAAAAATATAAAGTACCTGCATTTTGATTGAAGAAGAGTGAAGGGAACCTATTACCATGGATACTTTCAAAATCATCAATCCATTGTTGGTTTTTATTATAAAAATCCACACTAATACATGTCACTTTATGCCATGATACTATCCATCGTGCCCATTCCGCTACGAACAAGATGTTTTGAGCCCAATATGAAGTTACAATAATTTGGAGAGGCAAAAGTACTGAATTTATCCATAACGACCTCCATGGACAAACATGCCAAGTGATGTCCTTCACCGTTTGATGGACATTTTAGGATATAGTCTGTTAGGAATTGTTTGCTCATTGTTATTACTATAGCAGAGTTTTTGGCAGTGGGTGTTTTCATGACCTCATTGGCAACGCATTGGGAAGTCATGTCAAGTGACTCACAACATGTACCATTTGATACAGGGTGTTCATGAATACCAAGATGTATTTAAGCCCTTGACATCCCAGGGATGTAGAGTGAACATATATTATGCGAGCATAACACAACGTAATACGTACTGGTATGGAACGACATACCTTATATTCTAGTCTTGATTACTCTTAGATGATATTTTCCACATAAAATGGGTTAGTTGTTGATCCAATCCATTCCGTACAATTGTGGACACCTCCATTGCGATACATATAATCATAATATTTGTTTGTGCATTACAAATAACCGGCACAAGAATAACGTCTAAAAGAAAGTTCAAAATTATTTTGGATATTTATTATTTTGTTGTGCATCAAGGATGTCCACCGCATATCTTATTCATTCCATTTATAGGATGGTCATACGCACTAGAAACACCCATACTTACTAGGGGCAAAATAAATAAAATATCACCATCAATATCCATAGAAAGCAAATTGGATTGGGAGTCTTAGTTCTATAAGGAAAATATGATGTGACAGAAAGATGAACAACATGACAAACATCATCATCCGAATCTAACAACAACAATAAAAAATTTATCGTCACTTGGTTCTATCTTGATAGTAGCCACATAGGTACATGGACAATAGATGTGTCAGACTTGTTTGTTAATACTTGCATCTAGAAATCAGGAAGACCTACAACTCCATATGATCCTAGACCCAAAATACAAACATGGCCATCTTCACACATGTTCTTCTGAATCAAGTTTGTTTCAAAGATATCACTGTCTACGGAATACATCTTTTGCTCCACGTACATGGTTTCTATCCGGAGATTGAATCTCAAACTAAGTATCTTCTAAGACACTCACATGATCATCATCTTCAAAAGGCAAAGTGAAGGGTACAAATAATTCATAAGCTCTAATGGTAGCCATTTGGAAGTAAGGAAAAAAAATGAGAGACTTTAAATGTGTGGGTGAGACACTATTTGTATTGGCAGTATAAGGCTAATTTTTCTTGAATTAAAATACGGTTACTGTATAAACTGGTAGAATGTGAACATAACACGAGAATATCAACGAAAAAATGCAATCCAATAATTTATTCTATAAGTGTTTATTAAACATAAAAATTAAATTAACATTATAATTAATAGGATAATTATTATAAGGGCTTGCGCAACAAACCATAAATGTCGAAAAAAAAGAACCCAAATATCTAACAGCTATGAAGCTAACCACTTACAAATAATAATAAAATACACTTGGCAAATCTCTGCGTAAAAATAAATGAAAAACGATTATAATAGATGCCCAAAAATGAGTGTTCAAGTTTTTCTTGTAAATATCTTTTTGATTGTATATCACCAAAACAATAAGGAAATTGTACATTGTCAAAATCTTTTAAAATAAATATGATAATCAATAGAATAAAATTGAACATTGATAATTTTAAATACATATAAGTAAAAATATGCATCAAACTACATGTGAATATTCTACAGAGTGGGTTGTATAATGTTTAAATTTTACCATCATAGATGCAACAGACCGAACATCATGAAACTAGTATACAATTGATTGGAAAAGAAGATAAAAATGACTATATTTTACTACAAAAAATTCGAAAACGAGCAAGTACTATGAGGGAAAAATCCCACATTGTAGTGCACAAATATATTGGCGACTTAGCAAAAATACAAATGAATAGCCAAAGAATGAATTAGCCAAAGAAATTGAGGGACCATGAAAATTTTTTGATCGTGATGTATCCAATAATATTATGGAGTAGTTTAAAGTTCAAGAAGAAGAAGAAAAAAACAAATACACCAACATAACAGAAGAAGATGAAAACAACTCCAAGCATGTAAAATAAATGTAACCGGAGACCAAATCCAAATTGTCAGTATTCACCCTAATTTTTTATGTTTTAAACAATTCATATCAAATCATAGCCAATTCCAATAAGAACTTACAAGATATGGGTGGCACTACCCATATCCCTCGGGATACAAAATAAAAGAACCAAATAAAAGCACATGGGTGATTGGCGGCACCACCAATATTCCAAGATAAAAAACAAAAAATATTTGTAAGAGCGCTAAAGGTATTGGCGGCGCCACCAATATCCCTCGGAATATGAAACGAAAAATAAATATGAACACTTAAGAATATATAGATAGCACTACAAATATCGCCCGGATACAAAACAAAAAAATTCTTGTGAGAGTACAAGGGTATCGCCCGCACCGCCCATATCCCTCAGGATACAAAATGACAACATATGTGTGTGAGCTCAAAGGTCTTGGCAGAACCCCCAATATCTATTAGGATACGAAATGAAAAATTTGTATGAGAGCACAAAGGTATTGGTAGCACCGCCAATACCCTCTGGATACAAAACAACAAAATACTTGTTGGAGCCCAAGAAGTATTTGCGGCACCGCCAATACCTTCCGGATACAAAACGAAATACATTTGCAAGAGCCCAAAGGGTATTGGCGGACACCGCCAATACCTTCTGGATACAAAACAAAAAATATTTGTAACAGCCCAAGGGGTATTGGATACCCTCCGGATGCAAAATAAAAAATATTTATAAGAGCCTAAAGGGTATTGGCGGTGCCGCCAATACCCTTCGGATGCAAAACGAAAAATATTTGTCAGAGCCTAAGAGGTATCGGCGGCACCACCCATACCCTCCGGACACAAAACAAAAAATATTTGTCAGAGCCCAAGGGGTATTGGCGGCACCGCCAATAACCCCCGAATATGAAGAATAAAATATTTCTGAGAGCACAAGGGATATTGGATGTGCCGCCAATACTCCCAGATAAGAAATTAAAATATTTGTGAGAGCACAAGGTGTATTGGAGGTGCTGCCAATACCCTCAAATAAAAAATAAAAATACTTGTGAGAGTGCAAGGGGTATTGGCGGCACCGTCAATACCTCCGGATATGAAAAACAAATTTATCAGAGTGCAAGGGGTATTGGCAGTGCATCCAATACCCCTCGAGATACGAATTGGAAAATACGTATGATAGCGAAAGGCTATTGGCGGCACCGCCAATACCCCCGGATACAAAACAAAAATAACTTGTAAGAACACAAGAGATATTGGTGGCACTGCCAATACCCCTCAGAATACAAATTGGAAAGTACATATAATAGCGCAAGGGTATTGGCGGCACCGCCAATACCCCAGGGGATACACATTCGGAAATACATATGATAGCACAAGGGTATTGGAGGCACCGCCAATATCCTCGGATACGAAACAAAAATAACTTTGTAAGTGCACAAGGGGTATTGGCGGCACCGCCAATACCCCTGGAATACAAAATAAAATATATTTGTGAGGGCACCTGGGGTATTGGCGGGACCGCCAATACCCTCGGGATACAAAATAAAATATGCTTGTGAGGGAACCTGGGATATTGGCGGCACCGCCAATACCCTTGGGATGCAAACTAAACAGTGTCGAAAATTGGTAGATTTGGGCTTTTGAAGATGAATTTTGAAATATATAAATTTTTTTTGTATCAAGTTGAAAACAAATAGGTGTATACATGAAGATGATTTCAACATACATGATTTTTTGTATGAATTTACACGTTAATTTCAATTTTTGGGAAATTTCTAAAGGTTATAATTTTTGTTTGGATACCCTAGAATTCATCTTCTGTAATACATTTTTCGGATAGGCAACTTTGAAGGTCCATAACAATTTGAAATTTTGATAAAAATATATGAAATAATTTTTATTAGGTTTATTTTGTTTGGTTGTACTTCTTATGTAAATAAATATTTTTTATATCACTTCATCTTTTACTATTAAACAATTGTTAAATGTCTACATGTAAGGGGTATTGGCGGCACCGCCAATATCCCTTGAAATACGAAATGAAAAATACGTATGATAGCGCAAGGGTATTGGCGGTGCCACCAATAATCCCAATTACGAAACAAAAATAACTTGTAAAAGTACAAGGGATATTGGCAGCACCACCAATACCCTTCGGGATACGAAATGAAAAATACGTATGAGATCTCAAAGGTATTGGCGGCACCACCAATACGTCCGAGATACAAAATAAAATATATTTGTGAGGACACCTGGGGTATTGGCGGCACCGCCAATACCCTTGGGATGCAAACTAAACAGTGTTCAAGATTGGTAGATTTGGGCTTTTGGAGATGAATTTTGAAAATTATAAAAATTTCTTGGATCAAATTGAAAAAAACAGGTTTATACATAAAGATGATTTGAACATACACGATTTTTTGTAGGAATTTAGACATTGATGTCAATTTTTAGGAAATTTCTAAAGTCTACAATTTTTATTTGGATATTTTAGAATTCATCTTTTATAATACATTTTTCGGATCAATAACTTTGAAGGTCTATAACAATTTGAGATTTTGATAAAAACATATGAAATAATTTTTATTATGTTTTTTTTGTTTGGTTGTACCTCTTATCTATATAAAAGTGTTTATATGACTTCATCTTCTACTATTAAAATTTTATTAAATGTCTTTATGTGACACATTTTTTGTCTTCACTTCATTTAAATGGATCAAGAGTTTCTTATTTTATAAGTCTTTCTATCTTTGTGTGATCATACATTTTATTTAAAATCCGTGATTTAAACTATGTAATTTTAACCACATTTAAAGTCAGGTTTCTTTATCTTTTTATGTTATTTGTTCTCAATGCTTTTAATTCGACCGACTTTAATATGTTTATTCTTATTTGTTTTGTTTTCATGCAACAATTGACTAAAAAGACTCTCACTTTTGATGGATTTGCAGTTTCTGAATTAAACATCATCATTGAGATCATCCCTAATGAACGGTATTTTTCTATTTTTTCTGATTATATATAATCTTGAAGGGTCACTTGTTGGGAAACGACATTTTTAAAATGTTCATATTAAATGATGACATTATGAATAAAAATATTTTTAATAAATACCTTAGGGGATGTGAAGCTATGAATATTTTACTTATTGAATACCTCCTTTTACTATATCTTCTTGGGATGCAAAGTTTGATAAATTTCTTCTTGTTTTATTTTCCTTTTTCATGTAATATTTCATAACGATGATGATTTGTTGATATTTCATCTTGAAGATCCAAAGTGGACGAAAAAATTATCTTGTTATTTTTACAATTATAATTTCAAGGTTGGTCATAAACGTTGGACTTGTGTAAACCCGCTTCATCTAGCCAATCCTCGCAATCCAAACAAAATGGTTAGTCTTACAATTCTTTTTCATCACATTTTTTTCATTTTAATGAATCATGTTGTTTGTGTATATTATAATTGGTCGGTTTGTTGTTTTATTTATTTTACATTTTTTTGGGCAGACCGTCAAGTTCACAATGTTTTTACTTGTTCGCTCTTTTTATCATACTTCGGGATTCAAACGCATGTCTTTGTCTTCTTAAATGTATATTGACAAAGATCTTTTGGACAATGGTATGGATATGGATGATGATATTTAATACAACTTCATGGATGCTATTTTCAACTTATGAGAGATGATTGCATCACACCATGGAGAGGCCCACGAGAAAAACATCCATTGGTTTTCCGAGTTTTGATTGATGCTTTGTCAAATCTTGAAGGCATTGTTACAAACCTCACTGCCGCCACAAGTATAAATCAATTTGTTTTTATTCTAGAAATTTTTTAATATAATTTTTATACAAACTAACATGCTCTCATTGCTTATTTTGTTGATAATTGTTTATTATCTCTTTCATAGGACCCCTTCATATATGCTTGTTGCTCTTTGAAACGTCACCTCTTGGCATAAGAAGGTGACAAAGATGTTTTTCATTCCGTCTTGAAGCCTTTGATTAGACAATCTCCTTTACCCATTGGAAAAGACACCAATTCTGAAGACTTGGATGATTCTCCAATTGTTAATCACAAGGCCATCAATTTATTTTGTGAATAACTTTTCTTTATTTATCTTGTTCGAAAGTTTCATATGGCTGATTTCATAATTTTGACTTGAAGTATATTGTATATAAATTTTTTTGGATTATTATGGACATTAGTAATTATTAAGACATCTATGTTGTCATGTGCTAGGATTGTGATACCACAATGGCGCCGACATTGGCGACAATTTTTTGAAGATCCATGATTTGTAGCAAGTCCTTCAGACCTTGGACAACTAACCAACTAATTCAATTATTAGTTAACTAGTTGCCTTTCGTAACTATAGTTGCTCGTTATTTGACCTGCCAAAAAATGTAGTTAACTATAGTTGTTTTAATTTCGGTCTGCCAAAAAATCTAGTTAACTATAGTTATATCTAGTTAACTAAAGTTGAGCATAACATGCAGTGTAGTACCAAGACAATTTAGAGCATCTATATCTTTTCCTTTTCTTTTATTCAAAATTTAAAATTTGGGACTTGATTCCATTTGTGACTTGGACTCAATCAATACCCAATGAGCACGACCTCATTATCTATAAGTAACTTAGAGTATAATGAGTTCAACTGCCGCAAGGAACAATGGGTTCTATTCCTTCTTGGGATGAGCCGGCATGGGTGACATTCTTACATAAGGTCTCTTAAAAAAGTTGTTGTAATATATTTCATTTCATTTTTTGAGATATATGAAAGAACTTGATGGCTGGCTCCTTACAGATTTTGGGACTCTCAAGTGATAGTTGTCTAATTTTTTTCTAGTTAACTGTAGTTGTTTTTGAATTTGGTCTTAAAAAAATTTAGTTAACTATAGTTGTTTTTCAAATCGGTTTGAAATTTTTCTAGTTAACTTTAGTTGTTCCCTAAAATGTATTGAAAAAAATCTAGTTAACTATAGTTATTCTGGCAGTTGTCCAAGCTCTGAAGTCCTTCACCCCCGCGAAGCCTCCTTATCTATGCCGCAACCATGGCTTCCGTTCTTGTTGCTCAATCTTCCCCTTCTTCTACCCATAACAAAACTAGACATTATGATTGTCAAGTCCTGAATTTCATAGATTTAGAGTCTAAATCATGATCAAGATCCATTACTTCAAGTTATAGTGATGATTAGTTTTTTTGTTAGCAAGTGTTCAATTGCCAGAACGGAAGGTTTTATTATTGGTATCGTTTCTTTAATATACATTCACTTATGCTATACCTTGAAGAACTTATACACGTTTTGTGTCCAACTCTATTTTCTTTGCACTCTCTATATTTGTGTCGTATAATTGACCTAGTACAAAATTGAGTTTCATTTGCAACATGTTTTGTTTATTTTTTAATGTGTTCATATTATGAATGTCAATGATAATCATTATCATGAGCATCATTTACTTCAACTTTGTCCATTCCACTCTCATTCGACATGCAATACAACTATAAAAATTTGAAATGATAAATACATATATGCCCATAGGCATGCATATATTGTTTTTTTTTGTCGCTCACTGCTCACAATCTAGCATTCATGTTGTTTGTCCTCCCCAATCTTATTACTGAACCCTAAAATTATATTTCTTTAGGCCACGGTTATAGGATACTAGGGGTCCTATTACCAAATTTTTTTCTTTCTTCACCGCTCACAAATTACCGCTCATCGCTCACTGCTCACCGCTCACCGCTCACAAGATAGCACTCCCCAAGTTTGAGGTGAGATCTTAGTGATTGTGAACAACTTAACAACTTGAGTAGAGGTTTATTACAAATTTGGTATCAAAATGTTGTGTTTTCTTTCTTGATTTGCATTGCATTGTGTTGTGCTCGTGATTTTGTAATGTTGTGATTTTCTTTATCAACATGGTTTCATTTGATAATGCTCTACCTGAAAACAATCCAAGAAATAGGATTCCCAACCTTGAGCCGTTGTCATGGCTTTGGAGAAATATACATACAATTGTGAGAAGAAGAAAAAAGAAAAAAAACATAGATTTGCTTCATCTCGTACTTCTTCCTCTTCCTCTACCCACTTATCATGTCCTTCTAACACGGGCAAAATCATTATGAGGGGAAGAATACAAAGGGATGAAAGCAAAGAATAGGAAAAAGACAAAAAATGACAACAAATTAAATTGAAGAGAAAGAAGATAACAAAGAAAAAGAGAAGAACAAAGATAAGAACAACCTCTTGGACGACGTTAATAGGAGTGTGCACCCACTACTTTCTATGTTGGAGCTAATCTTAAACCTAAACCAATTCTATTATTTTCAAAATTAGTAGAAAACTTGTTCAATGGAGAGTTCTCAAAATAAAAGTGAAGGAAAAAAATTTCCTGGCTCCACCCCACAAGGCACACACATCAAAATCATCACAAGGAATGAAAACAAGCAATTGCACACACAAACACACACACACACACACACACACACACACACCAACTTGCAAATCTAGGAGAGAAGAGAAATCCAACCCTTGCAAAAAACACTCCAAATCTAGGGCTTTCACCTAGATCTCCAAGTATGCAACCGCAAGACACAAATCGAAGATAGATTTCACCAATCCAACTCTAATGACCTCCAGCACCACTACGACACAACCTCCAATGCCAAAATGGACAAGCACCGTGACAAACACAACACCCTCACAACAAGCCCATATATGCAACAAAAATGCAACCTTAAGAACCGCACCCACGACATCAACATGATGCAGGGAGTAGCCACGGGACAAACAAATCTAGCTCACCCTCGCTCTTACCATCATTAGCCTCCTTACTATCACAACCACCTATGACATACAACAATGTGTATCTGCATTTCAAATACGAAAAGACATCCCATGAATACACAAGCTTGCTCATCCACAAAAACCCCATCTTTGGTTCCTCTCAAGAATTCATCAATACATTAATAAAGTAAGGTCATCAAAGATGGGAAAGAAACAAGTCCACATTTTAAAGCTACTTACTCCCTTCCCAAAAAAACTACTCAACCGGATCTGCTTATACACTACAATCCGACTCCACTAAGTTGCTAGCACCCCACCCATATATCTCCGCGCAATCCTACTCCACTCGTTGCTCCCCACTCCCACATAGTTCCGCACATGCATCCACCATCAACACACAAAGAGGTTAGAATATTCCGTCTTTACCACCCATCTACAACCCCCCAAATGCAACTCATAATAAGCCCTAGACTTAGACAACCCTCATCCCAAATCACCAAACAAGACACATGCCCCCAATGCAAAATGCATTGGTTTACCTCCATCCTAACGCAATCATTGACAAGTCCCCAAAAAATACGAAGTAGTTATGAGCATCGCGCTGTTGAGCCACACCGAAAGGAGAACGCACGTTGAACCCAACCAGAGGAATACAAACAAAAACCTATACCCAAGTGATTACTTGCAGAACTTGATGAACAAACATGAAGGAAAGAAACAACCCCAAACATGGACATTGTTCACAAATGTGGTTAGGCTTTCCCATCCATGAAGCCATTGCACAACAATGGGGCAAGGGAACCATTTAGGAATGTCACACCAATGAAGAATTTTCAAGAATCGGCACCCCAACAAGAGAAATCATGGAATTTTGTATTTTCCCACAAGTTTTCCCATGAGTGACACAATGTTGCTACCCCAATGAGCATTCAGATGCGGTACCTTGACATCACCTCAACTTTACACAAATTCCAAGACTCGAAAAGGTGGACCCCAAGACCGGCCTCACCAAAGGTTTCACATTGCTATATGATATGACTTTGGTTTCAAGAGCATTAATTGGCATGAAGCACAAGGTGCATGCATGGAGAAACTATGTCAAATGAAATTCCCACTAGGTAACACTTACTCCAATATTCTTGACATTGGTTTAAATTTGATCACAAAGAATTGGGCGGATTTCATTAAGGTACACCTCAAATTCTCGGAACGTGATGGACTAGCACTACTCTGTGAAGAACACACATTTGTCATGAAGATGGAGGATGGAGCAAAAGTCATCGGCAATATTGGAAAGGGATACAGACTTGCCACAAAGGCTCGGGGGGGGGGGTAGTCATTGGTTGGAGTAGCAATATACGTGCGAACAAATGATAGGGTATTTTAAAAACATGGGGGCTAAAAATTATAAATGGACTTAAGAGTAATATAGGGTATCAAAAATGGCATTGGACATCTTTAAAGTACTATAGGGTATGGAATAATAGGTAATTTGGAATTATAAGTAATGCAAGCCATTTTTCTATTAACCCAAAGTAGAAATTGACATAATGATAGCATGTGAAAAAAAGAAGAGAATTGGAAGTAATACCCCCCTATAAAATAGTGGTTGTTCGCACCTATATCCTTAACTTTTTAATACACTGCCCCCCCCCCCGAGCACAAAGGCCTGCAACCTCAAAAGCGAGATGCTCCGCCACAACCAAGCATTTTAGCATCTTCATGACAATTGTAAGATAAAGTTACTATGGAGCAGAGCCCAACATTTTCCTTCGAATTTGTACCCATGCCCACCCATACCCATCAGCAACGACCTATGCCCACCCATGCCCACCCATAGCATGACCCGTGCCCACCCATGCCCACCCATGCTATTAAAATTGCCACCAATGTATTCAAAAATTGTGTAATGTGCATTACCCGCCTACACCAAGTCTTGGCCCACCCATGCCCATGCCCACCCTTGCCCACCCATGCCCAATAATATCGAACCCTTGCCCACCCATGCCCGCCCATGCCCAATAATATCAAACCCATGCCCACCCAAAACCCATGGGCATGGGTGGGTTTGGGCATGGGCATGGGTATGGGCACCCAATGTAGGGCTCTGCTATGGAGGTAGATTTTGCGTTCCTCATCCTCACCTTAAAATAAGCACGGGATACCATACTCAAAAATATTCTCACATATAATCATGAAAAACTACGAGTGATCATTACATGGGATCGTGATGCTAGCAATATGTTGGAATTGCGCATTAGTACCACACTCGTTACCAACAATCTACCACAAAGGGAATCTCAAGCATCAATCATGAAGGCAATCAAACAAGTTTTGGGAGTGGACAATGTCACAAAATCACATTCGGTAACAACATCAACCAAGACGCCAACAAACAATCGGGATAGTGCCATATACAATGTCTAAATGCCACAATTTATACAAAATGGCTTAACAAATCAACCTACATTCTACGGAGGCATGTCAATTTCATGCTACACTAAGGAAAATTTAGACAACACCATTCCCATCAAAATGGCCATTCGTTTTGCCTAATCATCTGCTCGAAAAGGCCATTAGCGGACAAAGTTCAAGCAATGGGCAATGCCACCAACTCCAACCCACTAGTCGCCGAAAGGCATCTATCAAGGACCATCAAAGAAGTGGAGGAGAAACTTGATGAGAAACTTGACACCCTCACCACGACCATCAACACACACATAGATCGGCGAGTAGAGGCGGCAACATATTTCCCTCACGAACCACGCCAACAACAAACACACCCTCATAGGTGCAATGATGTGCAAATTCCAACTATCCAACATCCGCATGAAAAGCTTTGTTCAAGGGTTGACTACCTCACTACCGGAATTGTACCAACACCTACCCACCCATCAAGGACCAAACCCACACCCACCACATGCACATATTGTACTACTGACACATCGCTCCAACTTCAACCACCGTCGGGGTTCCATAGCAACCCACCACAAAGCGACCAACAAAGATTCAACACACATCATGAATAACACACCCACACGTCTCCCACAATGGCTACTTATTTTTGTTATGTACTCACTCTACCTTATTATCACGGGGAGGTCACTCCATTGTCAAGTTGAAAACCATGTGCAAACAAAGTTTGCTATCCCTATATTATATGCCATAGATAAATTTTAAAATTATGATATTTTTCTACATATACATAACCATTGATAATATCTTTTGTATATTATTTTGAAATTTTTAGTTATCTTCATTTTTATAGTAATTGTTTTAGTTCAATTCTATGTCATTCTAGTTAGAAACGGTATGTTTTATAAAAACAAAAGATCATCAAATTTGGTTATCATTTTTTACTATATAATAAATACCATGTATATCTACTCATGAAAAAAATTGATAAAATGTTGACCCATTTTGGTGATGCAATTTAGAAAAGGTAGATTTTTTTTGGTATGAACGTGGTTTTCAACTTGACAATGGAGTGACCTCCCCGTGCTTATTATAAATAAATAAATACAAGTCCACTCCTTGGCTTTTGAATACACTCCCCAAATGTCTACACACTATCCTCCATTACTCACAACGTATCAACAAACTTAACCTCAACATAGTGCAACAATACCAAAGCGGTCCACCAAGCCACATGCCAATTGCACAACTTTTGAATGGAAAAACTCTCATTTTTCTTATCATACTCATTGAGTCACATCGAACACAACAACCTCACACAACAACACACATTAAACCTACCTCAAATTCCCAAACATACAAGACTACATCGATCACATTCCCAAGACCCCCATACACACTCTCGCACACATCCTCACAAATATACCAAACACATCACAAATACCCTCATACCAATACATCCACACAACATCCATACACCACCCCCCCCCCCCATATGAACAAACATAACCTTGTTTAGTCTCTACATCCCAACAAATACACAATACCGACACCCACAAACAAAGAAAACCACAATATACATGGCAGACCTACAAACACTAATCCTATTTGGAGGAGACATACATACAAATAAGTATCACTCGTGTATATAGTGACTCACAAAAATACTTGGCCACTACTCGTGAATCCATTTGGCATGCAATTGTAGAGAGAGGTTAATGAAGCCGCCTCCCAAATTAATTAGGGTTAATCAACATCATTTAATGCAGTATTAGGTGGCTTCCTTTGGGTAATCCAAGTGGTACATTTTTGTAGGAGTGGTTCAATTAATCTCAAGGGTGGCCAACTACATATGTTGACAATAGTGACTTCTTCTTCCACTTGTGTTTCCATTGAGTGTATAGATCTTTGAGAGCTTCCAATAGTCTTAAGTTGAGATTCTTCACATTTCTAGTGGTCACAATGAAGAAAACAAGTTTTCATGAGCGTCCCCAAGTCATAGCGTTGAGTGAGCAAGGATTTTCACAACGTTTCATAGCCGGCCATCTTCACATTCCTCGTAGCACAGTTGGTCACATTCTAGTTCGGTTTAGAGAAAATGGGGAGGTGTATGATCGTCCAAGATTTGGGAGACCACGTCTTTTGAGCATTCGGGATGAGAGGCTTGCTGTAAGGACTCTCAATCAGCCGAAATCAAGGATTGCGGCAACTGTAGGTCGTAGTTTGAGAGCTCAAGGTCTTTGTTTGTCTGATGAGATTGTCTGTAAAAGTTTTCGGAGGCAAGGGCTTAGTGCTAGAGTGAAGAGGAAGAAACCATTGTTGACAAAGAGGCATAGGCAGAAGCATTTACAGTGGGTGAAGGTGTCACATGACTGTGATGTAGAAAATTGGAATCATGTCATTTGGTCAGACGAATCCAAGTTCGATGTTTTTGGTTCAGATGGCCGTCAATGGTGTTGGAGAAATCCTACAGAGCCTCTTCGTGATTGTCATGTGCAACATACGGTTAAACATGGTGGAGATAGCATCATGGTATGGGGATGCATGAGTTGGGCAGGTGTAGGAAACCTTCACCGCATTGATGGCATTATGAATTCGCAAGTTTATCTTGACATTTTACATTCGCAATTGTTGGGTACTATTGAGAGACAAGGTCTTGATGAGGCAGAAGTGATTTTTTAGCATGATAACGACCCAAAGCATACATCTGGTCTTGTACAACGATGGCTAGATCAACATGATTTCTCTGTGATGGAGTGACCACCACAATCTCTCGACCTAAATCCTATCGAACACTTGTGGAATGAAGTAGATAGACACTTACGATTGTTTGGTGATTCACCCAAAAATAGAGATGACTTGTAGATCCAATTTGTTTGGCAAAACATTGAAGTAGAATTTGTGTAGAAGCTAATCCGCACAATGCCAACAAGGGTGGTTGATCTTCTTGCAGCTGAGGGTGGATACACACGTTGGTAGACATGTAGTTGTTGTACATGTGTAGCATTTGCTACTTACTAGCTTTTCATTTTGAGTTTTCTTTGTGTTATCATGATTTCCTACTTAATCAACATAAGTTCTTGGCCATGTTTTTTGCAAACTTCTTTCAATTTCTTTTTACCATTTTGATTTGTTTTTCACAAATTTTTGATAACATGTTCTTGACAACTTGTATGGTATATATGACAAATCTTGCTTGTTATTTCTCACCAGTCTAAAAGCTTTTGTCCAATTTTCACGATCACAGGCAACGGCCAAGTATTTTTGTGAGTCACTGTACCCTCAAGAACCTCCCAAAAGAAAATACACAAACACAAAAACAATATTTCCGCACAAACACACTAACTTTTAAAACACATTATCCACACTAGAAGGACTATTCAAACCTTGTCTAGATAGCACACCCTACCACAATCCAATACTTGTATTGATAAGTGGTGACACCCACACAAACCTGGGCTCATTAACACACATCCCCCCCCACCCCCGAATCAACCTAGTCTCATCCATGATCTACAACATACAACACACCCACCATAACCATCCAAAAATTATCAAAATGACCACTTACACCGCAGACCTCCAATCACTCATACTCTTAGGCGGAGACATAGAAAGCAACCTGGGCCTGCTCACACAAAAGTTTGCCAAATGGTACACATGGGTCTCAACCTCTCAAAATGTGCTATTATTGGTTGCCCAAATAAAACTAAACTCAAGCCAGAAACATTCAAAGCCTACATCCAATCACAAAACATCACCTACAAATTGGAAAATTTCCCCACACTCACTCAAAATGTTTTGTACACATAACTAGGCATCCATCTCATGCCATCACTTAAATGGACATTTCAAAAAGAAATCACAACCCAAAAAGCCAAACAACAAAGCAAACTACTATCCACCTCTCCCACCAACCTCAAACAAAAGCAATGAAATCCTAAACATAGTCATCAAACTTGACATCACATACGCCTACTATGCGCTCCCCTTGTCCAAACCCGATGCCAAAAAACTTGACAAAATACTCAACAAATTAACCAAATAAAATTGCAACATGCCCCAAGGTATTGCGAACATCCTCACACACCTCTCCCACGGAGACTTTGGTATAAATACAACCTCCCACCTCCCCAAACTCAAAACAACAAGATTGCACAAGATCGCCCATAGCCCGAACATTGTTCCTACTAGAAAGGGGGTATGAAATTCACACCACCACTGCGAACCACTCATTCCCCATACATGGCACGCCCCTTGAACAAGAATGGCAATTCAACCCAACATACACCAACCTTGCAACAAACATGAAGGCCAAATCCCAACAATACCTTGACGAGTTATACATTTACGGCATCACAACACTACCACAAATCCAAAACGAAGCCACTTTGGCTATATTAATCGCTAAAGAATTTTGCATCAAATATAAACAAGCACTCAAGACCATCAAAAATGCCCTCGGACAAACCTACTCATTATTTCCTCCCCCTCCCCCTCCACTTGCACCGCCCCCCTTGCAACCCCCACACCAAACACCACAAACATCCCACTACACCTCCCTAGGCACAAAAATCCACGCTATAATTAACACCAAAACCACCACCACAAAAGACAAATGGGGGGGTGCACAAGCCATTAAACGACAATACCTAATCAAATGGAAAACCCCACAAGGCACCACACAATGATGGTGCAAGGAAGAATAACTCCTGCACCAAGACAACATCCTACTAGACCATAACCTACTACTCCTAACACAATACCACACAAAAACCCACACACAAATAACCCTCCAAACATGTGCAAACTGCCTCAACCACACCCAATCAAAGGACATTAGATACAACCATACAAATATAAGACTTAGAATCTTGAATGTACAATCAAAATGGGAACTACATGGCCACCATTACTACCAAAAGGCTACAATGGCTATGAAATCGATTCTCCCACAATAACCTTCCACAATTAGTAAACTTCCTCCAACCCCACCACAAGACTTTGCCTCCGAAATACTTTGGTTCATACAAAGATACGTAACCATACTCCCCTCACCACCACCACCATACACAAACACTCCATTAGAAATCTCATGGATCGTAATATCCCAAATTCTAATATTTACAATCCTCATGAAAAACATACACCAAAATGCCATCAAAATGCCTTACATACTAAGTCCTAAACAAAAGAAAACTAGACAACAAACAAACACCCATCCCCCCCTTGGTAACCCCATGTGTTTATTTTACTACCAAAGCCCATCACACTAGTACCTAGGTACATGCATCACTTCTACTTTTAATTTATTTGATTTCTTTCTTGCTGAGAGAATGAGCCCATCTTTGGTGCACTCGTGTTAAGATTGACTAAGAGGATGCAAACAACAATCATGTTGAAACGTGGTCTAAGTTCAAATAATTGTTCACCTATGCTAGGAGCCTGGAACAAATGATCCAACTCTTGTTCTTGTTGGGCATTCAATGTCTTGCCATCATCTTAGCACAAACATGCTAAGCATAACTCTACTTCGCTGCCCTACCATCATTCATGGAGCACTCTCATAATCATAGACACATCAATTACTTTTATTTCAAGTTTTGAAGAGAGGACCATTAGCTACAACTATTGGAGTGGCAAATTTATATACATTCCTTCAAAGGTTGAGATTTTATGATTTTAAGGGATAGTTCTAGCTATTTCATCCACAAAATATGGAATAATCATAGAATATTTTGTATTCTTCTTTTAGAATCACAAATCACCAGCACATAGCTAGATTAAAAATCACTGAGACACATATGACATCTCACACAATGTATGGGTGCCATATTCTGGTATAGCACAAGCCAAACTACATCATTTACAATACATCTTGTGGGCATACTTATGGTGTGCTACCCTTCAATGCACTATAGTGTGGTCCACAATACACACCATCACACATTAAAATAATGTAGAACCTTATAATTGGGGGAATTGTTTTTGCATCAATCCCTCCACATACCCGAAAATTCACAAAAAAAATTGAATTTTAGGAAATTGACAATTAACACAGTCATAAGTTTTGGGGAAATAGTTATTTACAATTTGGTTGATAGATTCAGATTCAAAACCATCCACGTAGGTTGGGTGAATTGGATCTCACTTAGTTGAAAGTCTCTCAAATGCACACTATTTTCCATCCAATTGATTTACAACATAGGCCTCCAATGTTGTATACTACGGGTTGGAATACAGTGTGCACCCACAGTATTAACACTAATGTTTTTACTCGGGGAGATCACTCCCTTGTAAAGTTGAACAACCACGTGCGAACACTTTACATCTAAAAAATCCTACTTTTTACATAAAGCATCACCAAAATGGGTCAAAATTTTATCAATTTTTTTTCATGAGTAGATATATACGGTATCTATTATATAGTAAAAAATGGTAACTAAATTTGATGATTTGTTTTTTTAATAAAACATACCGTTTCTAACTAGAATGACGCAGAATTGAGCTAAAAAAATTACTACAAAAATGAAGATAACTAAAAATTTCAAAAAAATATACGAAAGATACTATCAATGGTTACGTATATGCAAAAAAAATATCATAAAATTTAAAATTATCTATGGCATTAATATAGGGGTAGCAAATTTTTTTCGCACGTGGTGTTCAACTTGACAATGGAGTGATCTCCCCGAGTGTTTTTAGTGTTGGTTTCCTCATATGTTGTTGTGGTCCACAGTAATTACCATTTAAACATGTAGTTACAGTCAAGACTCTATAAGTGTTACCCCTATAAGTGTTATAATTTCATATATGTTAAGAAAATTTTACTCCCCTACAAAAACACAATTGGTAAGACTAGTGAATGTTATGTGTTAAGTGTTATAACATGCTCTACTCCCTTCTTTGTTAATTGCACCTCTATAAGTGTTAATTTTGAGAAAATCAAGGTAATAATATATGAGAGCATACATTTTAAACATGTAATGACATTTATCCCATATTCTAGGGAGATAGAGGCAGCTAGGCGCTTGGTAGAGGTTGATGAAGTTGCTACTCTACTTCATCAACTGACGTTGTTGTCATCTGATAGTGAGGTGGGTGACGTGATGAATGCTCATGAATATCTCAATTATGAGATGGAGTTTGATTTAAACAACCCCTATGAACCTACCGATGAGGAGTTTTTGGATATGTATTCCTTAGAACATCAAGAAATTGATGTTGATGAGGTTATGGTTGATGTGGTAGAAGAAGTTGTAAGATTGAGTGTTGCTGAGCGTTCTCTAAAGACTTTGAAGAAATACTTTGAACAAAGACCAGATGATGCCCTATCACACATCATGAGCATTCAAGGACTCCAGAAGGAAGTTTCATCTCATCATTTGGAAGCTTCTCATCAGACTACTATAGACTCTTTCTTTCGGTTAGTTTAGTTGGAAGAATCTCGTCAAGCTACTACTATATAGATTATTTCTTTCAATTAGTTTAGTTGAATTATGTATTATCATTTGTACTTTCATTTTTTATTTTTATAAAACGTTATGTTCTTCATTTTTTGAATTTTTAAGTGTTATTTCTATAAATTTTATTAATCATCGGCATGAATTCTATAAGTGTTACTTGTTATAATTCTATATATGTTAATTTTTTGCTACTCCCGACCTATAACATTTATAGAGTCTTGACTGTAATTACAACCACAAAGGCTCAAAATTCCTCACAAAGCCAAATATGGCTCTATGGGGTTTTATGGTTTAAATTTCTGTAACATTCATGTTTGCTCAAACAGATTCAATCTTTGCAATTTGACACATGTGTGAGATGATACCACAAAGTTGCTGACATATCCATCCACTCTCAATACTCTTGATGTTGTCTCCCACCTGCTCAAGACATGCATCACTCACATTCAAGGATCAAGTGAGCTGCAAATATATTATATGCATGTTTCTTTTGCAGGTGATGCTCATGTTTGGCTTCCACTGCTTTGATACTGATCGGGGTGGTTCTTCTGTGGTATGGTGAAAAGTTGAAAAGCTTATCCTCTTACCATACGTTTCAATGACTTGGAAGAACCCACTATTTTCGGATTAAAAGCCTCGTAAAAGTCTCCAGAAGTGTGAGATAGATATCTGAAGCACACAAATCTTATAACATAGTCTCTAACATAATAAATCATCCAATTTTCTAGTTATTTCTCGACAAATGGATTGAATTTAAACATGCCTAGAGATAGAACCTTGGGGGCTTCACTGGAAGCTTTCAACAACCTACAACCACGCAGCTTCTCTTGCCCCTCCTCAGGACCTGAAATCATTACAATACACTTCAGCATCTCTGTACCTCGTGTAACTCAAAAAGTACCTCTATTGTGGCTGTTCCCGACACATGAAAAGAACTAAATGCTATCTGAATAGTTAGTTGCCAACAGCCCCGAGACTGAGTTTGACGTCTTTGCAAAGGTGTGACAAATTAACCACCTTGGAAACTAGAGTATGATGAAAACAATCAAGCTTACAGAGAGTTCCAACTCAATCACAAGCACAGTAATCTAGCTGTTAATCGGAGAAACAAAAATATAACAATCATTCTGCAGAAGCAAGTGATGAGACACTTTGGGGCGAGATTAACCAGGGAGTTGCTTAAGGTCTGGCTCAATGCCGGCTCTGTCAATGTCCTGGTGTCTAGGGGTGGCATATTTTCCCACGGTCAGAATAACTCCAGATCCATCACTCAATTCGTACACTGCTTGGATTAAACCCTGTCACAAGCGAGAGATTGTATAAGTAAACTTCAACAACTATGCTAGAATTACCAGCCATCCTATTTGTTGACCCAGGAGACACATCCAACTACTATGTTCAAATTAAGTCAATTTATGCAATAACACAACCATGAGAGCAAATACGATTCATCCAAATACGAAATCTACAAAAAACTTGTAGTTTTGCAAACCAGAGCTTGTGAAGTCAGGCTACACAACTAAACAGCATGTTTATTGTCCCACTGTAACACGCATTTATCGCCAAAGTCATTCAGCACAAAAGGAATGGGCACAATACATATAGTTCCAGAAGACTGATGCGCTCCATGAGCACAAACAAACTGCCGTTTATGAGACTACATAATGGATAAGCATAGCTGTCTCAAAAAGTATCATTCATAAATCCTATCAGGACTCAACAAAAATACTACAGTCCTTCTGGTTTCAAGGCCAACATTGAGAAAGTTACTAGCTTAACCAGAATGTAGAATATGGTAATTAATTTGACCTTGCACTAGACATCTACCTTTCCAAAAGTTCGTTTGCCCACTAGTAGAGCCCTGCAATTGTCATGTAGAGCTGCTGCTACCTGTCAATCAGCAAACCAGTGACACATACAGAGCAATTAGTATAAACACGTCAAGCAAACTGGACCATAACCTATCCTCTTTTGATGTAGCAATTCTCTTGATTGAGCACATTCAAACAAACAATGTTGACGATGAATGTCCATCCTCTTGCAGAATGGTCGCCTGGTCCTTAAAGAACATGATATTTAGCCAGTAGAAGTTGATATCAAGCAAGGAATTTTCTGAATTCGCAATCTCCAACTGGACTATGATACAAGGTATAGTGAAGACCACTATTATCCATGTGGACAGTATCACTCCTGCCTTGCCCTACAACAATTCAGGGGAAGGCAGTAGTGAAGGTGCCTATTGTCAGCTATATGTCCAATGACTCCCTTTCATCTAAGTACGACCCTGCCAACATATTAGAAATTGCTTAGGATCTATCAACTAAGGTCAATGAACACTTACAATTTCACTTGCACTAGCCGTGTGGTCATTGACCAGAATCTGCAGAGTAATTGACAAATTTATAGTTAGATGTTCCAAATTCTTACTGAATGAGATTGTCAAAATAGCGCACAAATGCACAAAAATTTCCTCCAGCTATTTTGTGTGCACACAAATCCCTCCACAAGTTCTTACTGTTAGAGGAGCTTCTGTCAATGGTGGGTGTGAAGCAATTATGCTTCGAGACTTTGATGGATCACGTCCTACAGTCTCAACAACCTGTATAGAACAAAATCATTTGCATTCCATCAATTTTACAGTAAAAATTCTCAAAGACTTCCTAGCATATCAGTGGTATGAAGATAAACTCCACAAGTAACTTATAAGATACAATGTTGGAAGAAAACCACCAGAAATGATTATAAAAATGCATCAGAACTGCAAGTAACACAATAAATGAAATGTTTGTTGCAGAAAAGAATATGGCACTTACAGTCTCGCCCTCATCTAAAAAAAGCATTGCGGTCTCAATACCAGCCTGCATACCCAAGTGAACCCACATTTCCCAGTCGCATGAATTTTCTATCACAATACAGTTTGTTTCCTACACAATGACTTCATGAAGAGGCCAAAACAAGTGATACCACACAATCTCTGGTTGGTTTGTCTATGTGCAAATGTTGCAAAATTGGTTCCTCCCTTCTCATGGTGGCTGAGCATGATGTCAGCAACAAACATACTGACATCAGCAACCCCGAGTTGGTGTGAAGACTCAAAAAACTGATTCCAGACCATTGTCTGGTTGGTTTGTCTATACAAATATTCCAAAAAGGGTTCCTCCCTTTTCATGGAGGTTGAGACATGATGTCAGCACCATCATACTGACCCCCAGTCAGCAGTCCTAACTCTCCCTCTCTCATGTCAGCACCTGGTATTCGCTATGATTCATGCAGTACCTACATTACTAGCAGTGAGTTTTACAACTTTCAGCAGAAAGCTGGCCCCTGAAAGTCCATTGACTTCAATTTTTTACTTTAATGAGTTAGCCACCCAAAAACCAGTCTCTGCTGGTAAATTTGGCAAATGACAGCAGGTTTCCATCATTGCCTCACCAGTCAATCGTGAGGTTCAATTGGGGAAGGTGTGCAAACCTGTACAAGACCACCTGGATTGTCTCGCAAGTCTAGTACAAAAGATGAAGCACCAGCATCTTGCATTCTCTTTATGGCTGCAGGCCAACGATGCTCTCACAATTTGTGAGCAAGAATTGAACCAGCAAGCACTTGTCTCCCTCACCAGTCAAAGGCCACAGAGAAGAACCGGCACAAATGACAGGTAGAATTGACTAAGACAGTGCACAAGACAGACGTTGGTATACAGGTTAATATGCAAACCATGTCAAAAGGCAGAGTTTGATAGCTATATCTGTACTAGTTTCACAATAGGTGAAGAAATGGAGCTCTTAAATACTACAACTAGAGAAGTAAATGATAGATTTAATACCTGTAACAAGGTCACGCTTGGCAAGGGCATTAAACTCTTTGAGATGAATATAGCCAGTAAGCTGCTTTGAGTCTTGGACTCGCTCCAATCGATAGTATACTGGTGACCGGACATCTTGTTGGCGTTCAACTTCCAGATCTTGTGGGATACCACATGGCCCATGTCTAATCTGTGAAACATCAATCAGGAAGCGCCTTATCTTCTGCAGCATAGTAAAGCTGACTAGGACTATTCCTCTGATACTATGACCAAGTCTGCTCATGCGTCCAAGCGATCAAAGAGTTTTATTTGCCTCGACATAGATACACTAGGTCTGAAACTACGGACTGGTCAACAATCCCTTTGAATGTAATCATAATAAAAACAACTTTTTCCACAGGAATTAGAATGAGTGCATTACTGCAAAATCTAGCTATAATCACTTCAAAACGATGGGAAGCATAGTAGGTTACTATCTGCTTGATAATTTTACACTCGAAGTCTGGGAACAAAAAATTCAACAGAGAAAGACTAGACCAACCTTAATAGAAACAAGAGTTCCTTTTGGCCCTTGAATAAGCGATGCTGCTTCAAATGCTGTCTTACCACTCACACTATTTCCACCCACCGCCAGCAGCTCATCACCCTGTTAAAAATCAGCAACGGCACAAGATGATTAACTTCGATGAGGTGGACTTCAACAAATCCTTTCTGCAGACAAATACAACTGTGCAACACCTTGAGGTTTCATCGGCAGGGCATTGTAAACTGCAAATATCATGCCATGTTGCAACTTCTCTAATTTTATTTCCTAGGCATAAGAACCAAGAGAATCAGAAATTTCAGGCAACAGAATAGCATAATGGAGAAGGGTGAGATATAGAGCATTTGAAATCAAGAAGTGCTGAAGTTGCTTAGAACCAGTTGAGAAACACTTGCATCAGAAAAATATACAACTGGCTGGAAGAAGTTGAACGCAAATCTTACCCAACAATTAAAAAAACTTTAGCAAAACCAAAACCAACACAAACACACCTGTCTAACCCCGGCAAGTTGAGCTGGACTCCCCAAGACAATGCCGAATACTTTTAAACTAGGCTTCCCGTTGGCATTTGCAGATTCCCCAATGTTGAGACCAATTCCAGTTACATCATACTTGGAGAGCTGGGAAAACTGCCATGGAAACAGGCCAGGCCCTGCATGTGAGAACAACCCAACTTCAGCCACATGTCAACCTTCCACTAAAGATCCCCAACTAAACTCAAACTTTAGATGAGAAAACAGACTCCAACTATCCAGCATGTAAACATAATAAAGTGGATGAACCACTAGGAACCAGACAAATGACAAGGACCATCTATAGACTGCAGCACAAATAGTGGGAACTACAACAATAACTGCACCCAATTGTGTCTGGAGAAGAAACAGCTACTTATAGGCCTACATTTCCTTTCTTATCAGTAACTGGGATGCAGTTAAAAGGCTCCTTGATTGGATGTTCAAATTACTCAAACAAAGATTGCAATCAACCTATTCTCTTGTCTGAAATAATAGTCCATTATTGATTTGATTCCTTTTCCAGCAAGATACCTTCAATTCAACTCCCAAGCAAGAACTCAAACCAACCTAAATAATTACACAGTTCAGGCGAGGGGTCAAATTGCAACTATTCGGGCTTATGAATAGGTGTTCTCATACTTGGTCGGGAGCAAGAAAGCGGGTGTATGGGTCATTTAAACTTGACAACATGTTTCGGATGGTTGAATATGCTGCCATTCTGCTTCGAAGTGGACTCTTCAAGGCCTCCTGCTTCTTCTTCTGCAATCAACACACTCTTCTTTCAATTCCTTAATCAACAGAAAAAGAAGTTCAGGACATGGATGATGGAGCCACAACAGCCAACACATGGTGAATGTTCCATAAATCATATTGAAGTGTCATGAACGTAAGTCTGCTTAAACTCACCCCTCCATCAACAGTGTACCCATATAAACAGGAAGCCATATCCATGCATGCAGTACCAAAATATTATCACCGCATACCAAGAATGCCCTGCTCACATTAAACAAAAAGTCCCTGCTGGTAGAATTGTTGCAAGATTAGGAAGGGGCTGAAACAAACCAGCCATGCATCTGAGGACCAAAAATTATGCCGAGCATCCAGAAAGTTTTCATTGACTACTTGCCATGCTTCTTCAACAACTTCTTCATTTGAAACCTCCTCCACTACTTCCTCTTTAGGAACAATGCTGGCAGCAGCTTCTTCAGAACACTCAAATGGGATAGTGACATCCTGAACTGCACTGAGTGTGGCAACCTCATTGAGGTGATTTGGTTGCAAAGAACCCTGCTCAATCCAGGAAAATTGAGTCAATTACATTCCATTAAGAGATTTATAAAAAATCTAAAAATAATAAAAAGCAACACAAAGTTGCATACAGAGAAACTACTTCAACAGGTGTCGTAGACAACTAAAGCCCTCCCGTTAGGAAAGAGAACCTAGAGAACAAAGTCAAAGAAATAGGGGAAGATGTGCGTGTTTTATGAGGTCCACACCCAAAACAGTTCAAGCTGAATTGATTGAGATGGATGAGATACTCATTAAGTATATATAGGTCAAAGTTTATGCAGCAAACAATTAAATATGAGGAATTGTGATTTAAAAAGCAACTTAACTTTTGAATAAAATGAGAACATGAATTCAGAACAAGGTGAACCAGTGTAATCCCATGGCCCCTGTGAACAAACTGCATGTGTTCTTAGGATTCACAAAGAAAATTGTCTTCCATTAGATGATCGATTTTCAGGTTGTAAAGATGGTCTATGCTATTGCTTTCTTTCCATTTGCAGTATGCCCACTAGTAAAGAATAATGCGGAGGTCCAACACCAACGCACCCTATGGAAATTCTATTCCATCTCGTATACTATGGAAATGAGATAAGAATGCCACACATCCAATTAGTTCTTGAAAGAAAATCTCACCAATATATTTTGCATATCACTTCGAACGCAAATCCCATTATAATATTTAACACATTTGGATTTGGAGACGTTTATTACTCAAAACACTTACCCAGAAATTGCATGGATGTCTTGTGTTTGAAGCTCTTCCCATCTGTGAGAAGGACAACTTTAGTACAGATATACAAAGGGAAGCGATTCTTACATTTAGAGGAATAGAGAATCTTGTAGAGTCGATGCCTCCTCCAGACCCTGAGCTGGTCACGTGAATATTCTCCTCAAATATTACACCTGCTTGAGACTCATCGAAGGAACTTTCCAGGCCCAGGTCGGAGCTAGCAAACGCCGGACCATTTGCAGTGAAGGTGATCAGTGCAATGAGCAGCCCCACTCCAGGGCCTTTTAGTGAATTGGACGCAATGCTGCCCTGTAAAGATACACATAGAAACTACATGAGAATCGAATATACTATCGACGTGCTCGGTCCATCTCCGTTAGGACTTTAATAAATGACACTGCCATTACCCTCCCAGAAGTGCCTCGTAACAAAAAGACGGACTTAATACTCGAATATAGACTTCGAGTGTTCTCAATGTCAATTTCCACGGACGCAAAAGATGTATACACGCACCTCCGCATCGCTCTCGATTCGCCCCTTTCTTAAACAGCAACAAGGAGAAAGCGAGAACTCCACTCGACTAGAATTGGCCTCCCGCAACCGCCTCCCCGAAAAAACACCTGTGGTGGACTCCTTCCTGAAGACAAAAGAGACATCCTTAAATATCCAAACGCAAACGTGGATGAAATGAGGGCAAGTAATATCTAAATATACATTCAGTCGCAGATGTTCAAAAAGAAAGCTAAACTTCGGCTGAGTTGTTTTGTAATTAAGTTGAAGCACTATCTGCAAGCTGCGGCCGGGACAAAAGAGAACACCGAAAACAACAGAACGAAACCGTGTATAAAGCGAGGGCGCGCATTTATCCAATTACATTCTCAATCGCAGATGCTCGAAAGAAAGCCAAAATTCGGCTGAACTGTTTTGTGATAAAGTTAGAGCAGTAACTGCAAGCTGTGCCCGTGACAAAAGAGAAAATTTTAAACAACAGAACTAAAATGTAGATGAAACAAGGGCACGCAATATCTAAACACATGCTCAATCTCAGATGCTCAATAGATAGCCAAATTTGGCTAAATTGTTTTGTAATTAAGTAAGATCAGTGACTGCAAGCTGCGGACGTGAAATAAAGAGAAATCCTTCAACAATAGAACGCAAATATGGATGAAGCGAGGCCACGCAATATCTAAACACATTCTCAGTCGCAGATGCTCAATAGAAAGTCAAAATTCTGCTTGATTGTTATGTAATCAAAGTAAGAGCAGTAAATGCAAGCTGCGTCCATGAAATGAAGAGAAATCCTTCAACAATCGAACGCAAATGTGGATGAAACGAGGGCACGCAATATTCAAAACACATTCTCAGCCGCAGACTCACGCTCAAAAGAAAGCCAAAATTCGGCTGAATTTCTTTGCAATTGAAGTAAGAGCAGTACCTGCAAGCTGCGGACGTGAAAGCATCGAGGTGGAGGCTCGAGGGGAGGCGAACAGCAGCGCTGGCGAGCAAGGCCGCCATAGCTCCTCCCCTTTGCAACGAAGCACAGAAGCACCGAGTGTCGGAAGTGATAAGAAGCCTTGGCCCAATGCCTTCACTATTCGAAATAGTCCTATTAGTGTGGGCCACATTATTTCTCTAGAACCCACACTAGTTCTCTTAATAAGAACTTCACTAATTATTGTATTTAGTGTCACCAATTCTACTTGTCTCGCTCAATACTACACAAAATATGATATTTAATGTGACTTACTATTTGAAATTATGCAATGCTATAATTCTTTATTGTGCATCTCATTTTTTACCAACCATGGTCGAATTGGTTGTTTGGACACTGTAGAACATTAACATCTTTCCTTGATAAAAAAAAAACTTTAGTAGTAAAAAGATATAGGAACATGTAACTCCCAACAGTAAGTCACACTAAATATCATATTTTGTGTACTTGTAAACCGCCCGTGTAGTGTCACCTACACTAATTGTAAATCTAACATTATTTGTCATTCCTTGTAAAAAAAATTGGGTATTATAGATTTACAATGTTGCAATTCTTGTCACTTACTAAGAGACTTTTCATCCGAATTCCAATCATACATGACAATATTACATTACATAAATGTTAGGATGCAGAATATATCAAACTTTGCTTCAATAATTAGCATTTGCATGATTTGAAAGTAAGTTGGGATGACAATACTTGTAAACTTATTCATAGAAAGCATCGCAACAAAAGTTACAGCAGTGTTAGAAAATCCCATATGACACTAAATACACTGTCTAGTGTAGTGTGGGCCACATTCGTTCTTAACCCCACTAAATCTCAAGATTGAAATTAGTGTGGGTTGTATTAAAAAATTTCATTGGTTTTGCCCTGTGGGAAGAGACCTAGGGGTGGTCTTTGAAATGGGCCAAAGTTTGGCACCCAACCAAAACTAGCCACATATGGTGTTAGTTACTCATTATTCAAGTGGAGTCCAACTGCGAGTGAGTATTGATGTAAAGTGATCATGAAAAAGAGCCAAAATTTGGTTTGGATTAGACAACCAACCATAAATGGCCACATGTGCAAGATAATACAAGGGCACAACACTCTTGCAACTAGCCGTTTGTTTAGGAAGTTGATGTGAGTGATTACTTTATTGGCTTTGCTATGTGGGAAGAGACCTAGGGGTGGTCTCTAAAATGGGCCAAAGTTTGGCAGCCAACCAATACCGGGCACATATGGTGTTAGCAACTCGCTCTTCAAGTGGAGTCCATTTGCAAGTGATTGTCGATGTAAAGTGGTCTCTAAAATGAGCCAAAGTTTGGGCTCGGTTGAACAACCAACCATAATTGGCATGTGTGTAAGATAATATTGAGGCTGAGCACTCTCACGACTATCCGCTTGTTATATGTTATTTTTGTGTTTGAACTCTTACTTGTGGTGTCTATCCCATTTTTGTTTAGGGAAAGACCCAGGGTCTTTGGCCCATATTATTTTCACCCTAATTAGAAAATTGATGTGGCTCAAATTAATAATTTCCAAATTAATTTGTCCCCACACTAATAGGACTATATAGTTTACTTACCAAATTAGCAGGTTGTTTGGTCCAAGAAAAACAATTTCTCATTAAGTTTTCCATGTATTGTTACCAAATAGTTGGGACATTCAAAAACATGAAGCTTAGGGCCCTACACCTATGTGGCTTGATAAGAGAGATAATTACCCACAATACCAATAAAGCCCATCCCTAAAAGAAGGTAGTAGTCTACAGGTGAAGAGGCTATTATTCATGCTTGCTCCATCCAGAGTTTGGCGTTTATACCTACTTATCATCTCGGGGGTGCACTCCCTCTTATATTTTGCATACTCGTGCGCTCAGGACCTATTTATCAGGGGGCTATTTACCTTGCAAAAAATATTATAAGGTATGGTATTTTTCAAAATAAAGGTAAATGGTTGTATTTTAATACACCCTATCAATAATTATAATTTTTGGGAATAATTTAAAAATACCCTATTTTACTTATACTACCAAAAAAAATCTGGCAAGAAGATTGCAATTTAAATAACGCGTTGAATTTTCCCTCCCGGCACGTAAGTAGAGAACATTAACTCCACATTGGATACGTTGGTTCAGTAACGTTCAACCTAGCCAGCCTGCGAAGTCATCCATCCAAGTTTTTTCAACAGAAAATTACCTCTTTTCATCCACTACCCCTAGTAATTGTTTCCATGCTATTTTACATGTACTGACTAGATAAAAGAGGCCATTATGTGTGATGGTGTTTTACATGTAAACATGTTTCACTATTTTAAAACCCCCTATATTATATGTACATTTTTGCAAAATTTATCTACAATGAATGTATTAGACCCTATTTTTTATCACATGTTGTTTCTACAATTTTCGCAAGTGCCCCCCCCCCTCGAGCCTATCATCCCATAGCCCCAAGGCGGTTTAAGCAAAGCATTGTCCAATTAATGATTAGTTTTAATATTTCATTCCGACAAATGGATTATATGCTATATTCTCGTTTTTCCTTTAAAAAAATAATATGACAATAAATCAACAATCGTCAGCAAATTCCACAATAAGATGATAAGTGTCCAAATTGCCATGGTACTCCAACAAATGCTCCTGTAGGTCCTTATTGAAACACGATACATTACCTGGAACCCTTCTTCCATGCCAAAAGGGTTCAGCACACAGGAAGAAAACAAGGGATCCATAACATTATTCAGATCCATAACAGTGTTCTGTGGGATTGACAATATTATGTGGAATATTCCTCACATTCAACATGAATGATGGAATATTCCGCAAAATACTGTCAGTCCCACATAACATTGTTATGGATCTGAATAATGTTATGTCCGCATCAAAACAAAAGTGAAGTATTTCCTAACCACATGGCTTAAATGTACATTCTTGATTGCACTGTACTTAGTGCAATGGAAAATTCTCTTTGAAGAAGGTTGCTCTCATATGTGAGTGCACACAACCGCCTTCCAATTATGAAGCATCTACATGTTGCAATGGCTACCCAAAGGTGGACAAGGTTTGAATGGTTTCTTCTACCAAATATGTAACCACTTCTCCTAGGATATAAAACACACCATTGGTATAAGGTGGTTAGAAAGTCCAAATCAAAGCATGAACCATTCGCTTCACAATTTTTAGAGCTCATATGGAGTACCTTATAGGTGCCTTATTCTTCATCGGAGTCAAGATTCTATTTCTTCTTCATTGGTCATATAGGTTTGTCCCCCTCAATTAAAATTGTCATAGATTAAAATCATACTTGCACCAAGTTTATAAGTAGAACATGCTTGCACGGGGCATTCACTCCATGTCAAGTTGAACACCACGTGCGGACAAAGTTTGCTACCCCTATATTACATGGAATAGATCATTTTTAAAATTATGATATTTTTCTACATATACATAACCATTGATAATATCTTTTGTATTTTTTTTGAAATTTTTAGTCATCTTCATTTTTGTAGAAATTATTTTAGTTCAATTCTGCGTCATTCTAGTTGGAAACGGTATGTTTTATTAAAAAAATAGATCATCAAATTTGGTTACTATTTTAAACTCTGTAATAGATACCGTGTATATCTACCCATGAAAAAAAATTGATAAAATTTTGACCCATTTTGGTGATGCAACTTACCAAAAGTAGATTTTTTTTTGGTCGCACGTGGTGTTCAACTTGACAATGGAGTGACCCCCCCCCCCCCGGTGCATGCTTGAATTGTATGGTAGGATCCTCTTACAAGATTCCATATGCACAATTGATTATGATAATAACAAACTAAATGTTTTGATTATATTTGCTTAATTCTTCAATTGGATATAGATATACAACTAAAAATTGATACTTTATTTCTTCATCAGATTTCAATATCAAACATGGTATTCATGAAAACATCACATGACACGTAAAAATGTCATATATGTCGTTTTCTCAAATGCAAGGAAAGGCCGGTTTGAATTGGTCTTCGGGGGTAGCTTTTGCCAACTACACAAGTTTTTGCCAACTACAACTTCTTTTAAAGTTGAAGTGCATTCCACAAGACTAGAAATTGAGTCGGCCTTGAAAAAAATGTCACATGTGAATGTGACGTTTTCATGAATACTATGTTTCACAACATTCAAAAAACCACCGAGTATTCACGTATATCTTCTAAAATCTAGATATATTGAAAGTGTATTGACAAATCTACCCATAAAATTGAGTTAACCAAAAAATCCAAATTTTGAGAATATGTCTAGTTTTACTTGGATACAAGTTTTATGTTGACTATGAAACCTAATATAATCAAAAGCAATGAACATGGAGAATTGCCTACTAGTTATAGATGAACCGGTTGAGTTTGAGAAACAACCAATTGAAGTTCAAGACTTCAGGAAAATTACCAAGCAATCTATGGAATACACCTCAAATCAGTGAAGACAAACCGAAAGATGACAACATGTTACCAATTGGACTTGGAAATACTAAGATTTTGACCAATTATGCTCAAAACTCTCTCTTGACCCTGATTTGAGCATGTCATCCATCCTTTTTTAAGCACGTGTCTTTTTGGTGTTCATTTTTAGATTCACACCTAAATCACGCACCTCCAAAATATAGATGTCCGATCAAAACAAACTTGTTGTATTAGATTTGGTTACCTCATTTGACACTCACCTTCCATTTCTCAAGCATTTAGGTGTGTGGTGACTAACCTACTTGGCAAATGTGATGCATTTCTCATGGATTCAATCTACATATACCCGATTTGCTCAAAACATTGTCTCGACATTGTGCTACCACAATCATATCGAATTCTTGGTTACTTTGGGTTTATACAAATACCTAAGTCCATCCATTGACTATCATTCGTAGTCTTGTTGCAAGGGAGCCCCAAAAAATGATTATAGAATAACTACTAAGAAATAAACCTTGGTGATGCATTCAAGCATGTGAAGAGTACATCATATGACACTTTGCAAAATCTAGTATCTTAAAGCCATCATATCTACACATGATTTGATTTTATATTTTCTTTCCAACTAATAAGTAGCTTGTTGAAGTGAGCATTGGCAGAAAATGCCACCGTGGATATTATGGGTGAAGCAATGTTGGGATTGGTCGAGGTGGGGGGGGGGGACTTTACCTACATTGTTATTTTGGGTGCTACCAAATGGCATCGGCTTGCACTTCATGTATTCGGAAGGAGGTGAGGGTAACCACCAGACTAAGAATTGTCCTTATCTCAATAGGGATTGATTGCTTCTCCACCCACCATTGCCTCAAAACAATATTGGTAGAGATTGAGGCGTCGAAATCAAAGAAATTGAAGAAAGAAAGGCGATGATCATTGAGATTGTAGGAGAGAGAGAGATAGAGAGAGAAAAAAAAACTGGGACTTTTGAGGTAAAATGGGTTGCAAATTTGATCAAAGTTTCAATTGGCAGTGCACAACTCAATCTTCTCCGTGTTTTGGTTTTTTGGGTGAATGATAATGGACTATGATGTGAGCGACAACAACTCTTTGATCGATCTTGCTATTGGTGACGATGACTTTGTCTTTCTTGTTACTTGAAGTTTTGTGACAAAGTACTTAGTGTTGGTGACGTGTTTGTATGTGGGTTTTTCTTTCCTAAAATATTTACCTAAAGGGGTGTGCTATATTTATAGAAAGCCAAATAAATACCATAAAGTCACTATAAAAACTATATTAAAATTGGTATTTAGGTAATTCCGGACTTTTGATGAGTTCATAAATAAGCAAGAAATTTTTGGAAACGTGAACACTTATGCTTTACTTAGTGTTGTTATTTGTACTCGCCATGTAACCACTATGTAGGTGATTGTATATGAGAAGGTTTGGACATGATGTATTATAGTGTCATTAAAAAAAACTAAAAGAAAAGCATAAGGACAACACAATGTAAATAGGTTTATTTTAAAACCGGAAAAGCTAAAAGACATGTGAATTGCATATCTGTGGCCTTTAGATTCAGAAGAGGAAGATCCCAAGAGGCCATAGACTGATAGGAATGGACCTAAACCTTGATATCTGCACACATGCTCGAAAAGTATATGGGACTAGGAGCTTAAGGGAAAAAGGAGACCATCATTTATTATTGTATCATCATGAATTGATGAGAGCTCCTGTTTTTGGATTGTGGTAATATTTCAAAGCAAAGCCTGTTTTTACATAAAGATAACCATGAGAGATTTGTAGTTGTCAAACCATTGTCTTTCAGAGCACATCCGGAGTGATTATATTGGATTGCAAATTGTGAGTCAAAATTCTATATTGAAGCAATTGATTGGGAATTAATTTGTGAAGCTTGCCGGGAATGTTTCCTTGATTTTGCTGATGCTATGGTCTTCAATTGAGAGTGAGCTTTGGAAATCCATGAAGAAGTCTCTAGGGTGAATGTACTAGTTGACATCCTAGTGTGTACAAATTCAGTGTCGCGGTTTGATCGTGACTTTGTCTGTTGCAATATCCAAGGATTGATTCCTTGACTAGGTTGGTTATTTTGTTATGTATAAGGGCCACTTCACACACAAGACTGAAGGCCCGTGACCATTGCAATCTAAGAGCTCTCATTGGTCGAAAGGGCGGAGACCGTCCAAGTTCACTTCACACACGAAGGTGAAGGCCTAAAGGCCCAAAGAAGACTTCATGGATGAAAAGTTTACATGGAGTCCTACATGGCAGACTATGGATAAGGTTTCATGGTCTCCTGGAATTTTTGTCAAGCCCACCAAGAGGTGGACCTGGTGAAAATTCCAACAAGACAAATTTCAGATAGATTGCAAGGCAAGTTCCAAAACAGATTCCAAGATAGATTCCAGCACAGACAAACACCACCAAGTAATTCTCTTAAATTGATAGAGTTTGAGACACATTATATTAAACCAAATCCTCCCCTCTTTTTCCGCCAACAAAATATGCAATGGTCCCGCAACATGGTCCATTCTCACTTCACACTATGCTTGAGGGCCCGTGACTACATACAACGGCTTTCCCAACACCCATGGTACGGCCTTTGGATGAGAGTCAAGGGTCCTCACCATTACAAGGTCACAGCTCTTGGCTCATGTGTGAAGTGGCCCTAAGTAGCTTCGGTCCACAAGACAATTTCGACTATAGTCTGGTTGAAGATAAACTAATATCCATATCTCCTCTATGTTGGGATTATTGTTCCTAAATAATGCACACAATGAAAAAACCACTAAATACAATACACTCATACAAACACTTAGAAGAGCCGGTTGGCAAGTTAACCCCCTCATCACCATCACAGCAGGTGTTAGAGGGGCTATTCACGAACAACCAATTAAAGAACTAGAAAAACTAAAAATACCTAAAACCGAGATAAAAACACTTATGAAACACCTACACCAAATTGCCATCAAATACCTTACATACTTAATACTCAACAAACGAAAGCTAGACAAAAAAACAACCCCCAGTAGACCCCCCCTAGATCCCCCTTGGACTTCAATCAGACCCTGTAGATAGGTTTTTTACTTGGGTTCAATCTTAAACAAAACCCCAGGGAAGACTAAATGAGTGTCAGTTGTGTAATCTAGATATCACTCCTAAGTTCCTTGATAGTTCCTTTTAATTATTTGTGAGTTTTAGATACAAAAATAACCAGGAAAAACCTTGTTTAGGATGTGGGATTCGGGTAAAAAGTGATTGGATACGTGGTTTTGTGGTTTTAGGGTCCCTCAATTCAGTACATGCAAAATGCAGTCACTCCCTCACACAATAGTCCTGTAGTGACCAATTTTGACTATCGAAGTTTCTTGCAGGGAGTCACGGCTCAACAATTGTCTTTTTCAAGTAACCAGTAACCACTTCCAACACCAGAGCCAAGGGCACTCTGGCGTATCGGATAATCATTCATTAATTACTTCCTCTTACTGAATCATCAAATCCAGTTGGAATCCATTCTTTAATTATTCTTGGGATTTAGTGATATCAGTGTAATAGTACATGGTCTTTTACTCCAAACTGAATTGGTAGCTCAGATACCATGGTTCATTCATATCTTTTAACCCATTTTTCTTTCTTTTTTATAACTTTATTTTCACAATAAGGGGCTCCTTAATACCAAATTATCCCAATTTGCTTATTATGCAATAAACAACTTATTGGATTCCTTAATACTTTAATCCTCTTAATTTAGAATTCACTTCTAGAATTAATTAGATTTTTATTTAATTTATTTTCTGATTTTACCTTAATTAAATTTATCGGCCGCTTTCTTCCGCCAAGTGTTCAAAAACACTTTTTCAATGGGCAATTTGAAATTGTTTCATTGGTGAATTTGGTTATGCAATATGCCCTCTTGATAGTATTTAGATAATGCTGCAGTAATATTTAATTTATTAATTTAAATACTTTAAATCTCAATGAGTTTTACCTGTGGTAAAAGAGCCTTCTCAGCCTCTGTAAATTTGACTTTTACAGGCTTTTACCCCTGTGCAGTGTGAATAGGGTCTTTTCTGAGCTGGTTACTTCTGGGCCACTTTGTTAATGTGAACACCTCAATGGGAGAGGGCATGTGCTTGCGCCAAGTGTCCTCCTCTCCTTCTTCTCCTTCCTCTCCCCTGCTCCTCTCTCTCTCGCAACAGGGGATCTCCTTCAACCAAATTTTGTGTGCAGATTTCTTAGACTTCACAAACTCAATCTATTCTCGGAGATATCCACGGCAGCCATCAAGATGATTTCAAGGTTAACGTAGGGTAATTTAGGAGGACGAATCGGCGTTGCTAAATCCTTGAGCCAAAGGTTTGAGAACTCTTTTGTACGTGGTCCAGTTCTTGGAGTCCGTCACAAACTCGTTGATCTACTCTCAACGATTCCAGCAGCGGCCGTCGGGCTCGTCGCAATTTGTACGCGGCTGAATCCAACAGGATCAATCAGTGATTGTAATTTTTGAGAGACAAACTGCTGGAAGGATTGACCTAGGCACAGAGCCCTCCTCCCAGTTCTCGGCTCCAGATTTCGGCACAACAGTCTCCGAATTTCAACTGGTTATTCCTCAATCTCAACGGGTCTGCCTGTTCGGCTACTCCCGACACCTGCTTCTCGGTCGCAAGGCTGAGACTTAAAGGAATTGGCGGAAGGTCACCACCAGGAGCGGCGCCTGCGGCTTAATTTGATTCGGCACAGGGAAGCTTACCAGGTCCAGACAAAACGTGTGGAGGAATTCGCTGTAGTCAATGTCGAGGTCGTCGCAGCTCCTAGTTCCACCCTTTTAGTTTCATCTCTTTAATGTGTGATCATGAGTCTTAGATTACAATCTGACTTGCCACAATTGGCCATATGAGTGCTATTGTCGAGACATGGAGACGGATCATGGCACCACATTGTGTATAAGTTCATTTTGAAAGCAGAGTTTCGTAGCGTTATAAGTTGCGTGCAAATATGCGTGTGGGCAAGTTGAAGTGATCGATCACAGACACCTTCCTCTTCTTCTTCTGCACGGTGGTTGCAGAGTTTAATTTGGTTAAGAAGATCTCGAATTTCGCAACGGAATCTCAATTTACAATGCCTACTGCTCTTGCGTAAAGCTCTTGAAATCACTCAAGGCCTAAAAATTTTGACTGCAGCCTGTTACAGCTATTTTTAGAGAAGTCCCGCATCTAATTTTAGAATTTTTAATTTGATTCACTCACACCACAATAACAATCACAATTTACACACGCGCACGGTAGAATTAGGGCTTCACACCCTCGATAATTCAAAGATATAATAGTCAAATTTTATTGATATACTTAATTTCAATACGAATATGCTCTCTTCCCGAGAGTCAAGAAAATCCAAAATTGCTTACAATTCTTCTCAACAAAAATATATGCATGTCCGAACAACGAGAGAGAGAGAGGTATATCTCTCCTCGTACCTAATCACGGGAGGTTCGGGGCTCACCAAACCTCTTCCGAATAGGTTTGGTAGCCCGAACCTATCCGGAAAGTCTTTTGGACTTTACTAATAAATAATTTAGTCACTAATTTACTACTTTTGCCTTTTTAGCCCTAGCTAGTAACTTTTAGCTTTTTTGGTCATTTTTGTCACTATTTGTCTAACTATTTCCCTAGCCTAGCCTAGGCCGAGCCCTATTTAACCCTAAATTAGGGTTTTGGTCACTATAAAGGCAAAAATTTGGACGACAGACCCCATACCCTCACATACCCTGTTAGGCAGTAGATACTACACTCCTCGAAAACTATTGGAGCCCACCTCCCGAGAGGGAGGAAGTACTCCTACGGTGACGCTTGGTCAAACATGAACACAATAGTGAGACACTGGCTCCCATTCACGTCGGAGTAAAACCCAAACTCTGATGTTACTTTATTTTATTTATTATTGGGATTATTGTCTAAATTGACAACCCATTAAATTAATGCTTGATCTTTGAGAGTATCAAAGAGCTTGTGTTGAACTCATTCAATCTTCAAATCTCTACTAAGGGAAAGGAGTGAGTCCTCGTACAGAATTTCCTTGTGCTGGACAAGCTTCTGGAAAATCTGCAGCCTATCAGTGTTTTGTTACTGTTGTGTTTTGAAGCAATTTGACTCTCGACCGAGATGGAACACTCTAACCTCCGTAGCATCACACCTGTGGCAACCAAAGTGCACAGGATACTACGGAGTTTTGTAGTGTTAACATGGATGCGTGATACTAGTGAATTAGTGTAGCATGTGACACTATGGAGTAACACCAAAGTGCAACATATAAAATGGTGTGGTGTGGTCCACTCTGCTTCGCCTTCCCATGCGATGTGGCGGATGCATGCACCAACATTCAACAAGTGGCATAAGAAGACAAATAAGGTGGATGCCACACGAACGACATGAAATTTGGCAGCGGAGGCTATGAAGGTTTGTAGGGTAGATAGAGCCAGGTCACCGAATCCAGCAGAGTTACCACACGAGCGGGAGGTCGCGCGGGGGAGGGTGCAGGGCTCAGCTCTCTGAGGGAAGCTGGACCTGCAGGAAAAGGTCCAAGACTATGGGCCCAGGGCTGCTTCTCCCACAATCCCCGGGTTTCCAGTGCACCTCGCCTGGTAGTTCGCTTCACAAAGATTCCTCGCCACATCATGTTGCCTCCCCTCAAACGTCCTCTTGTGTGGTAATTAGGGGTTTGTTTCGGCCAATCGGAACTCCCTGTTAGTTCTTCTTGCCGGTCGTGTGGCATGGCCCTAAGAAGAATGAGAATAAGAAGGTGACACTCCGCATTGACACATGGCGCAATGCAAGGGTGTGGGTTGACTTCTTTGGTGGTTTGCATTAATGACAAAATTCGTGATATAAGGGAGAGGAAGGTGACACTAAGGAGTGAGATTTGAACTACGCGCATCCGTTCCCTAGGGCTTCGGGATATTAGAGAGTGAGTGACATTATGGAGGTTGATACTACGGAGTTTAGGGTGTAGTATGAGAGTGGAATATGATGTCTAAATTGCATTATTTGTGTGAGAGTGCTAAGTCGCTACACTCTGAGAACTAAGCATACGAGACTGACGACGGGCGATCGTAACCTTGATACTTCGAGTAAATTGCCTGTGAGCTTTACAATGCGATACCAGTTCTCGAAAGATGAAAGGAGGCTATAGTCTAATCCCGAGCCGTGAGGAGACTGAAATTGAATAACCGTTGACAAATTGAAGGTCTCATTTAATGTCGTTGTAATATGTTTTGAGGAATTTAGGCTTATTTGGAAAAAGAATGCAAGGGTGATGAGACTAGTGAATGAGAGAGGCCATGGTCTCAATAATTGTGGATTGTCCAAGCTCTGTATTCCTAAAGCTTTGGCAAAAAATGAAAGGACAACCTGGCAAGGCAATTGTTGGATAAGAGAGAAACGGGAAGATGTTACGAATCTGAAAATACTCAACGGTTGTAACTCGGGTAAGCGTTGTTTGCTTGCTAAATGGACTCGAATAGTGACATTCTATGATGTTAGAGTAGATATTCAACAAAAATTCCAGACAAAAAAATTGGATATCTTAGTCAATAGTTCTTGAATATGAAAAATGGGATGAGCCTTTAAACAATTAAGGAGTAAGAGAACAAGAGCGTAAATTGAACAACAAATTGAGCATAATAAAGCAATGAACCATACCGTGATGTGTTAATTTGCATACGTGGTTTGGCCAATGGTTGCAGTTGATGGACACAATGGTTACTTTGGCCAAGACCAGGTAAAAGACCATTGTTTGATAGTGTAATTAAAAACAAAATTTAAGCAAGGAAAATTGAGAATCTTGGAAGGATGATAACACTGCATTTTCAAGTTACATTAAAAAGGCTTAACTATCATGAGACTATTGACTACACCAAAGTGCCCTTGGCTTTGGTAAAGAGACTCAAATGGGATACTATATGCAAAACAATTGACGATGGATGTGCCTATGCTTGAGTGCCGCACAAGGTCCAATTAAAATGAACTCAGTGCTAGACTATTGTCTAGGTAAATAATGTGAGAATAAGTGATTGTCACAATTGCGCTTGATGTAACAAATCAACACACTTGAAACCAACAAGATCATAACCACCATTGGAGCCCACCTTTTGACACATACGAACATGATAATTTCCAGATTGTTAACATTTAATAACAAAAAATTATGCCACTTTGTCAAGAATTGCACATCGGTGTCCATCGCATCATGTGACAACCGACCCAAAAACTTCACATTAGGGGTTTGGGGGGGGGGTTCAAACCCCTGGTAAACGTCTATGTTGACTGCTTGTGACATAGCATTTGACATGTCCATTGATTGTTCATAAGCAAGCGGTTGCTTATGAAGTCGATTGTCAAGCATGAGTCAACCTTCAAGTCAATTTCCTATGCAAGTCACCATGAAGTTGATAGCTAATGAGTAGCTTCGGGACCTCTGGGTACAATGTCAAGAAATACGTGGTATGTGTCCAAAAGCACATGGCTTCTTGTAAAGCTAGTCGCTAAGTGGTATGGATGGTTTCCCTTTTAATGAATCCCTTTAAAATCACTTGAACCAATTGCTACACCTATAAAGTTTCATTTTCTTCCTCTAATCTAACATATTAGTCAATTTTCTCATCACGTGCCTCTCAATGTTTAAACCCAAACCTCTCCAAACTTGGCATACTTTTGCACCTTCTCATCTACAATTCTATCAAATTTCATGATTTTATAAGTAATACACAAACTTGGTGATGGCTTTGCTCAAACTAACATTCGGTCCCAAAAACTTTACTCCATGACCTAGTTATATTAGAGCTCATATCTCTCCCTGGGAGGGGGGGGGCACTCATAGTAAATTTTTGGAGACACCTGCGATAACCACTTATTTTCAAGGGGGGTATGCAAAACAATTGACGATGGATGTGCCTATGCTTGAGTGCCGCACAAGGTCCAATTAAAATGAACTCAGTGCTAGACTATTGTCTAGGTAAATAATGTGAGAATAAGTGATTGTCACAATTGCGCTTGATGTAACAAATCAACACACTTGAAACCAACAAGATCATAACCACCATTGGAGCCCACCTTTTGACACATACGAACATGATAATTTCCAGATTGTTAACATTTAATAACAAAAAATTATGCCACTTTGTCAAGAATTGCACATCGGTGTCCATCGCATCATGTGACAACCGACCCAAAAACTTCACATTAGGGGTTTGGGGGGGGGGTTCAAACCCCTGGTAAACGTCTATGTTGACTGCTTGTGACATAGCATTTGACATGTCCATTGATTGTTCATAAGCAAGCGGTTGCTTATGAAGTCGATTGTCAAGCATGAGTCAACCTTCAAGTCAATTTCCTATGCAAGTCACCATGAAGTTGATAGCTAATGAGTAGCTTCGGGACCTCTGGGTACAATGTCAAGAAATACGTGGTATGTGTCCAAAAGCACATGGCTTCTTGTAAAGCTAGTCGCTAAGTGGTATGGATGGTTTCCCTTTTAATGAATCCCTTTAAAATCACTTGAACCAATTGCTACACCTATAAAGTTTCATTTTCTTCCTCTAATCTAACATATTAGTCAATTTTCTCATCACGTGCCTCTCAATGTTTAAACCCAAACCTCTCCAAACTTGGCATACTTTTGCACCTTCTCATCTACAATTCTATCAAATTTCATGATTTTATAAGTAATACACAAACTTGGTGATGGCTTTGCTCAAACTAACATTCGGTCCCAAAAACTTTACTCCATGACCTAGTTATATTAGAGCTCATATCTCTCCCTGGGAGGGGGGGGGCACTCATAGTAAATTTTTGGAGACACCTGCGATAACCACTTATTTTCAAGGGGGGTATTATCTTTGGAATTAGAATATTAGGAGTCCTTCAAGTAGAAAAATATAATGAGCTTAAAATTTTAATACCCTATTGGTAATTAGAAATCTAGAATGCATTCAATATTAAATACCTTATTTTTCTTACAAATTTTTGATAGCCTTTAATTTTTAGCCGAGGCGGGGGGGGGGTGCATTGTGAATTGGCATGTTAACAACGGGGTTGCATTGTTGTGGTATGGCAAGAAAAAGACACAAATAAAAATTAATTACACCAACAAAATTGTAATGGGGAATGCAAGTAGCGTGCTGACGTGTGAGGTTGACAAACTAGAATAGAACTTACCAATAACCTAAGCGCTCAACGTGTGAGGCTGACAAACTAGAATAGAACTTACCAGCAACCTAAGCGCTCAATGTGAACAGTTGTCGTCGTGGATTGCGTCCCTGCCCTTGCCAAGGGGATAGTTTTTAATCAAGCAAAAAAACACGTTGAGATTAAACCAAAAGCCAACCGGTGTTGTGAAGAGCAACAACAAAACATTTTAGTGCTCAAAGGTACAAAACATAACCAAACCCTACAAGACATGCAATGACTTTAAGAATGGTAGACCAAGCACGCCAACGACTACAATAGAAGGTGAGCTTAGGCTCCATGGAAGAGAAGACCACTGTCGAGACAACCGACCCCCTTGGCTCACCTAAAACCCTAAAACCACAATTATTCTACAGAAATAGACTAGATAAAAGTAATTTTCATCCATGCCATTTGAGCCTACATAGTATTTAACTTAGGATACCCTTATTCAAGGCTATTTTCAAAAACAAATTACACATTTTATATTGCATGCTATTTTTTATAAGAGATTTCCAACATTATTTTTCCCTATGTATTTATATAGAATTTTAAAAAAAATTACCTCAAAATTGTACATCGTATTAAATACCCTATATTTATCGCACATTGTTTTTAAAACACAGCCAGTGCCCCCCCCCCCGGAAGAGACCATGGAAATGTTTTTTCAATACCATGCAAAATGTTGGCCTAGCGGACATTGACCCTATTTTCAATCCCAGGGTGCAACATTTTAAGCACTTTCATGGTATGCTTATAAATCATGTCTTGGGCAACGATAGGACTATCACATCAAGCCCACTCTGAATTAGGGGAGTGCATATTCAAACCTCAAGACGATAATTGACCAACCTAACATATGCAACGTTGTCATCAATGCATATGTGAACGTTGGAATCCGGCATGACATAGGCTTAGATGATAGTTGAAGCGACAATGCCCTCTTGGTTGTGATTGCGAATGAATCCAAAGTCCTTACACTGAACACCATACCAATAATGGGTTACCACCTCTCCGGTAAGATATTAAATCAACCAATCCATGGGATGGCCATTGAACCGATTTTTCATGGAGTTCAATATACTCTTCAAATTTCAGTGGTATGATTTGATCGCAACATTTGTATTTTACCCAACATCTGGAATGCTGCAATTCTCAAAACACCACATGAAATTTTTATCTTTTCAACGTTTATTCATGAATTCCGTTAATGTTGCAACTTTGGGATCACTATGTTGTATGTTGTGGAGATGGTCGTGTGTCCATGACACCATATCAACACCAATGTGATAACCCCTCCCATACATGACAAGACCAATTCGTTGAAAAAAATGACTCTCTCAATTGATTTTTTTTTATTGCATTTTCAAACCACGCTTTCTTAACATGCCATAAGCATAGGAATATATGAGCAAAAGGCCATACTTTCTTCAAAGAGATGAATCAAAAACATCATAAATATGCAAACATTCCTAAGTTGCAATGAGCTAGATATATGGTGGTATGAAAAATTGGAACCCTATATCATAATGTGTAATTAGAAGCACACTCACATGAAATCTTGCAAATGAATAATCATAATGTGATCCTACATCATATGCTTAAATAATATCACAATAGTTTTGCATAACACTTAATGCACAACCCATATTGTATGGCCCATGGGGCATGCATACAATGCATGACATATGATGCATTACACAATGTGCATGATACAAAATGCATAATACTTAATGCATAACATAAAAGCACATGCCTCACAATGTTGATTTCAATTTGTGCATTGTTGACAATTATTGATGATGGGCTTCATGTCTCATAAAGGGTATGAATGTTGCAATGCAATGCATCAACACACAAGTCTAAGATCATCTTCATGACACCATGAAACAACAAAAAAAGCCACCAATATCTTGTTCTTCCAATCATTACACATTGTGACTGTATAAAGCGGGTACTATATAATAAAAAAACCAATGAAATGATATTAGGAAAATAGTGTATAAATTCTAGAGTACAAAGTTTAACTTAGATTGTGCATAAATTCTCAAATTGAAACATTGGATCTAGCAACTTACCATAGTTTGGTTGGTTCTGAACATCGCGTCAATTGCGATTACATTGTTATGGCCAAATTTGATCATCATTTGTTGTTGTCAATAGGACTAAATTTCAAGGATTAATGGATGTCATCTTGGTTAGTGTTGTTAAGGTTTAGATGAGAATGTCCTTGTTTAAAAAGAAAACGGAGTAAAGGTCCCGAGAGGGGGGGGGGCACTCCTAGTAAATTTTTGGAGACACATGTGACAACCACTTCTTTCAAAGGGGGGGGGATATTATCTTTAAGAATTAGCCAAAGGGGGGGTGCATTGTGAATTGGCATTTTAACAACGGGATTGCATTGTTGTGGTATGGCAAGAAGAAAATACAATAGAAATTAATTACACGGTCAACAAGATTGTAATGGAGAATGCAAGTAGAATCAACCTCAAAATTTAGTGTGTTAAGAAACACAATCGTCCAACATTTGCAAGATAGGAAATACTCAAGCAGGCGAGAGCAGAACGAGGGCGGCAACATGGCGTAAAAAGCCCTCTGGCTAATTCGGGAGAACAAATAAGTGGTCCTTCTTCGATGAAACAACGATTTTTTCCCCTAATTTTTGTCACTTTTATTTTTCTATTATTTTGAAGATAAACCACAATAAAAAACATACTTGCCCCATTAGCATGCATATAACGAAGCATTTCAAGAGTTCGTACAACGTTTGCAAAAGTATTTCAAACATCAAATATTGTTTCAAATATACCCCTTCGTGTCAACGTTTAAACATAATGGAGTTCAAAGTATCTTTAATGAAGAGAAAACTTCATGGAATAAAATTGAGCCCTCCATCTTCTTTGATGAAGCAAAATGTGGTCCCTTACACATGTTATATTGCATGGTATTTTTTTAATAATTGGTTTCCAACATTAATTCGCCCCCTATATTTTATATAGAATTCTTCAAAAATTTACCTCAAATGCATATTAAGAATCCAATATTCTATCGCACTTCGTTTCTAAAATACCGCTAGTGTCCCCCCCCCGGGTCAAGGTTTTCACACACCCACATTCGCACACTGATTGGATCAAAGGGATGTTTTTCCCACAGTTATTCAACTTTCTTCTTGCATATATTTTGTATATTGGAAGGAGAAAAATGTATCTTCTATCACTTGCTCATAACACTTTGCCAACTTCCTCACCATTTGTTTGTGCTGGCTCATGAATTGAGTTGGAGATAACCCCAAGGCATACATTTGTTCTATATGAAATTTGATCTCTTCAAAAACATTAGTTCCCAACATGCGACGAAACCGGCCACTATGCTTTCATGACATGACTTTCCATGTTTATTTGCATGCTCTACATATTCATATATGAGTTGACATAATGAGCCATCAAGATAATGCCTTTGTGCAACAAAACAACAAAAACACCCACGTTAAATGAACATATTTGCTATTATTTTGCCAATTCTTTGTATCTTTTGGCCCCTCTTGCGGTTAATAGGGAACATGTTATGATCGGGGATAGTCTTGCGACCTTTCTTGGCTTTAATTTCATATGCTTTCTTTTTACAAAATTTTGTGTAGATTTTAGGAGCACTTGCATATCTTTTGGAATATACCTTATATTATTGTTTGGCCCAAAGTTTCATCTATACATGAATACAGTGAAAAGTGTTAAGCATTGATAAAGTGGTTGTAGATATCACACATAACATTCCAATAATTGATGTCTATGGTTGTCAAGCATGAACCTCTCATATTAAAGGCTTGATGTATGCAAGGAGGCCATTGTTGTGATTTGTGGCCTCTCTAGTTCTTGATTCAAATGTAAACATCAGAATGAGTAGGTGAGGGTGCATTAATTTGAGAAACATCCAATGAAGAGAGGATTGTGATAGATGACATTACCCGATTGCAATGTCATGAATGTTTGGTCTCGGATTGCTGAAAGAATTTGGAAGAATTGTCTTGATAGTTTCCTTAGTAAATTTCTAGGGGAAGAAGTTGTTATTTTGTTCCCAACTATGAAATCAAAAATTGTCCCCAAGGTATGACTATATAGTTGATGGTTGTTATAACGACTATTTATGGAGATAAATTGTTGAGTCCACTGGAGGTCCTTAAATGCGAACGGGCCTATTGGTGGTTATTGAATCAATTCTTGTAATATCATCATCAAATATGCCTACACAACTTGAAATGCAGCTGGATCAATTTTGGCATCTTTGTCATTTGTCTCGAAGTTGGGTTTGCGGTCCTTGAAGTTGACTCTCATGTAATGAGAATTGTAAGTGTTTTGCGCAAACTACAACATGTTTCCAAGCATGTCTTCATCAATTGTGTTGCAACCCCAAACTTAACATATCAATATGTTACGTGTAGGTGGAGACATGTTATTAGATCAACAAGTCCACGTTGTTAAACCAATTGGATTAACTAACCGATTAGAGACTCATAAGACTCAAAAGTGATGATCCTGTCGAATGGGTACAAAACAATTGTGGGTCTACAGTGATATGAATGGTAGATTGTAGTGAACAATCGTAAAATTGACACTTAGAATCAACATAATCAACAGGCATAGCAAAATCTCATAACACCACATCAACTACCAATACATAATCGAATCGAGTGCGATTAGGAAAATACTCATGTATAACCTATAGATCATGTGAGTGTAGGCACAAAACAAGAGGGTTTCTACATTGAGCTATAGAATCTTGGCATCACATGCTTAAAGAGGAAGAACACTTGATTACAAGGACTATTTGTATGAGATAGTTGTGCGCACTAATAAGTTCGGATCCATTAAGTTCGTTGCAGAACACATTTATAGATTTGGTGCATAACACATTTGTAGATTTGGTGCACAACACATTAGTAGATTTGATGCACAACACATTTGTGGATTTGGTGTATAACACATTAGCATATTTGATGCATAACACATTTGTAGATTGTGTGCATAACACATTAGCAGACATGTTGAGGAGATAGGAGTAGGGAATATTCCCAATGTCCAAGGAGGGCGCGTGGCTAGAAGGATGACTAACGTTGTTGGAGCTGACTTCGTCTGGTCAAGCAAGCTATATGCAACAACGTGGGCATGACCAATAAATTATAGTATGGGCACTAACGCGTGGGCCAAGGGCGGCAAATTCTTAGATGGACAAAGCTCAATAGGGGTGCATTAGCATCGAACGGTAGAAACCCAAAGACTGTATGGGAGTTGGAGAAATTGCACTAAAATTGCAAGGGAAACTTTGGTTAGGGAAGGACAAGATCAATTGCAAAGGAGCAATTCAAGTTGTCGCCCAACTTGGTTTCAAAAAATGAGACAGTGCTTGACATATTTGGTATGACATGTATCTCGAGCAATCTGCAAACCCTTCAAAGCTTGGACAACTAACCAACTAATTCAAGTATCAGTTAACTAGTTGCCTTTCGTAACTATAGTTGTTTGCAATTTGACCTACCAAAAAATGTAGTTAACTATAGTTGTTTTAAATTTGGTCTGCCATAAAATCTAGTTAACTATAGTTATATCTAGTTAACTAAAGTTGAGCGCCACTTGTCCACAGAATTATGTTGTAGTGTTGTAGTGTCACTACATTAAATAGGATACTTAGTGTTTGATACACTAAATACGAACGCATACACTAAATACCAATAACCCTATGAAAGTAAGTAATATTAAATGTAAACTCAAACACTAAATATCAACTATGGTAATATGTGGAAGTTACATGTTTGAATTTAGTGTTAGTAAGGATATGAAAAAAAAACGATAAAAGAAGAATTCCAACATATCTTCAAACATCTCCTAACACTAATTGTCAAAAAATTGAAAATTAGTGTTAAGCAAGGTAGGGTGGTAACAACATTAAATATAATCAAACACTAAATATCCTATTTAGTGTGTTATTTGTGTTGGTGGTGTACATGGAGGTCGTTTCAGAGCCCAACACTGTGAGTGATTGTATAAAGGCGTTTCTTGATGATCCTCAATGGCCGAAGCATATTAAAGACCCTCAACTGAAGCAAATCAAGAGGTGAACTTCTTTGAATATATAATAATGCTTGGATTTTTTCTAGTTAACTATAGTTGTTCTTAAATATGGTCTTAAATTTTTCTAGTTAACTTTAGTTGTTCTTCAAATTGGTTTGAAACTTTTCTAGTTAACTATAGTTGTTTCCTAAAATGTATTGAAAAAAATCTAGTTAACTATAGTTATTTTGGCAGTTGTCCAAGGTTTGAAACCCTTGCATTGGAAATTTCTGACAATGGTGCATCCAACAACATGACTTTGCTTCGTTTCCAAATGCAATTGAGCTTGCCCTTGTATTTTGCATCTTCAATGGAAGTTGTAAGGTGAATGTACTGCTGCATTGTTTGCTGCAAAGTGTCTCTGAAGTGATTAGGTTCAAGGTTTAAAGTTGAGGTTGACAACACAGAGTTGAATGTTTACACAACCTTTAATGTTTAATATATGTAGAGGGTTAACCATGCAACATTTACCTAATGTACCAATCGACACCGTTTCCACTCACATTTCATCCTGTGAGATCATGTAACTGCCAAATAAAGAGACAAAATTGCAATCCTCATGTTCGGTATGCTTTGCTTCAATGTCATACACTAATTTGAATGAATCCATGTGGAATCAAATTTGTATGTAATGGAGGTTGTGATGAGGTTCTCGAGGTATGCAAGTTGTTCAATGACATTGTTGTATCCTTGTGATCTTTTTTAGGGCTTGAGGGTGTCTTAAATACCAGAGATAGCACTTATTTGAGTAGACTTTTAGAATCAGACTTATGGCTTTGTGTAGGAGTGCGATTTTGATCGCATAAACTAACCTCCTCCCAGATGGCCATCCAGTTGATTGTGGTCTATTAACAAACCATAGATGCCTGAGATGTGAAGCATTTCTATTACGTGTTAAAAATTTGCATTTCCAAGGGTTTATGGAAAAACTATCACAAAAGAGAGGCTGGAAGGCATGATCAAAAGGATCATATCCATATGGTTAAATAAAGAACTGAGCTTCTCCCACCTATCCAGGATTTTTTTGCATTAGAAATTTCTTAAGGAGACTCATTGCTAATGCCATTATAATCACAAACCTCTTATTTTCTTATCATGAAATTGCTATGATAGGTCCAAATTACAAATACTATAGATTGTTAGAAAGCTACAAGAACATTGAATTTGAAGTGATCAAACTATGAAAATATGTGTGGAAATTTGATATGAATGATGACATATAAGGTAAAAGTGCCTAAATCCAACATAACAATAATTTGGACACCTATATTTGAGTGGTTAAGTGTGGATCTAAGAACTAACACAAAAAGATAATGTCTTTGTTCATGGTTCATAGAAGTTCCTCCTTGGAATTAATTAGGAAAGTTGAAGTCAACAAGCAAGGATAAGGGTTAGTTGCGGAAAAAAAGAGAAGATATCGGCGAAGAAAAACCACTGTTGGAGGTGTGGTTAGGACTCAAATTAAGAAGTTTAAATAAGAGTAGGAAGAAAGTATTTAATCATGGATTGAACAGTGTCAAGTGTGACCAATTGTTGTGGAAGTCTTGTGGGTGGTTACCATTTTGAATAAAAGAGTGAGGATGTTGTTGGGAACCCTTACTGTGAGTGTGTATGTGTATAATGAGTTAAGGATTACCTAGTAGTTGGTGGTGTGTTGATAATTGTGTGGAGTTAGTTGTATCATGGATCTTAAGCTAGCTACAAGATCAATATTGCTAACAAGGTGTGTGTCCAGAAGAATAAGGGGTTGGGATACGGATGGAGGTAGAGAGTAGTATGTTTATATGTTAATGGTAGACGGTAGCACTGCTAAACATGAGTGTTGAGACATTTGGAGAGTTGGGGTTCCTAGGTGATAGGTGGTCAATGTGAAAACTAGCTTATGGTAATAGGGACGGTATTAGTACTAGTAGGAAAGGGGCTACTAGTAGTCGAAATTGGAATAGCTAGTTGGGCATTCTCATGAGTTATGGGTAACCAGAAGACTTAATAGGCGAGGAAAGGGACTACATGTTTAAGAGATGATATCAGCTACATGTATTGAGTATATCAAAGAGAGAGAGAAAAAGCGAATTGAACAATAGTCGTAGTGTATAAAGAAGTAATTGAGAATATTGATAGTATAGCTAGACCGGTAGCAAACTAGTAGTATTGGTGGGTCTACTAGTCACGTGACTAGTAGAACGTAGTAATCTAACCGTCATACAATAATCGGTAACTTAACTTGGTAGAGTGAAGACTGGGAGGTCAGTAAGAATACTTCGATTAGTTAGGGTAAAAGGGAGTAATTCTTTGACAATGTTGGAAAGAGATTGGACTACTATTCTCCCCTCTTTGATATGACATGTTTGGTCATGCAAAAAAGCATCGTTTCATCTAGATGCCGTATTCTCAATAATACGACATTTTAATCTCAAATGTCGTACTATCGAGTTTTCAAGAAAATGGCCTATTTCAATTTAAAATGTCACTTTGTATACACAATGAAGATACATAAGTATGAAAGAACATTTTTATTGAAGAAATATGCTCCCAACATCACACAATATGGAGTTAAAAAAATTATAGTTCCATGATGATGTCTTCACCATATCACACACTAGGAAAGTAAGAATCTATAGTCATCTGATAATGCTTTTTGATGTTGGAATTTGACATCATGTTCAATTTATCCATAAAAGATTGCATGTTCATCACATCTACACTTGAAAATTCCAAAGAATGCTCCATTGCAAAATGTGATAGTAATCGGGCATACTTACGAGCTTGAGGAAGATGAAGTTTAGTCATCCACATTATTTCCCTCCATGGGCAACTCCTTCAAATCTAAATCCAAAGGGTTTTCTTTACCACGTGCCAAATTCACCAACCACACCATGTTGTAATTTGCATCAACAATTTCCTCCCCTCCTTATTGCACATATTCTTCAATAGGCTTTCTATCAACTACACATATTATTTTCCACTTCCAAGATTCAAAGGATTCCAAGGTTCAAATGTGGGTTATGCCAAGTTAAACAAAACCTTCAAAAGGCTTGCATTATTAAAAGCTCCCATGTGCCATCCATGGAACAACTTTGTTGTATGATCTGGCCCTTCCTCGGATCCCCAAGAAACCTCTTTTCAAAGTTGTTAGCTTCAAATATATTGGTTGCACCACTAGCACAACATTGAACTTCAAATGTTACATAATATGCTCCCTATTTCATGAGGAGGCAAGGGTGGCAACAATGCTCATGAGCAACTTGCATCCCCGGGTACGCAACTCCCATATTATACACAAGGGCCATCGGATTAAAAATGGCTTAGACGACTGCTTTTGTAAAAATTATATCAAATTATACAAAATTAAAGGGACCAAAAAGTTGGATGAAGACAAAATTAAATAAAATGATATGTAGAAAAAGTTGGGTTGCATATTAATTAAATTATTAAAAAATCCACAACATATATAAAGAATCGAAACACCTATTTTAAAACCTATGCCTATGTATAATTTTAAAAGATCCTCACGAGTAGTTGCCTCCAATTAAAATTAAAAGTCATTGGCAATGTTTTATGTATAATAAACAAATCTTAAATTTTTATTAAAAAGAAGCCCAAAAAGTTGGGTAGTTTGACCTATGGTACATGTATTAAAAAAACTCATATAATTAGGTTTTTAATGCAATTTTATGCTTCAAGGAATATTCATTTCCTATATATAATTGCAATTTTGGATTCCTTGTTAGAAGGGCTACAAGAGTTTCTTGCATGAAAATAAATTATATCACTTGAGATTGGACTAAAATACATTATAAGTGATTATAATTAGGGCCATATAATACGGGAGTTGCGTACCCGGGCTTGCATCTCGCTCACCTCATATTGATTCATTCAATTACAATGCTCACAACATCCCGGATCCAAAGATTGACTTGAGCAATTGCAATCCCTAAAGTCTTCAACCTCCATGCAAACCCAAAGACTCAAAAGTGCAACATCTATTTTGGAACCGAGATTTAAAACAATTAACTTGAGTTAAGTTAAGCCACCAACGAACCAATGTGGTACTCAGAACAACTCCTCAATCCAAAGGCATATTCTTAATGTGGGTCCACCACTTATACACATTAATTACCTCCATAACATGACAAATCGGGCCTAAACTATGTCGCATCACAATCATCGTAATTGTAATATGGGGGTAAATTAACACTAAAGTGTTTGTTTGACTCGGGGAGCATACTGGCGAAAATCGTAGAAAGAACGTGTGATAAAAAAAATAGAGTCCAATATATTCATTGTAGGTAAATTTTGCAAAAAAACGTACATATAATATAGGGGGTTTTAAAATAATGAAACATGTTTACATGTGAAATGCCATGACATATAATGGCATCTTTTATCTCTCACTACATGTAAAATAACATAGAAACAATTACTAGGGGTAGCGGATGTAAGGTACGGTTTGTGCTAGAGGATGAAAAGTGGTATGTGTTGTGGTAGTGTGATTGTTACTTAAATGTTTAGAGAGCAATTTAGACGGTCTTCAAGTCCTTAAGGAAGGTTGGGTAGTCAATATCCCATACTTTGATTTCTAGATGGTAATATGTGAATGGCGGTTTCTAGGTGTGCTCAAAATGACATAGAAAACCAATTGTTTGGAGAAGCTAACTTATTGCTTTATGACCAAGATTTTTTTAGATTGCTTTTGGGCATACATTCGAATTGTGGGATACTTATTTGATGGAATGAAAAACAACTTAAGATTACTTTAGGTCATTTAGGAAGTTGTGCATCCAAAATGCCATGCTTTGGTTTGTTGGTGGTGATATATAAACGTGTGTTGGAAAAAAATGGGGTGTAAGAAACAAAATGCGGTGTAAGAAAAAAAATGAACAACAGTTGGGCTCCGAGAAAAAAATTGGGGTAAAGTCAAAAAAATTGGTTACTTGGGGTATAAGTAAAAAAAATGCTGTACAAGTAAAACATGGTATTTTAAAATGATTCCCCCCAAAAAAATTATAATTATTAATAGGGTGTATTAAAATACAAGCATTTACCTTTATTTTGAAAAATACCATACCTTAAAATCTTTTCTGCAAGGTAATAGCCCACCTATAAATAGATCCTGAGCGCACATGTATGCATCAATTAAAAAGGGAGTGAGTTGTTTGACGGTAAAAACGCCATATCAAGGTGAGACGGTATGACTGCAAAAAATAAGCTACCAATTATGGGCTCAATGACACCAAGTGGTGGATCCGCCCGATACAATATATTCTGATCAATTAGAATAACAACATTTTACCAAGATTCACCATCAAACCCAACCTGAAATGACCGTTAGATTCTAATTTGATGTACATAATTTGACATTGGCCAATTTCTTGTTTTTCTAAATAACAAACTTTTTATAATGACTAGCCTTGTACAAATGGAAATGAAACATCTTGCAGTGAAAGCACACTACATGTGCAAATCATAATGAAAATATTTCTATTAACCAATGTATGGAAATATTTGAGCTAACATGCTAGAAGTTTTCGCATTCAACCTATCAACCTGCCAATATTTAATTGTAACAACCAATGCAAAAACATATGATGTTACATTTATAATGGCAGACATTGTAGAAATGCATATCAGCACACTGGCGTATTGGGTAATAGCTGGCCATGCCATGAATAGTTGAAAATAGAATCCCACAAGTGTTATCATTATTGGGACAACCAGGATTCTCCTTGTTGTTTGCCACATATGTATGATGTAATAAATGGCCACACTTGAAACCAATAAGCCTCTAACCACAAATGGGCCCAAAACCTGACTCTTAGTAACTTCATGTGCAGTGTAATTTTCGCATGTATCCACGAAAGTCTGTGCCTCGCCATCTGTCAAATAAACGTGAAGGGGCCTATGACATATACTTCCAATATTGTGGAGGAGAGCCTTGATCAAGATTTGTATGCTCAACGTTAACGCAACAACTTCAATTGGACTCACCGGTAGTCCTTGTGAAGTCCGAACCGTAACACCATATATATATCCAATACTCTGCACTGCGGATAGAATTGTCGCCAACCCAGAACTTCCTTGCAAGACCTTGAGTTGATCGTATGGAGGAAGAACATCCATTTGCAACAAAACTTCTTTTCCCTTATAACTAAGGTAAATATCTCTCGTGTCCCGTGATTCTCCTTGTCCACGACCAATCACAACCGCTTCACAAAGGCTCGGCAAGTTCGACATTGTAAAGTTCTCAGGAATAACAATTACTGTAGGCACAGTGATGACAACTTCACAACTGCATAAGATCTTTGCAGGATCTTTCGTCCATGGTGACAACAAGGACAAAACTGTAAACCCAGGCATTCTCCGCCTCATGTGATAACTCCACGCCGCAGTGCCAGAGACCTTAAGAAGCATTAGAGCCGGACATAGAATGAAAAAACTGAAATATGTGAACAACCTCCCAATATCATGAAATGTATACACAAGATCCCCCATAGATGCCTTCCCTGCCCCCCAGGAATCCAAAGAGAGCACAAAGAGGGTGACAGCACCGCCCCAAATAGTTGTCACCAACTCCCTTGTCTTAGGGCACTGTTCATCACATTCGCATGTCCCAGAAGTTTGAGCAGCAGACACAACGAACCACAAACTCATCACTATGGCCGAGAGAATCAGACGATTCAAGCGCGCACACCAACGCAACCTGCGCAGCCATTCAAAAACTACCTTCATTTGTATCCCAACCACTTTATTTCACCTCGAAATCAGAATGCTTTTTCCTTTGGAACTCGTCAAATTTCTGACGGCATTAGCATCTGTTAGTGCCACTGATTTTTCTGCTGACTTGCGATTGCCTTCGCCCATGCACTCTTGGTTCAGAAGATGTACAAACCATGATCTACCTCATTTGAAAGAGAGCACTCATCGGTTAGAGCTCTTTGATGGAAGATTGTTTTGTGAATGTTCAGAAACAAGTCACACTGGATTTCAAACAAACTCTTGCCGATACGCTATTAAATAAAACCCCAGATTACTAAGCCATCCTTCTTTACGTCATCATGCCCAACATCTCGACACCCACCTATAGCGAACTTCGCCAACGCCTGCACCAGCACAATACCACGAGTTCAATGCGCTACACCCGGGGTGGCAACTCCTGTATAATAAGCAGGGGTCACCGGCTTAACAAGGGGAATTGAAGCTCAAAATGGAAAAATAATAACATATAATAATCTTATTATACAATATAATAAGCTTGCAAAAGTTGGGGCTGGACCTATAAATTCCAATAAGAGAAATTTTAGAAAGTGCATCGGCTGCAATGCAAGGAAGTAATTTCAACATACATGAAAATTTTACCTTCAACAATTGACAAGTCTTGTTGCCCGCCTGCCACTTCTTGTAACATGACTAATTTGAGCAGCTACTGATTATTCAACATCAGAAGCACTCCTTCAAGCTAAAGATCTCCAGATTCAGAAGGTAAAGAAATTTCGCTCTCCTTACTATATTGTCTCACATTATGAGGTCATGTCTTCCATTTCAGTTTTGAACTTCACGAACTCATCCTGAATGCCTTGCAGATGGAGGAGGAATTGAACGAGCTGCAACAGCAGCGTGATGCTGCACAGGCTCGTCTTGACGAGGTTAGCAGGAAATTAGAGGCTGAAGAAGAAGCTAAAAGACTAGCTGAAGAAGCAGCTAAGAAGTATGCCGAGGAAGCAGGCAAAAGACAGGTAAAACCTTTTCAAGGTCTTATTACTTTCTAAACAAAAACGTGTTCAATAACTGAGAGACCTCCGGTGGGATTGCACTTCATTATTTCCACACTCTGGTTTGTATAGTTCTGACCTTTGTAATCTTGATTACTGATCAGGCACCCACAACACCAGGTCCCCAGTCACTTCTGCAAACACCTGTTTCAATAACCACAAGTCGAAGAAGGTGGTCTGATTCTGGAGACTACCTCATCCGAAAAATGGAGGGGCAAAATCAGCTCCCTCAAACTCCACCTAGCACCATTCGCCCAAAACTCTGCACCATGCCTCTGCGTCAATCAACTGCTGCGTCCGTCATGCTTGTACAAGAGATTCGCAAGCTGGAAAACTTGCAGGATGAGTTGGGGGAGGATGCAAACCGTGCACTTGAAGCTCTGCAAAAGGAAATGGAATGCCTCAGATTAGCTCAAGCAGGTATAAACCACGATGCAGCTTCCACAATCAAGAAGCTCCAAGAGGAGATACATACCATGCATGATCTGCATACCACAACCTCGAGGATACGGGGGTCGGAGAACAAGGAAGAGGTGGCGTCGGGGATGAATGAGGCTTGCAATTTTGACACACACAAAACCTAGGCACAACAAACAGCAGGGTGAAATAATACCAGAAGCACAAAACCCTAAGACCAAAAAAAAAGGATTGTGCTTATGAAGAAGCCCCGGAGGAATCAGGATTTACCGACAGCCCCAATCCTTCACTCCGACAGGTGTCACCAACTCCTTTCCCCAACCCTAGAGAGAGAGGGGAGAGAGAGGAATACACTAAGAGAGACGAAGCAGGGGGAGGGAGTGTCACCAACTCCTTTCCCCAACCCTAGAGAGAGAGGGGAGAGAGAGAGGAATACACTAAGAGAGACGAAGCAGGGGGAGGGAGGCAGGGGGAGGGAGGGAGGGAGAGGATGGTGTGCTCGTTGCCCCGCGTGCGGCACAACAGCACGGCCGCGGCGGGCGGGGGCTGCCCTTCTGAGAAAAAAATTATAATAGAAAAGATATTATAAGTTTTAAAAACCCAAAAAAAATCTGGGGGGTTGGATGGTGACCCCTGCATAAGAAAAATCCTTATAATAAGTTCCCAAAACCAAATTTCAGACTCCAAATGTGGTCTGATAGAAACAAATATGGTGTCAGTAGAAAGCTGCTATCCTCTACTTTCTTTTGGTATCCTATGAAGTGAATAAAATCTGTTTGTAAGGCAATTATAAGCATTAGAGCATCTCCACCCTTGCGCGTCAAGGTAGACTCTCGAAATGTGCTTTGAAGGGCTCCAAGCATGCACTAAATTTTTTTAGGGTGGCACTCCCCCACCCTTACCTTGCATACCGGCTCTTCAACCCGAAAAACCGTCAGGAATATTCCTTGTAAAGTGGCTTCAACCCAAAAGTGGCACGATTCAAAGATCGCAAGTGGATGAGGTCCCGGAATTTGGGCGCAGCAAGAGCAACGCTCACCCGGGAGGATAGTGAGTGGAGTCGAAAGTTTGAAGAGCCCTAGCAAGTTTGAAGAGCCCGGGCAAGAGGGGTGGGGCAGATTTTTCTGCCAGGCCGCGTCAAAGGGCTTGCCAAGACCCTTTGACGCGCAAGGGTGGAGATGCTCTTAGGAAAAATAATAAATCGCAAACCGGGAGCTAGGAGTTGCCACCCTGGGGCGCTACAGCTATCTTAAAAGAAATACGCTGCAGCTATCCTAAGGTCGGCTAAGGAAAGCTTGCAGGGCCGGCGTTTAAGAGCATGCACCTTCACTAACAGCCGATGGAGCCACGGGAGACGTGGAGTATCTCAGCCGTCCATAATATCTACATCCTACGTCTGCCTGTCACCCCCGAGCCAAGCTGGCAAGTGTGGACATGACTTGCTCAGAACGATCCTGATTCCGTAGTTGCCATAAAAGTCTTCGTAAAGGGCATCGGGGCTCCCAATTCTGTTCCCGAAGCATGGGCCCCACCACGTCTCCCACCTCTCCAACGTCCGTAATGCGTGCGAGACGTGGGAGACGTGGGGGGCATCTCGGCCGTCCAATGAATCTATATCTGGCGGCTCTCTGTCACGGCCTGAGCAAGATGGCCGTTGAAACAGGATGGCCATAACATTTCTTACGTAGAACAATACTAATCAAATGCAGACTCAATCTTATTAAGATACTACACTAAATATGATGTCTAGTGTCATATGGTATTTTATTTCACTGTGGTAACTTTTAATATCACACTTCTTATGAATAGGTGACGAAATACTGTCATAATTGATGGATGACTTCATCCACTGGCCAAAACCCTGTCTTCGCTTGTCAGCAACTTGTGATGAAATAATGTCATGGATGATTGAAATTTCGATGAAAATTCACTTGGTAAGTGACAGTAATTGCAATACAGTGAATCTACAATCCCCCGATAAATTTACCAGGAATGACAATTAATGTTGGGTTAACATTTAGTGTTGGTGACACTATACCGCGGTTTACAATTAGTGTCAAGCAAGACAATTAGAATTGGTGACACTAAATATCATATTTAGTGTAGTGTTTATGTTAGGATCCACTAGACTCACCCACCAAAGATAGTCTTGCGTCAAACATTCCTATTGTGTCAAACAATGTTCGACCTAAGGAGTCTATTGCACTAACTAAAGGCCGCTTTACACACCCATTGTATACCAAAAGGTGCTATATCATGTAACACAAAAAGGTGCTATATCATGTAACATTATTTTCAAGGGGAGTAGTTTCATTATATATCCCACATGTTCACTCTATATGAGCATCCAAATCTATGGGTCCCATGATCACAATGAATTCTTTACAATACACAAGGCTTTACATAGAAACATTTGAAACTAGTAAGATTCTACTTGGTCAAAGGTTGTGAGGTAATGATTCTCTTATAAAAGATTTGAAAGTTGCGAGGGCTTTCGAGGCCTGCCAATGGTATAATAGTGGTTAGGCCTAACATGTGGGTCTAGCTTGCCGGCTAAACCCACCGTTGTCCCATTGCATGGGCATGAAATGATAACATGTGGTCATGCTCTTAGAATTATTTTTTATGATGCATTCACACTAGGGTCCAAGATTTAAAAAAAAATTAAAACTCTAATTGTAAGCAATCTTATTGGTCACGATCAAAATGTCGACCCAATGAAAGTTATACTAGGGTTTGGTCCAAGGTATGGAACACGAAAGTGGCGCTAATGGGGCAAACCTTTCCTGTCAATTCAAGAAAATACCTCACCCTAGTTTGAGAAATTGATTGTCAAGCTTGACTCCAAGAGTAAGGTTTGTCAAGGGGACCTAGTCTCTCGGACCTAGACCTTAATATAAACCAATGCTTTAAGTGCATAATAATTTCTCTAGTGGGGGTTTGGTGGGTCCCATATTAACTTACTTGGTTCACCCTTTATTAGGTCCAAAACCAAATACAATAGTCAACTATTGGATGGCAAATATCCTCAATTTCCTCAAAGTGTTGCTAAATTAATATTATTGCTTCGTTCATTGACCAATAGCATGTAGACCCCTAATGCTCACCTATAATTTGGCCATGTTTCATTATTCATTGACTTTAGTGTTCAATTTTAGTTGTATGTATACTTTAAATACTATACTAGATACATATGCAAATCTACCTATCATGAATAAAACTAATTCTATTGAACATTCAAACGTGCAAATTCAAGAATTGTGGTTAGGAATCTAGATTGCGGAAAATACAACTCAACACAAAAACTTAGTAATTATTTAGACAACATGTACATTATGACCAAACAAAAAGTACAATACAATGAAATTTGGTGAAATTCTAGCATGTCCGCTTCCTTGGGGCCAGACTTGTAGGTCATCTAACCAACACCAAAGGTTTCTTTGATCAAGGTCTTGTCTACCTCAACAAGGTGCTAGGAATCTGAGGCTCGTGCCTAGTAATTCGATTGATATATATATATATATATATAATAAAAAAAGGGAATAGAAATGGCCCAACAACACCTCGTTCTCCAAGTCTACCCTTAAACTTAGCAAGATATTTTGATTCATGCCATCATAGATGCTTTCGGTCAAAGTGCATGATCTAGAGTGTTTGATATCGTTAAGCGATTAATATACTCTCCAAAAATATTCATCCACAAATCCATTAACCAACAATGTTGTGAGCTGAAAATGCCAATGAAATCAAGAGCTTTGCTTCAAGACATAGTCAACGATTCAAATCGCCCTAAATGCTCGAGGGTTCTAGCTCAACTCGTACATGTACTATATTATTAATACGAACTTGGAGACTTTAATTGGAGTCAACATACAAGTGAATTCTATGTTGTATCGATGTGGTAAGGAAAAACTAAGGAGCTTTGTCATGGATCTCCCCCAAAAGAGCTTATGATAATATTTTTCTCAAGATGATGACTAGTACATTTGAAGGTAAATCAGCATCAAGTGCTCCAGCTTTAACTTAACCAGCTAGAAGTGTGAATTTTGTGATCTTGGGGAAAACTCCAAAATTAGTTGAGTTATGTCAGTAATCTTGTTATTTTTCCTCAAATTTTGGATTTTACAACAAATATTCTTTAAGAATTTCAAAACCCGTGGTTCACATCATCATGGTTAGTTGAACCCAAGAACAAAGAGAGATTGTAGAAAGTAAAATTCTATTGTGGTAAGTGACACCCATTCTAAATCCCTCATATCACATTTGGAAATCTGATAAGTTTGCAATCTTCGAAGTTTGTGGGGTTTGTTGTTGAATTGGAGGTTAGGGTTTGATCAGAGAATGAATGCACGAGCTACTTTTGGTTTGGTTGTGCGAATCCTCATCTGACATGGGGACCTCCTCTAATCTTACAAATCTTGAAAGATTGTTGGTTTTGTTGAAGAATTGGGATGTGGGGTCTGTTCAAAAGATGCACGAACTAATCTTCAATTCTGTTGGGAAAAGGAGTTGTGAATAATACTACCTAGGATATGTTGGGTGTGCTTCTCACCAGCAAGTAAAGAAAACCCAAAGACTATCCGGGAGCAGGAGGAAATCACACTGAAATTTCAAGGGAAGCTTTTGGCTAGAGATGCACACCCTTGACGGTTTGATATCTGTAGAGTGTTGACAATGCAACATTGTATCCACTCATGTGTTTCATCATTTAAGATCTTGTAAGTATCACATCAAGAAACAAAATGAATGAGGTTGCAACTCTCATGTTTGGAAGGCATTGATTCAATGTGATAGCTGAATTTGAATGAATTCATGTGGAATCAAATTTATACGTGATGAAGGTTTGTGATGAGGCTCTTGAGGTCTGTTGATTGTTTCAATGAGAATGTTGTGTTTTCATAATCTCATTAGAGGTCCTTGGTGTGTATTAGATATCCGAAATAGGACCATTTGGAGTGGACTTCAGGTGCAAGCATGGTAAAGTGGACCAAAAAATGCTCCGGTGTAGTAAAATTATAATTATTTTGATCAAATGCCTAAAAGTAGTAGCAAAGAGTTGTTTAAAGCGGATTTTATTTTCATAGGGCCTATATTGTCGTGTTAAATACTCGAATACAAAATATCAAGATGAGATCTTCAAAACTTTTCATATAATATGATGCTAAAAACAACTGACTAAATCTAGTTTGGATGTAAAGTTCACGACCTTAAAATATTGTGAAGTTGGAATTATTTTCATATTCCTTGAATTCATTATGAACTTCAAGGGATCATCAATGTTTTTAAACCATCAATTTAATGTAATTTTATCACATTTTAAACAAATCTGAGTTAGTTATTTGTTTAAATTTATTACCTACTTGCACACCACTTGCACTATCTTTTAAAATGAAAAGTATTCTCTTAAAATTGTTGTTGTCAGAAAAAAATCTTTTCTTTGTAGATCAACATGTTTTTGAAAGTTTATAATTATTTTCTTCAAAAAATTCAAAAGTTAGAACATAACAAATCTTAAGAGCCTAAGATGTGAAACATTTCTAAGACGTGTAGAAAAGTTACATTTTGAAGGGTTTATGGAAAACCATCACAAAACAAAAGTTGGAAGGCACCATCAAATGATTGCCTCCATATGGTAAACAATACAAAAACTCACTACACTAAATATTGTACTTGGACTCACCAATTTTATGTATATTGCTTAATACTAGTTGTAAACCACCCATGTGGTGTCACCAACACTAAATGTAAAGCTAACCTTATTTGTCATTCATTGTAAAAAAATCAATTGGACATTCTAAATTTAAAATCCTGCAAATTTCATCACTTACTAAGTGATTTGTCAACCAACTTTTAATCATCTATGACAATATTTCATTACATGATTGTTAGGATGCAAAATATACCAAAAGATTGTTTCAATGATTGGCATTTGGATGAACTTGGGGTAAGTTGGGATGACAATACTTGTGAACTTGTCATTAGAAAAGTTACCACACCGACATAAAATACCACATAACACCAAATACAATATTTAGTGATTGATATTCTATAGCAAAATTTAGAAGTAAAAACATTGGAAATGCATTGAAGTTATATGTAAAGTCTATCGACGGGAGACAAAGTCATGGGTTTGATCCTTCTTTACGAAAACTTTATATTAAAATCTTGTCAGCTGGTCATGTATTGGAGCCTATGTTGACAATTATGACCTCAATAATCAACATAATTGGAGAGGGGGGGGACTATATGACCATTTAATGACTTTAGAAATCTCTACTGTCATAATGAATAAGATATTCATATAAGCTTCTAAAATTACGAGACAAATGGTTGCGGGCACGATTAGGATTTGCTATTTATCTCACACCATGATCGTATTTAATTTGTCCAAGATGAAGAGTAAGAAATGGTCTATAATTTTATCGAATATCGACCCATCCTTGCCCCAAACAGTTGTCACCAACTCCCTCGTCTTAGGGCCACTTCACACACAAGGCTGAAGGCCCTTGACCATGGCAATGTAAGAGCTCTCACTGGTCGAAAAGGCGGAGACCGTCCAAGTTCACTTCACACTAGGAGGTGAAGGCCTCACTGCCCAAAGAAAAGATTGTGGATGAAAAGTCTACATAGAGTCCTACATGGTAGGTTGTGGATAAGGGTGCATGGTCTACCGGAATTTGCGTCAGGCCCACCTCCAAGAGGTGGGCCTGACGAAAATTCCGGGAGACCATGATTTTTTTAATATTTTTTCCAGCATGACAGATTTCAGGGCATATTTCAGGGAAGATTCTAGAATAGATTCCATGACAGACAAACACCACCAAGTAATTCTCTTAAATTGATAAATTTTGAGACATATTATATTAAACCAAATCCTCCCTTCTTTTTCCGCCAACAAAATATGCAATGGTCCCGCAACGTGGTCCATTCTCACTTCACACTATGCTTGAGGGCCCGTGACTACATAAAACAACTTTCCCAACACCCATGGTACGGACTTTGGATGAGAGTCAAGGGTCCTCACCATTACAAGGTCACGGCTCTTGACTCGTGTGAAGTGGCCCTTAGGGCCACTCACACACGAGACTGAGAGCCCGTGACCAGTACACTTCAGGCACTCTCATTGGTGGAAAAGGCGGAGCCGGTCCAAGTTCACTTCAGACTACACTTGAGGGACCAACGGAGTATGTGAATGCAAGATGGATGTAAAGTCTACATGGTTTCCTACCTGGCATCGAATGGATCATGTCTCATGGTCGCTTGGACTAATTTCAACAACCACCTCTTGGAGGTAGGCCTAACACAAAACCAGAAGACCACGGCACTTGGAACGCTCACAACCGTTGATTTATTATATTTTATCATGTGTGAGGACCTGCATGAATAGAAATCCATTGAAATAGCATTTGGTTGAGGGTCCAGTCACATATGGCTTCACACTACACGTGAGGGTCCGTGATCCCACTTCATGATAATTCCAGTAAGTGTATTTTAAAAATAAATTAGGATTGATTAATTTGGTATACATACTTTCTGATTTAATTGGGCTTAATTAGGATTAATCAAGATTAATTAGACCAGACCTAATTACATTCCATCACACTTGATTAGTTTGAATGCGTATGAATACTTCTGAAGGTAGAAGGCATTCTCTACAATTTTATAAAATATACATGCTAAATCAACACACTAATTTTCATTTTAGTTTCATTTTAGAATGACAAAGACAATTCCAAATTATAAGTTACAAAAATTATAACCTTAATTTTAATGAGGTTTTCGTAATATTTTTGACGTCCAAATTAATTACATGCTTTATTGACGATTTCACTTTTAAAACGAAACCCAATCATTTGCTTATTTACTCAATGGAAGTGATCATATATATTGGATTTTGGACCTTGAAGATGAAGTGCACTCAACATGGGATTTGTATATAAGTGGCCTTCAAGAATGCAAGGGCAATGGTTTTTTCAAAGTCGGGCAGGGCGGGCAACAATTTTTCAGTCGGGTCCATAAATTTTGAAAAAACTCTGCGGGGCCGCCCTAGCCCGGATGTGACACCCCCTGAAAGTTCGTTGGGGGGGGGGTGTTTAACGTCCTCCCTTCTTCATTTGTCTCCCAATAACTTTATTTCAACTGGATATGACAATGCTTGTGGTTTTGGAACTCCCCATAATTCTGGCGGAGATTAACATCTGTTATCCGTCACATATGAGTGCCACTGATCAATTTGCTGCCTTGGGATCCGGGGTGGCAACACTTGTATAAGAAGCAAGGGTCACCGGCTGAGGAAGAAGAATTGAAGCTGAAATTTGTAATACAAAAAATCATAATGAGAGTATTATAAGTTATAATGATAGATTTGAAGAAAATAGCTCCACCTGCTAATTCTAATAAGTTATAGATGATCATTTGTTTATCATGAGAATGACTTGAAACTAAGAAATGCTCAATCCATTTGAAGTTGTTAGCCGAGTTCTATGGGAGTTCGATATACACCTACAAGCATTTAGATAGGTAGAGCACACATAAAGTTCGGACTTGGACATTATCAAACACTGGAATGTGATGGATTATTACGACATCGGCCAAGAGTGCATATGCAAATCGATATTCATTGTAAATCCAAAGTTACGGTATACTTTTCTTGTAGCATATGAAATGGACTAGACATGCAATTGCAGATTGATCAGATTAGACCGTCATCTCCAACCTCCTTTGTACCAATCTGAAAAGCAAAGATGAGCCAAAGACACCATAATCATCTATAATATGCTATAATGTTTATAATATGTGAATGTTGGCTTAACTAGCGTCTACAAGGCATTTAGACCCAAATAAAGATAAAATACTGACGAATATGAGTTGTGAAGGTACATAAGAAGGTACACCTATGAAGTCAACTCTAAAGTTTTTCAAGAGATATTATACAACTTGGGAACAACTTCATCATATTTAGAGTTAATGAATCATGAGAACTTAAAAGATCTCATTTTTTTTTCATGAGTTGATTTGGGCAAAAGGTGTGTTGTCGTTGTTGTTTATGCTTGAATCATGGACTCATCTATTGCTACATAATGTATTGCTCAAGCAGTTGCCCAATTCCCATGCTCACCCACAACACCAACAACACCAACACTAAGGTAGGAATACCATAAACCATGAGCTACCCTCTACCCATGCCGTAGACTTCCGTCATAATAGTGAAGTGCCATTTTTGAAACCGATAATTGCGAGGATGGCATCTTGATATGTGTGCACAATTAGTTTAGCCAAATTTAGTCATGTTTGACTACCATCAATCACAATTTAATGTATTGATGAGTTAACCGGTTTAGGTGATGTTCGGTGTGGAAATGAGCATTATGTGTTTGGTTTAAGGAGAATCTAGTGAACAAGTAGGGGGTTTGACAAACTTTCCACTTTGAAAAATTGTAGGATTTTTTTACAGGGAATAAAAATATGAAACAACTTGCATTCTTTATGAATCCTTCTCTTCTATCTTGGAAAATTATCTCATGAATTTAAGACCATATCTTCAATGCGAATCACCTTATTTTCACAGTTTATGGTATTTCTACCTTAGTACAAGTTGGGGGGTCTAGTCAATGATTCCTACATAAGAAAAGATACTTATAATAACTTCTAAAATTAATATTTGAGAGTTTAAAACTTTTCTTTTTTGAACATTTATGGTGTCATTGGATTCCTCTTGATGTCCTCTTTCTACTCATGTTGTTTGTCTTTCCATAATAACCAATTCTAAACTCTTAGATGCATTGGAAGGGAATAATAAGGAGCTGTTTTTGGAAGAAGAGTTGCCACCCCCCTCCCTTAAGAGCATGGAGCTTCATTGACAGCTGTGGGAGATGTGGGAAAAACGGGGAGCATCGGGGCCGTCCACTTTCATCTAGATCCGACGGCTCTATGTCACCGCCACGGCAAGCTGGTAAGCCACGGAAACAAGTCGACAGGAGATTCCTAGCGCTCAAATAATTATTAAACCCGTCAATTATTTAGGGCATCAACTTAAAGTGGATAGTTCACCGAGTCCAATCTATAGCATTCGATTTTAATATGTCCAAGTTAGACTCGACATCACATGAGTTTCAAGCCAATCCACCCCCCACATGGACGGTCAAATGCCTTCCCCGTGCTCGAACCAAGTGTATTTCACAGTGTCTGGGGAGATTTTTGGGCATAATCGGTCGAGATCCTAGTGTTTCCAAGTGCAACCGGTTACATGTTGACATCTTTCGGGTTTTCTTGATTAATTTGAGGCATATTCTTCAAACACCTCGAAACGATCGGCAAAAGTCCTGAAGTTTTAGACTTCAACCGGGTCATAGTTCAAACTCAAGCACTTCATCTGCACCTGGCGGTCAGTGCTTCCCTGTTCATCGATCTCACAGCAGCAGTCGAGACGAGGTGCGTTGTCACATGCATGACCCTCACGAGCCCCGCTAGGAGGTATAGCATGTGTCTTTGTTCCCACCTAAGATAGTAGTAGTGTCCTCTCTACTTACGGTGGATGGGTCGTAAATGGTTACTTTTTCTAGCTAGTACGAAACACATGATTTCTGGCTAGTTCGAAACACATGATTAGTATGAGAGGTTAGCAAATCCAAGCCGAGGCCATAGCCACTATCCTCGTTATTTTTGGAGCTTGTATGAATATTCTATTCATTGTCAATGTGCAGATTCTCATGCTCACCAAATGGTCTTGTAGGTACCTCTCCCAATATGTGACTATTGAGTTTAGAATGGTTATCATATGTTGAGCACTCAATCCAATTTGTTTTGAGCACATGTTTTTATGGTATCTGATCTTGGAGCCACACCAAACCACATACCACTCAAATGTGGGTGTCTAATTAAGATATGCAACCAAACAAGGGATGTCTACCTTACCAAGAAAGTAGTATCTATTGTTGTATTTGTTAGGGCTCATCACCTTGTCTTGAGTGCTACATGGGATAAATGTGTAGGAAGATGGTAGCTATTGTAAATAGTAGGTAGCTTAGTGCTCCCGAGCCGCCCTAATAGGTTTCTTCGTTTCCACTCGAGTCCAACTAAGTATCGAAGTGAAACTCTTAGAGTCTACATTCCATTGACATCGCACCATTGAAGAGGATTCAAAATTCTCACTTTCCTTGAGTTGGAGAGTTTAGAAAAGGAGCTCAAAATACAAATCTCCTAGTGATGGACAATGCTTTTATCAAACGGATTATCTGATCTTAAGAAAAAAAGAAAAGAAAAGAAATATGTTAGTGTTTGGTTTTACATTGACATGCAATGTCCATTCGCCATCTCCAGTCCATAACTGCTTGGTTTAGGGAGGTAAAGGTCATTTAGCACCTATTCTCATAGGTGGACTGTGGGTTAGTGTTGGTCCCATATTGCATGAGTAGTGGTTAGTTGTTATTGGGAATTTTAGTCTAATGGTATCAGGGTTTGTCCTTGGGGAGGTCACTGGCAAAAATTGAAGAAACAACGTGCAATAAAAAAATAGGGTCTAATATATTCATTGTGGATAAATTTTGCAAAAACATACATATAGTATAGGGGGGTTTTTAAATAGTGAAACATGTTTACATGTAAAATACCATCACATATAATGACCACTTTTATCTAGTCAGTACATATAAAATAGCGTGGAAACAATTACTAGGGGTCTAGGGTCTAGGGTAGGGTTTGTGCTAGTGGATGAAAAGAGGTAATTTTTTGTTGAAAATTCTTGGATGGATGACTTCGCAAGCTAGTTGGCTTGAACGTTACTAAACCAACGTATCCAATGTGGACTTAATGTTCTCTACCTACGTGCCGGGAGGAAAAATTTAGCGCGTTGTTTGAATTGCAATCTTCTTTCCAATTTTCTTTGGCAGTATAAGTAAAATAGGGTGTTTTAAAATGATTCCCCAAAAAAATTATAATTACTGCTAGGGTGTATTAAAATACAAGCATTTACCTTTATTTTGAAAAATACCATACCTTATAATTTTTTTTGCAAGGTAAATAGCCCCCCAATAAATAGGTCCTAAGCTCACGTGTATGCATTAATATAAGAGGGAGTGACCTCCCCGAGGGCTTGTCTTTTTTTTAGTTTTCTTTTGTTAAATATGATATGCATTAGGATCTTGTGGCTATTCGTGAGAAATTCATGGATCTTACTAGAATGTTGAGGCTCTTTTTGACATGATAGACACTTTGTGAAAAAGATTTATAACTTTTGGTGTTGAATTGTGTTTTCCATGAATTGAATTTGAACTGCAAGTTCCCAAATTCATATGAATGTCCATGTATCCATATTGCTTTATGGCAGATAGACATGCACATGTACATAGTATAGTGATTTAAGATCATGAACTAATGAAATCAGTCACCGAAGTTCTTGGTTGTTGAAGTTTAACCACGAGGTAGTAGGGGTGAGTATGAGGCGTTTAAGTATCAATCTTTAGACTAAGTGCCAAGTGTCATGAAAGGCTCTTGGCAACATTTTAAGGAAGTCATGGATATTTGTCATTCATGATTACAATTACATATGCTTTTCAAACTTTACATTCTCCATAAACATTTTTGTGAGCTCCCCAAGCCATTTACAAATTACCATAGATGGTAGGCATGTTCGGCACTTTGGAGCCAATTTTTTTTGGGTAATACATGTGATTTTGTTGCGTTATGACTAATAAAATAGTGCCATGTGGCACTTTGCTCATATTTTGAATTAATTTGTGTTGAATTTGTTGATCACCTACGGTATAATATTCTTTAGCAATGTGTCATGATGTCGTTGTTAACATAGAAGCATGGGAAGTAATATCCTTTAACCATGTTCACCCACATCCTATCTTTGATATGAATTCTACAGTCTAACCTCGTTAATATGACACTCGTTTATACAACACCCTTGATATTACGACATATTTTTGCGCAACCAAACTTTTTAGTTCAAAACTCCCTCTTTTATACGACTACGACACTCAATAATACGACATTTAGAATCTCCGTTTTGTCATATTAAAGAGGTAATTAATGCTAAAATTCCTTTCATCTATGTTATGTACATCTAAAATACATCCATTTTCACTTGGGAACTACTTGGGAACTTCACTTAACATTTGGGAACTTAATGATAATTAGGGTTACTGTAGAATGGATTTGGTTAGGGTTAGAGTGGCATCCTTCTTGTGAAATTATGAGCATGAAGATGTTTACAACATGGATGAGATTGGATTGTATTTTAGAGCATATCCTAATAAAACATTAGCACAAGGGAAGGTGAAGGGTCAGGAGTTACAGAAGGAGTGTATAACACTTGCTCTTGTTGTTAATTAAACTGGGATTGATAAGTTGAAGTTGATTGTGATTTATACGTCTAAACAACCACGATGTTTTGGAAGGTGGCAGCCTCATGAGTATGTTCGGTGGCACTCAAATAAAACAACTTGGATGAAGGGGGATATATTTGAAGCTTGGATTTTGCAGCTCAACAATCAGTTCAAAGGCCAAAATCGAAAGGTGGATAATGCACCTTCACATGTTATTAGCCCTGCCAAAGTTGGTAAGTCTCGTAGTTTTTCAACCTTGGAATTGAGCGACATGAATTTGGTATTCCTTCCTCCCAACGTTACAAGCGTAGTTCAACCTTTGGATCAAGGTATAATAGCATCTTTCAAAATTCAGTACAAGAAGAAACTTTTGTAGTGGGTTTTATCACAGTATGATGATGCTACATTAAAGGACTTAAGGAAGGTGGTGCCCATCATTAGACAAGCTATCATGTGGAGTTATGAAGCATGGAGTGAGTTGGATGCACAGATAGTCATGAATTGTTGGAAGATGGCGCATATATTACCTGCAACATGGAATGTTGATTTTGCCCTAGTTGATGAAAAGGAGAAGAATAGAATGCAAGAAGAAACAAATGAACTTGGTGCTCTGATTTCAAAGTTGCGATTGGGTGATGATGAGATGTCAATCGAGACTTACATTCAGATGAAAGGGGAAAATATTATTGAGCTAGAATTGAATATTGATGAGTTGGTGGATGTTGCTTTGGGAATCAATTATGCACAAGGCTTTGATCTTAATGTTGATTTACATTCAGTAGATGTGGACGATGTTGCTCCACCTACAGTAAAGCTTAGTGATGCTAAATGTCATGCATCATTGTTGTCTAATTTCTTATTAGACAACTCTTTACATTTTGGTGTTAATGAAATTATTAGTTTTCGAAAGCTAGTAGGGAATTTAGATAAGATGACAATTGCTAACATGGGTAGGCAACACCAGAGATCTTTGAACTCCTATTTCAAGAGTTCTTGAGAATATTTGTAATTTTTTGGAGTTATAATTTATTATTTCATACAATCTATATTGCTTAAACTCATATTGCTTATGTTTTTGTATTCCCTCGATAGTACGACAATTTTACGCCATTTGTCACTCGGGGAGATCACTCCATTGTAGAGTTGAACAACCACGTGCGATCATTTTAGATGTAAAAAATGTAAAAAATGTAAAAATCATCACCAAAATGGGTCACAATTTTATCAATTTTTTTTCATGAGTAGATATAAATGGTACATGTTACATAGTAAAAAATGGTGACTAAATTTGATGATTTGTTTTTTTAATAAAACATACCGTTTCTAACTAGAATGACGCAGAATTGAACTAAAAAAATTGCTACAATTAATGAATATGACTAAAAATTTCAAAAATATATAAAAAAGATACCATCAATGGTTGTGTATATGTAGAAAAAATATCGTAAAATTTAAAATTATTTATGACATGTAATATAGGGGTAGCAAACTTTGTTCGCACGTGGTGTTCAACTCTACAATGGAGTGATCTCCCCGAGATTTGTCATATTAATGAGAGGACGACACCTCGATAATACGACATTTTTGTGTTTCCCAAACGTAAGAGGGAGAACAATATAACAAATTCAATCTAAACTAACCAACGTTGAGGGTATAGAAAGGCACTATAATGACAAAACCAAGAGCATGAGATATTACAAAATAACCAACTTTTGACTTTGAGGCCATGCATGGGAGGGGTAGCTTGAATGGATGGAGAACAAATTGGATCATATGTGGAATGAAAGTTCTCTAATTTGATACATAGTAAATTTCGTGATATGGTCCTACTATGGTGGTCAATTGTAAAATTCTAACTGATCTTTCGCCATTATGTTAATCCTTCTGAAGGAATGAGGGTGTGTTTTTATGGGATACATTACGATTTGTATGAACCAAACATATATTAAAAGATTACTTTATGCAGTACAAAAATCATAATCAACTAGTCCACCATCAATATAAGGAAGTGATAATAAATTCTTATGTGACAATGAAGATTAGATATATGTAGTATGTACTTCAAGATTCTATCTCATTGATATGAACTTGTTTGAATTTTATCAAGAAACTAGTATCTATTGTCATCGCTCGTCACCTTGTCTTAGTGCTACATGGGATAAGTGTGCAAAAAAATAGTAGCTACTATAAATAGTATGTAGCTCAACACTCCCAAACCGCCCTCCCTCTCATGATCTCGGATCCATTTCTAAATGTTTCTATGCAATTGAAGGGGGTCCAATCTTTTTCTTATGCACGGCAATCCTGCAGAGGACATATACAAGTCCATGGATGACGGTTGGATTATTTAGAATTTTACTATAAATGAGGTTGATCACATTTATGCCTAGTCAACTTATGACTAGTTGTAGTACTCAATAAATTAGATAGATGACTATCAATAGTCATCAATGTAGTAAGCAATGGAAATGACATAGACTAAGATTAGTCATACATCTAGGACAACTATGACTAAATGCAGTCATTCTCTTTATAAACCGATGACTATATCTAGTTATCAAGAACAGAAAACTTAAAACCGTACATGCAACATGGACGACATGTAAGAGAAACCCTAACCCTATGTCAGCCATAAACCCCCACCCTTATGCGTTTGTAGTCCGAGTGGAAGTTTATGACTCACATGTCCTTGTTGCCTCTTAGCCTTGAAAACTCCATACACATGCTCCAATGGATCCCAACATAAGACACACTCTTTTTTATTAAACCCCATAGGGCATTAGTGTTACAGGAAACACTTATGCACCCATGATGTTATTACACATTACCACACTAACATCCTCTCCCTCCTCTAATGTACTACCCACAGTGTGGGCTATTATATTAATTAATCTACTCGTAGAGCCTAAGTCAACCCCCCCACATTGGAGGTTAGTTAAACCTCACTTAACTACCAATCTTGCCACATTCTAGAGCTCTGGCCTTCAACCTTAACCCTAATGTAACCAGATTATGGACTCGAGCCTTTTTCAGCTGAGATCCACCTCCTGCCTCGAACCTTAACTCAGCAGCAGCCCACTCTGAACCCGAACCTCTCTTAGCTGAGATCCCACTCCTGCCTCGAGTCTTCGCTCGGCCTCAACCCACTGCATGGCTTCAAGGCCTATTTCAACTGAGCTTCCCATGCTGACCCTCACATCTGCACCCTATTGCGATTAGATCCAGCCACAACCTTAACCCTGCAGTGATTCAGATTCTAGCCTTAAGCTGCTCTTGGCTGACCTTCGCATTCTGGACTTCACACATGCACCCAGTTGCTATCAGATTCGGCCATAAACCTTAACCCTGCTGTGATCAAATTTTGGCCATGCACCGTTCTTGGCTGACCTTCGCATCCTGGACTTCACGCCCACACCCAATTGCGATCAGATTCGGCCATAAGCCAAACTCGGCTGAGCTTCGCATCCTGGCCCTCACGCCTGCACCCATTTTCGATTCGAATTCAGCCATTGAGTTGCTCTCAACTGGGCTTCACATTCTGCTATCCACCTCTGCCCAACGCAATCCACACTCTGGCTTCAAAAACAAACTCTGCTGCAACCTGCTCTCCTTCGAGAGCTTCCCCTGCCTCATCGTCTTTTTTTTTCGAACCGAACTTCCTCGCTCCCTAGAACCTTATCCCGCCCAACACAAATCCGAGGCTTGGGGGATTTCCCCCCCCCCTTAAACAGTCACCTTTGAAGCTAGAACGATAACAACCAATCGCTAGTGGTTGCAACCAATATAACTTAATCCCCAAAGCGATCACACAATCTAATTTCTAACTTCCTTCTATAACAATCAATTTAACCCCTTAACAATACTTAACTCTAACCCTGAAATTCACCCTTAACAAGACATTCAACTATATCAAACATCACTAATTTTTGTGTTTTTAATGTTTTTAAACAGTTACAAGAATTGTGAGCACTAATTTGGGCTCACATGTGTGTGTGAATGAAAATGTGCATGTGAATAAAAATGTGTGTGTGTGTATGTGTGAGAGTGTGAATGAGAATGTGAATGTGAATGTAAGAATGAGAATGTTAGTATGGATATGAGAGATAAGCCAAATGCGAAGAACTTGGAGTGTGCAACCCATTGTATTTATAAAATTGAATGAGAAAAGTATGTGTGTGTGTGAATGAAAATATGTGTGTGTGAGAGGGTGAATGAGAATGTGAATGTGAGTGTGAGAATGAGATTGTTAGTATGAATATAAGAGATAGGCCAAATGCGAGGAACTTGAAGTGTGCAACCCATTGTGTTTATAAAATTGAATGAGAAAAATATGTGTGTGTGTGTGTGAATGAAAATATGTGTGTGAGAGGTTGAATGAGAATGTGAATGTGAGTGTGAGAATGAGATTGTTAGTATGAATATAAGAGATAAGCCAAATGCGAGGAACTTGAAGTGTGCAACCCATTGTGTTTATAAAATTGAATGAGAAAAGTATGTGTGTGTGAATGAAAATATGTATGTGTGAGAGGGTAAATGATAATGTGAATGTGAATATGAATGTGAGAATGAGATCATTGGTATGAATATGAGAGATAAGCCAAATGTGAGGAACTTAGAGTATGCAACCCATTATGTTTATAAAATTGAATAAGAAAAGTATGTGTGTGTGTGTGAATGAAAATATTTGTATATGAGAATATGAATAAAACTATGTATGTATGAGAGTGTGAATGAGAATGTGAATGTGAATATGAGAATGAGAGTGTTAGTATGAATATGAGAGATAAGCCAAATGCGAGGAATTTGGAGTGTGCAACCTATTGTGTTTACAAAATTGAATGAGAAAATATGTGTGTGTGTGTGTGTAAATGATAATATGTGTGTATGTGTGAACAAATATTGTCATGGATGATGGATGAGTTCATTCATTGGCTAAAACCTTACCTTCTCTTGTCAACAACTTGTGATGAAATATTGTCATGCATGCTTGAAATTTGGATTAAAAATCACTTGGTAAGTGATAGTAATTGCACTACCATGAAAACATGAAAAAATGACTACGGCCATATCACTGGATATGACTATCGGTTTCAAGGCAATCATGTTGAACCAAAGTGATGACTAGAAGCACTAGAAGAAATCGTGTCCATTTCAACCCTTGGCCATTGCGACTCGCACTAGGAAAATGCATAAACAATTCAATTGGTAGGCAACCGGAAGGTACCCGTGGTGTACCCATGGAAGGTGCCCCCCGATTCCCAACTGAATTGATTTGTTTATGCATTTTCTTGGTTTAGTCTTGATGGCCTAGTCGCAAGGAGGGTTGAAATGGACAAGATTTCTTCTAGTGAAGTGACTTTAGTCATCATATGACTAGGCTTTTAGTCATATTGGACGGGGAAACCGTGTAGAGAACGTATTGGGAACATGTTCTCTCAATATTTTATATTTTCTTGGTAGTCATAACATACCACATGACTAAGATTAGTACTTAGTTGACTACGGTTTCTAGGTCCTAATAGTGAATGGTTTTAATATTGCATTTGGATTTCTTTCGTGCTTATTCGTGTAATGAGTCACAAGTCTTTGATCATTTCAACAAATGTTTTATGGCAATGACATTTTTGATGGTTGTATACTGAATTTTGACAATGCAACTATTTTTTACTTATTTGCAATGCTTTTGAGTTCTATTACTTTAACACAACATCATAGTTTATTTCTTGGCTTTACAATATGCAAATACATGGTCTATATAGTCACAAAACCAATAGCAAACTAGTAGTATTGGTGGGTCTACTAGTCACGTGACTAGTAGAACGTAGTGTCCTAACCATCATACAATAATCAATAACTTAACCTGGTAGAGTGAAGACTAGGAGGTCAGTAAGGAATCATACTTCGATTAGTTAGGGTAAAAGGGAGTAATTCTTTGACAATGTTGGAAAGAGATTGGACTATTGTTCTCCCCTCTTTGATATGACATGTTTGGTCATGCAAAAAAGTATCATTTCATCTAGATGTCGTATTCTCAATAATATGACATTTTAATCTCAAATGTCGTGCTATCGAGTTTTTTCAAGAAAATGGCCTATTTCAATTGAAAATGTCACTTTGCATGCACAATGAAGATACATAAGTATGAAAGAACATTTTTATTGAAGAAATATGCTCCCCACATCACACAATATGGAGTTAAAAAAATTATAGTCCCATGATGATGTCTTCACCATAGAGGGAAGCTATCTTATGAGCAATGAGCGGTAACACATGAGTAATGAATCCAAATTTAGTAAAGATGCATGGTTTTAGGGTACATAAACTAAATTTGGTACTACATTAATTGTATATTTTTAATTTTTAATTGAAAATATTTTAAATGAAACAAGAATGAAGGAGGTGTATTACCGTGGATCATTTGGAATACTTTCAATCCATTGATGATTTTTATTATAACAATCTAAACCAATACATGTTATTTATTGACATTCTTCTACATGCGGCTTAATAGAACACTTGCAATACTACTCAGTTTCTATAATACCAGAAAGTTCAAGTAGTCGCATGACCTCGTTGTAGGTATATGTAAGTGCATGAATGAACTTGTTACTCTCGTAATTCACCTTGCACAAATTCTACACACATAATAAAGATGTTTGTAATACACCCATTTCCCTTTCTTTCCTAATGCATGAGAGGACATTTTCGTGAAATCCGGGCATGTGCAATGCGGGATGTTGCCAATTGTGACACGGTATGTGATATCCTCCTTGGAGATAATGTTGGACTATCACTCCAAAGCACGGATATGAAATGGTAGTGACCCAACCACATAATAACCGTCCATGAGTCCGGCGCTCTCCCATTTGTTTTTGTGATCCACCGCGGGTGATGTTGGATTGCGACGCACTGTCTTCCTAAACCTGAATGTAGGGTAGGCGTCCGAGTTTGGTGGCATATGAAAATGTAAGTGAGGGATGGAGAGGGTTGCGATTGTTGAAAGCCTGCGATGAGGGGACAATGCCTCCCTCTGTTGTAATTGAAATCCGGCGTCCTCAAGCGCCAAAACCTCTTCTCTTGATAGATTGGTACCTATCTTCACTGGCCACGTGTTGGGTAATATAGGCCAATCCAACACATACTTCTTCTTATTGCCACTCATACAACACTTGATGTCGTTAAGGCAAAACCAAAATTCATACTCCACATTGTTGGGAGAGCGAAATTTTTTCTTCAGCCCTTTGTATGTTGGAGCAGGTGTGCCATGTTTGCTAGTCCTGGCTTTGGCATTGCACATAGTCCCTATAATGGCCTGTAGTGCCCAACATCGTTTGGCGAAGTTGGGTGGCAATCTTGCAATGTGCTACTTGGAAGCAAGACAATCAGTCTCTAATACGGATGTTGTATGAGCCACACCATGCTCTGCATAACTCAACAATTCTTCTATGCGTTGACGAGTTGCCTAGGTGTTGGGATGAGGAATGGAATAATTCATTTTGTCGGGTCGATGAGAGTCACAATCAACACCCGGTGGTAGGTTGAATTTGCGTTATGTGGAACCAAAGAGCTCAGTCCCTTCCAATGCACAATCTCTGGTATTGACGTCTTCTGCCCTTGGGTAAAACTTCATGGCATCAACCAACATGTTTGGATCTCCACACATGACAACCACTTTGAGTTATAAGGACGCCAAATTAGGATCTTTACCATCAGACCCCCTTTCAACCATGCCCGATAATTTATGATTTGCATGAAGATACGTATCATGTCGTCCATCGTAGCTTCATATAAGGAAATCATCTTATTGCTGGATTGTTAGAGCCATTTGTTGTGTACAGTCTCTACAAGGTTGCATGTTGGCATTTCCACACATTTTTTTATTGTCATATCTTATGAACAACACATAAATATGAAGATAAGAAAAACATGATATATATATAACAATGAAAAAAAATGAATGACATTGAAAAATGAAATTTTGGTATGTACTTACAAATAGCATATGACCACCCCATTGTCTGTAACGGAAATGCCTAAAATCCAACCACTTTAAAAGGCCAAAGATGCCTTCTTTTGAGGTAGCTCCGGATGACAACCACCAAAAATAAATCACATGGTACTTAATCTCGGCGTCGTCCATTGTTTTGGCGTCCTTGTAATTCTTGCATATTTGCTTGTATTGAACTACAAGGATGGTTTGATATACTTTTGGGTCACCTTATCCAAGCTCGCAGACCAGTGGAAAAGACATGTACACTCACATGCAATCATGGATAGACTTGGATCACCGTCCCCGTAAATCATCATCACCGCATTTCAATTAGCTTGAGTACTGTCAGCCATAAACCCTATGAAGTTTACGTTTGATGCACCATACTCTATCATAAAACATTCAAAATTTTCCAAAAGAGAGTTTATGTTGCACCATCTTCAAATTGCATGTCACAACACACAATGATTAACACTTTACAGTATTGACTGTCGTACACATGGCAAGCCATTGTTGTCCAGTCCTTTAAACATTTGACATGATCAAACATAATCCAAGATTTTTTCATATCCCCCCAACTTGCATCTTCTTCACAAGCTCCACACTATTATACGGAAGGCCTACATACATCTTAAAACCAAACACTTTGTCCTTTGATTGCCCTTGGAACCAACTACCATGGACGAACTTAAAAACATAATGATTTGTAAGTGCCATAATACTATCCATGCTTTCTCTTACACTACGCAAAATGTTTTGATCTAAATATAAATTTACGACAATTTGAGGATGTAAAAGTACTGAATTTATCCATAACAACCTCTAAGGACCAACCAACCAAGTGATGGTCTTCGCCACTTGCAGGAGATTCAAGAAGGTAATTGGCCAAAAATTGTTTGTTCGTTGCCATAATTATGGCTGAATTTTTTGCTGTGGATATTTTCAATACTTCATTTGCAACGCACTGATATGCCATATCCAATAATTCACGGCATGTGTTATTGGTCACATGGAGATCATGTACACTAAGATGAATGCGGTGTGAGTATAAGGAGGCCGGATTTTAAATGTGAAGGCTGGATATTGAGATTGATAAGAGATTGTAAAAATGTAGAACAAAATGAAGTTGGCATTACAAATGAAAACAACATATGTGACAAGGAACAACTTATTTCATGACCACTATATAATGTTTATGGCGAGCATAAGTGATTAGCGGAAAAATAACTAAAACTCTATAATATTGACGAGTTCCAAATCTGAAGTTCAATTCACATAATTTATTTAAATGTATAAAACTATATGATGTAATCATGCCCTCTATCTTTTTGCAGAAACAACACTTTTGTGTAGGGTAGATCCAACATATTGTATTATCAACACATAAACAAAAATTATTGAATTCAAGTGTGCAAGATAAATATACAAATAATTGTACAAACTTAAAATGGGGATGATGGGGTAGGACCTAAACGCCCTACCCCATCACCCCCAACATAAGTCTACACAAAGATATCTAAGTTGCATTGCATGTCTACGGATGTCATGTGGACCACAATGGATACAAAACCAACATAAGCAAAATGCACCTTATAGGTGGCAATTTCTAAATTAGTTGGGGTGCCAGGGGTAGGGCGTTAACGCGCTGCTTCTTGACATCAACTGATATTAAAACAATTATAGACATGCAAACCCATTACAAACCATTGTCTTGATATCAATTGATATCGAAGAGGTAGGGCGTTAACGCCCTACCCCTGTGACCCCAACTGAAATGCACAGTGTAAAAACAAGAAAGCCACAAAACCAAAAATAAAATAAAATAAAATCTAATTTTTTTGTGAAAGATAAATATATCAACAATCAAGCCGACTTAAGTTGGGCTTGATGGGGTAGAACATTATCGCCCTAACCCATCAGCTCTAACTTAAGTCTATACAAAAAGATCTCAAAAAAAGAATTTTTTTTGTGAAAAGATAAACATATAAACAATCAAACGGACCTCAGTTGGAGTTGATGGGGTAGGGCGTTAATGCCCTACCCCATCAGCTCCAACTTAAGTCTGCACAAAGAGATCCCAAAAGAAAGAAAGAAAATTGTAAAAAGATAAACATATACCAATCAAATGGACCTCAGTTGGGGTTGATGGGATAGGGCGTTAACGCCCTACCCCATCAGCTCCAACTTAAGTCTGCGCAAAGAGATCCCAAAAGAAAAAAAATTTAAAGCAATATTCATATAAACAATCAAACGGACCTCAGTTGAGGCTGATGGGGTAGGGCGTTAACGCCCTACCCCATCAGTCCCAACTGAGGTATGTAAAACGGAGATCCAGAAGAAAAAAAATTAAAAAAAAAGAAAAAAGAAAAGAAAACCTAAGTTGGCACTGATGGAATAGGGCGTTAACGCCCTACCCCATCAACCCCAACTTAAGTCTGCACAAAGAGGTCCTGGGAGGGGGGGAAATCCAAAAATCATAGATTTGACAATTCTTTGATAAGGTCTATTTCACGCCTATCAAATTGAAATTGTTTGAATTTTTTTGCACATAGACATCATCCACTTGTGCATTTATACAAAAAAATCAGAATTTTCTCTTCAAACACGAATTTTAAATCATTTATTTGAAAAACATGTCATAAATAGTCCAAAAATTATTACTTTTATTAAATTTATTTTTTAAATTCATTATACAACCCTTCAGTATCCTCTCAATAGGTAGGGCGTTAATGCCCTACCTAATCGCTTTCAACTTTCATATGTATTTTTGGTTTTTGAAAATTATTTTATTTTATTTTTTATCATTGCCTACACCTCCAGTTGCCTCTCATTAGGTAGGGTGTTAACGCCCTACCTAATCGCTTTCAACTTTCATATGTATTTTTGGTTTGTAAAAATTATTTTATGTTATTTTTTAGGATTATATATATCTTCAATTGCCTCTCGTTAGGTAGGACATAAACACCCTACTCCTACCCTGTCAACTTTCATATGCTCTTTTGGTTTTTAAGAATTATTTCATTTTATTTTTGAGCATTACAAACACCTTTAATTGCCTCTCATTAGATAGGGCGTTAATACCCTACTCATTTTCTTTCAACTTTCATATGTATTTTTGGTTTGTAAAAATTATTTTATGTTATTTTTTAGGATTATATATATCTTCAATTGCCTCTCGTTAGGTAGGACATAAACACCCTACTCCTACGCTGTCAACTTTCATATGCTCTTTTGGTTTTTACGAATTATTTCATTTTATTTTTGAGCATTACATACACCTTTAATTGCCTCTCATTAGATAGGGCATTAATACCCTAGTCATTTTCTTTCAACTTTCATACATTTTTTTGGTTTTTGAAAATTATTTTATGTTATTCTTTAGGATTATATACATCTTCAATTGTCTCTCATTAGGTAGGGCGTTAACACTTCCCTTTCAACTTTTATATGTTCTTTTGGTTTTTCAAAATTATTTCATGTTATGTTTTTAGTATTATATACACCTTTAGTTGCCTCTTATTAGATAAGGCGTAAACGTCTTACTCCTACCCCTTCAACTCTCATATATGTTTTTGATTAATTGACAATAGATATTTTTGATTCGTATTGATTCCGAATAAGTGCCTCACGGAGTTCCTAGATTTCATGAAGATTTGGAAGGATATATTTTCTGAATAATGGATGTGCACCGCAAAAATCCTTCAAAAATGGACTTGGCCTTATTTTGACGATTATGAATGGTACCTCGAAGTTTCCAATGTCAATAGTTCCACAGAAGAATTATTGTCATGATAAGCTGTTGATGCTATGCTAATTGATCCAAGAGCTATAGTGGATTTTTAATCACATATTGATAAACTCAAAATCAACCAAGATGCCAAACTATCTCCACCATCCAAATACAACAAAAATCAAATAAGGTTGATGCACCACAAATATAAGTGACATCTGAAGCTTTTTTTTAATATAATCATGAATCTTTCCCTTCTTCACATTCAACTCGTCTACTTCCTCCTTCTATGTTACGTCCAATTTTTCCCCAAGAAATACCATCTTCTTGTTCTCCTTAAGAAACTACTAATTCTAAATTTTATTCTGCATTTGATAGGCATATTCTTCTTCCTACAACATCAATAATTTTTCAACATTTTGCATCAATCCAAACATAACTGATTTTTAATTTTAGTTATGATGTCATCAGGGATGTACAAATGGACGTGACGCGGCCTAAACGCGTCACGTCACGTCACGTCCAGGGTGTGACGCCACACGGACGTTATTGTAGTAAAAAAATTTACTAATGAGATTTTTTTATTCACATAAGTAATTATTTTGACATCAATACAAACAGTCGTCTACCATGGTCGACTGCTATATAGGCAGTTGACCACTTAATCGACTGCTATATTAGCAGTCGACCACAATGGTCGACTGCTAATGTAGCAGTCGACTAAGTGGTTGACTGCTATATAGGCAGTCGACCACTTAATCGACTGCTAACTTAGCAGTCGACTAAGTGGTTGACTGCTATATAGGCAGTCGACCACTTAATCGACTGCTAACTTAGCAGTCGACTACAATGGTCGACTGCTATATAGGCAGTCGACTACAATGGTCGACTGCTATATAGGCAGTCGACCACTTAATCGACTACTAACTTAGCAGTTGACTACAATGGTCGACTGCTAATGTAGCCGTCGACTATCTGGTCGACTGCTATATAGGCACTAGGCAGTCGACCACTTAATCGACTGCTAACTTAGCAGTCGACTACAATGGTTGATTGCTAATGTAGCAGTCGACTATCTTCGTCGACGGCCAACATAGCAGTCGACCATGGTAGTCGACTGCTACATTGGCAGTCGACCATGGTTGGTAGTCGACTGCCTGTATAGCAGTCGACTACCACCGTCGACTGCTGTGTTTAGGGTCGACGTAGATAGTCGACTGCAGTTGTAGTAGTCGACCATTGCCGTCGACTGATACTATTAACAGACAAATGCAGTCAACATCATATGTTTGTTGGGTTAAATTTTAATGGTTTGGTTATAGTGGAATATGGATGGATGGAAGTAGTTTAGGAAAGATGTGATTAAAGCCAACAATGATATGTAGAAGAAAAAAAACCGCATTGTATTAAAACAAGTATATCATAAAAACATAAAAAATATACAAGGTTGTCCATATCAATGATACACGCACAGTACCTTAACCCCTACGATGTTACCTAAAGAACTAAACAAACGAAACACTATCCTTAACCTCAATTCTCCAGCAGTCTATGGGCTCATCCCACCCCACCTCGGGGAGATCACTCCATTGTAGAGTTGAACACCACGTGCGAACAAAGTTTGCTACCCCTATATTACATGTCATAAATAATTTTAAATTTTACGATATTTTTTCTACATATACACAACCATTGATGGTATCTTTTGTATATTTTTTTGAAATTTTTAGTCATATTCATTAATTGTAGCAATTTTTTTAGTTCAATTCTGCGTCATTCTAGTTAGAAACGGTATGTTTTATTAAAAAAACAAATCATCAAATTTAGTCATCATTTTTTACTATGTAACATGTACCATTTATATCTACTCATGAAAAAAAATTGATAAAATTGTGACCCATTTTTGTGATGATTTTTACATTTTTTACATTTTTTACATCTAAAATGATCGCACGTGGTTGTTCAACTCTACAATGGAGTGATCTCCCCGAGCACCCCACAAACTGCATCTGCATCCGTAGTTTGGCGATGGTCAATGAAATGCGGTTGGACACGTCCTCGCAGGTCAATGCACTCAAAGTGACATCCCAAATTTTCCTTTCTTCATCGGCAAAGAGTATTTGATCATCACTATCGTTGCAAAGTTGTCGAGCAAGCACGCTGACCGCATAACACTCAGCCTCCGCAGTGTAATATACATCGGGATCATGGTGTCTCCTGTTTTGGATGTAAAACAGTTCCGGCGCCACCCAGAACTTCTCCTTCCTCAATTTTTCCTTCGCTTCTACGATTTCCGCATGCCATAGCGATAGGACATCCTCACCCGAATGCGTAACACATCCCCAATCGCACACCCCAATCTTTAGGCTCCCGTCCGATTCCCAATGCAACATAATGTTGTCAATGGATAGATCGTTGTGTTGCACATTTGCAGCGTGCAAAACCTCCATTATCCATAATAATGCCCAAGCCAACTTTACCCTCTTCGCCCGGAACTTTTGGACTTAGTCATAGAGTTGCCATTCGGTTGCGACCATTGTCAAAATGTTGGTATTTGGGCGGTGGGCTCTATCCCGGATGAACATCTCTCGTACAGTGCCCCCGTTCCATCATAGTGTATAGCCTGCATTGGACACACTGTTGATTAACCAAAACTTAATGAAACTTGGATGCGTGCTCTTTAAAACGCATGCCTCCGCACTTACTTGGATACGAGCTTTTTGCCTATCCGACGTCTTTGGGGTCTTTTCAGCCCACGTAAACTCCGGTGGGAGACGATCGTCGCCCTCGATCCTCACCTTCCTCACCTCCCCGTAACCCTCCACCTTCTTTATGCTCTTCAAACTCACGATATTTGCCGTATCGGGAATCGACAATAGTTGGCATGGGCCCGACACCCTTAGCCACTTCTCCAATTTCTCCGCCTTCCAAAGAATTATTTTGGAGGCCGTCTTGGACAATCCTTTGGCCACGGGATCCCACCACAAAAATATTTCCCGGATTCTTACAGCTCGAGGGCTCAACACCTCGCCTGTTTCGCCCTCCGGGAACATGTTATCAACCAATTGCTTGAGGTTCAAAATACCATTTTGGGCCTTATTCTTCACCCATGAATCGAACCCCGCAAGATTTCTATCACCGCTAAATTCGGGGCCATCCACTTCCTGTCGAATAGCAACCTTCATGTCCCTTTTAATTATCTCAACCCTTTTGTGTTTCGGCTGCTCCAAAAAACGGAATTTGATGCCGGCCTCCCCATTCCTCAAATACCAGTCAACTATGGCTTGGTGGACCTTTGCCGTTATCGCATCCGAGAATTTTACCCTTGGTTTCCCGCTCCTACTCGACGACCCTGAGGCCGCGGAAGCCCCTCCTTGGCTGCTCGTAAAGGGGCCGGCATTTGGGCGGCCGGGAACGGTATTATCTGAACGGGGGGTAATATTGGCTCCCGTTCCCGAAGCACTTCCTGATCCCAAATCGGAATGTCGTTGCCACTTAGGGGGGCCGTTTGTGCACCCTGTCGGGTGCATCCGGCTCGTCCTCCGGCATCCTCCAACTTCGATCATCCATCGTGTTTAAAAACGTGCTATTATTGTGTTCACAAACACAACACAAATGTGTTCACAAACACGGCCGTCTTCACACCGCTCCACCGCCAAAAAATCGGATCCAAAATTGGCAACAGTTTGCACCCTAAACCAATCTTCCAACCGCCCCTTAGGCCCTCTCAAAACATTAGGCAAAGGATACTAGGCATGTTTAGTCCCAATGTCCCGCTTGAGGAGGGGTGGTTGAAAAATGATGTCAATGAGGCCTCCCCACTTATATATATAGGCTGGGTGGGCCTCACACCAACGGTACGACCGGACGCCACGTCCCAGGATCCTGACCGTTGGACCGTGCATCATCCAACGGCCAGGATGGATGCGCTGATTAGTCGACTGCTATACGGCAGTCGACCATCCCAGTCGACTGCTAATCGCAATCCAGTCGACTGCCAGATAGCAGTCGACTCTGGATAAGGCAATCGACAATTAGCAGTCGACCGCGGCGTCGATGTGTGGGCCGACTGCCATGTCGACTGCTAGTTTGCAGTCGACCCTGGAAGTCGACTGCCACGTCGACTGCCAAGCAACAGTCGACCCCCGATGTCGACTGCGAATGGCAGTCGACGTGGCAGTCAACCGCCACATCAACTGCAAACTAGCGGTCGACTGCGGGGGTCGACTGCTAGTTTGCAGTCGACCCAGGAAGTCGACTGCCAAGCAGCAGTCGACCCCCGATGCCGACTGCGAAAGGCAGTCGACGTGGCAGTCGACCGCCACATCGATTGTAAACTAACGGTCGACTGCGGGGGTCGACTGCTAGTTTGCAGTCGACCGAGGAAGTCGATTGCCAAGCAACAGTCGACCCCCGATGCCGACTGCGAAGGGTAGTCGACTGCCATGTCGACTGCAGAGCAACAGTCGACCTCTGAAGTCCGTTGCGAATGGCAGGCATTGGACCTCCCCCCCTCCAAACATAAATAAATTGCTTTTGCAATGGATCCTATAGCAGATTACTCTAAACACTTTTAATATCATAGCATCTTTTATATTTAGTGCACGTTCAAGCGTCGGGACTATAAAGGGTTCACCGCTCATTAACATTCATCATTCCCCTCGCTCTAGTTGACCTTGATTGCCTTTTGGCATTCGTTGCAAGTGGAGAGAGGTAGTAGGTTATATTAGGATGGGCACGCGAAACGAATGGAAGCCTTGGTTTGTGCCCAAGGAGTGGACTCCAACGTCCAAGAAGGTCGAGTGCAAATTTTGCACGTTAGAATTAGTTTATAGGAAGGACCGGATGGTTGCCCATTTGGGATACCAAAAAAATGACGGCAAGATGCGGTGGGTGGCATTGTGTCAACGTCAAGGGCCGATTGTAAAGTCTTTATTTTTGAGGTGCGGCGGATCGTGGCCGCCAATTCCGGCTGACTTTGTGGACGAGGACGTAGAGGACGGGAGAGAAGCTGTGGTTGGGTCCCAACAACAAGCGTCATGCGGTACATTGTCGAACGCGAACAGAAGCCAAACCGCTCCATTATCTCTCGCACCGTCAGTGGCAAGGGAGTTGGTGTCCGGGACGACTCCCGAACCCCACCGACATTCCCAACGGCAAATGGGACTAAAGGAAGGGTTGCAAAATTCGACAAAACGAGACTTAGATACAAAATGGTCGCGAGTCTTTTATGAGGCTAATATCCCCATTAGTATTGTTCGCCATCCCGCGTTCATCCAGGCCGTTAAGGCAACCACCGAGGCTAGAATTATGTACAAACCCCCAACATACCATGCAATGCGCAAGAGTTTACTTGACGATGCACGGTTCAATACACAAAAAATCGTGGAGTTGAAGACAACATCATCCATCCACAAATATGGGTGCACTATTTGTTCGGACGGATGGGAGAATGTTGTCCACCGCCCTTTGATGAACGTCATGCAAATTTGTCCGGCGGGTGACGTGTTTCTTGGTTCCATCGACACCACCGGTAGCACAAAGGATGCCGCCTACGTGGCCACCGAGGTCAAACGCTACATCGTTGGAGTGGACCCCACAAAGGTTGTTCAAGTTTGCTTTGATAATGCGGCGGCCATGAATACCGCGGCGAGCAATATTAGCCGGGAATGGCCACACATATATTGGCAAGGGTGTGCGGCGCATTGTTTGAACTTGTTGTTGAAGGATTGGGTTAAACAACGATGGGCGAAGGACGTCGTAGACAAGACGAAGGACATTGTCAAATATATCCGGGCCCACCAATGTCCAACGGCGGTCTTCCTCACCTACTCACCCAAATTGGGCTTGAAGATGCCCGGGTTCACACGATTCGCCACCAACTTCCTCATGATTGACCGGATTCTAAAGGTGAGACATGCTTTGGAAAACAAACGGTTATTCATCCCGATTGGACCGCCTACGTGAACAAATTAAATAGAGGAGGCGATGATCGAAAGAGAAGTGCAATGGAGGCAAGTCAAATAAAGACAACGGTTAATGACGACAATTTTTGGACAAGTTGCGATAATTACCGCCACATGTCGGAGGAGGTGTTGAAAGCATTGAGAGTGTTTGATGGCGTTGAGCCGGCAATGGGCAAGGCTTTGTTGACCATAAAAAACTTGGAGAAACATGTGCTTAGCCTAAAGAATCCTCCTTTCAACCTAGCACACAACCTCGCTACCTTGGCCGAAGAAGATTTCTACAGCCGGTGGCGTATGATGACCACGGACCTACACCATGCCGGTGCAATCTTGAATTCTTATTTATTGGACGATAACGTCGTCCACGAAGACGCGGCCGTTAAATCTGGATTCTTAGATGCCATGAGGAGGTTGACCACGGGCAAAGAGGGTCATTACGGTCGGGTTGTGGCCGAATTTCAAGCATTTAAAGAGCGTAGTGGCGCATTCGCCAATATGACTCTAGCCATGGAAGCCAATATCCCAGCCCACGAGTGGTGGGACCTCGTGGGCGAAGGTGGCACCCACTTGGCCCCTTTGGCAAAGCGAATATTGGCCCAAGTGTTCTCTTCTTCGTCTTGCGAAAGGAATTGGAGTAGTTATTCGTTTGTGCACAACAAGACTAGGAACCGGTTGAGTTCGGCGAGGGCCGAAAATTTGGTGTACATTTATACCAATTCACGGTTGGCACGGGAGAGGGTTGATCGGGACTCGGCCACATGGTATCTAGTGAACATGATGTCCGAAGACTCCGACTTTTCGGCTGACGAGGATATAAATGGTGACCCCCCGCAGGACCCGGCGGCGATTCCTCGGGGCCTTCGGACAACGAGAGCGATGGGGACATGGTGGAGGGAATTTGGGCCTTGACAACCATAATGATCCGTTTGCATACGATGAACTTGACGCCGAGGACGATGGTGATCTTCACATGCGGGCCAACATAGCTGGTCGGGAGTTTCTCTCCACTACGCATGTGCGTCCCGCTATGCCGACAACTACAATACCCGATGTACCGGTAGACATTCAACCCGTAGTGGATGAAGATGTAGTGGCCGAACCACATGTGGATGAAGCTCTTGAAGCGGCTCCGAACCGGATGGACATGGACGAAGTCCCACCACATGCTTTTACCATTCATCCACCAACGGATGTTGTCCCCACTCCTATTGTGCCGACAACATATGCACAACCCATGCAAATTACACCACCCTTTCCCGAACCCCACGGAGAGGGCACGTCCAATGTTGTCCTTAACAGTAGTCCATTGCGAGGTATTGGGCAATGCCTGGCCATTGCGCGAGCATCGGAATCCGACTCGGATGACACATTGGCGTAACACATTGCGCATCGGGTCCCAACAATACAACGCATGGGCTCCCGGTTGGTTGGTGCCACCATCGGCATGCGCGCCCCATGCCCCACACCGGCTAGGCCACCCCCTAATATTGTATTGACAAACTTTGGTTGGACCACGAGAGGTCAAAAAAGAAAACGACAAAGGGATGTGTGAGAATGTATGGCTGAACATGAAGAGGTTCAGTCGGAACGCTCGCAACAATTCGGCGAGCTCCATAGTCCCTCTCACGCCCCTAAATCGATGCCCCATTGGTATGTCTACGTCCCAAAGCGACAATCGCAACGCGTTGTACACTTCTCCCATACCAAAATGTTCACGCCAAGCTTTGTTAACTCCCATGTATTTAAAAATACATATGAGAGTAAAAAATTTCGCCCTCACTTCACACCCCCGCACATAGTCTCCTCGGCGATATTGCTCCAAAAGAGGCCCAACGACCTTCGGCAATATGTGCTTCCCCACAATTTCGGCGGTTAATCCGGATAAAAGTGTCGACGGTGCCATCTTTTAGGGCAACCTTGAAATAGCAGCTACTCCCCTCCTTCTCCCTTTTTCTCCGTATGCAAAGCTTGCTAAAACAGGCTATGGCCAATGGAGAACTTGGGAATGAGGGAATAGGGAGGTTGGATTGCTATATATATGCATCCTTTGTCATGATTGTATGCATTTACTACATGATTTGACTAAGCTAACGCTCTTCCCAAACCCTAACGCCTACTTTCGACTGCTGGGCAACAGTCGTTTACCATATTCGACTGCTGGGCAGGAGTCGATTCGCACATTCGACTGCTGGGCAGCAGTCGACTGATAAAATCGACTGCTTCCTTGCAGTCGACTGTGGATGGTCGACTGCTACACAGCAGTCGACTGATAAAATGGACTGCTGGAAGGCAGTCGATTGTGGATGAATGACTGCCTTCCAGCAGTCGACCATCTTAGTCGACTGCTAGGAAGCAGTCGTTTTTATCAGTTGACTGTTGTGTAGCAGTCGACCAGCCACAGTCGACTGCTGCCCATTTATCAATCGATTGTTGTCCAACAGTCGATTGATATAATCGACTGCTACAAGGCAGTCGATTTATATAGTCGACTGCCTTATAGCAGTCGATTTACATAGTCGACTACTATGAAGCAGTCAATTTGCATAGACGGCTGCTGTGTTGCAGTCGACCATCCACAGTCGACTGCTGTGCAGCAGTGGACTATGCAAATCGACTGCTACAAGGCAGTCGACTGTGGATGGTTGACTGCTACACAACAGTCGACTACCTTGCAGCTTAATTTAGATAAGTAATTAGACACACCCGTAACCCAACCTGCCAACTCATTGGATGCCACCCGAGGGCCCACACTGCGATATCCCTATAAAATCAAGTGTGCTACCCACCATGAGGCCACCTTGCCTCGTAGTGATTTTGAGGACCTTGTATGCGTCGCATACATTGCCCAAGGTCAACTACGGTGTGGGCAATCCATAGGATTGCGATGGCAGGGAGTGGCAAGATAGGGGATGCGGGTGGTTCGTCAAGAAGCATGTATTACAATCCCCGACATGCATGGGGCTTGCCGGACGAACCGGACGAATTTACACCCGAGGTGGTTGCAGAGAACACTCGAAATGAGGACGATTTGCGCAGTGTTTTACATCCGATTCAAGGGTTCACTGAATTCTATTGGGTTCGACTGCCTAGGAGACAAGTTGATCGTCACCACCGCGGATACTTGGACGCCCAAGAAAGGCCCGCATGCCGCATCGGTTACAAGGAAAAACTTTTCCCATGGCACTTGTTTCAGGACCTTAGCGACGTTCTCATGAAGGGGAAAAATCAATTGTATTTTCGAAAAAACTATGGGACCTTGTGGAGGTTCTACCAAACCATAAAACACTCGGTGCATGACGCAATTCATTGGGGGTTCAACCGGTGCACCGCGCACCAAAAGGAATACCGGGTGTATAGAGAGTACACACTTAGGTCGTCAATGTAAGGTTTGCCCACGAATATGGTGAGAGCATAGTATCAAGTTTGTACTTGCACATATACTTACGTATGTTGTTAAGTTGGAAATGCGCAATATATGAATTCCCAGCAATATGGCGGTGATGTTTTCTGCTTGGTGTAAACTTATAATCATGCCACATGGAATCATTGTCACAGTTATTTGCATCGATACGTGTTTGATTCAAGTGCAAATGCATGTAGATGCAAAGTCCATGGTTTAATTAAATGTTTGTGGCAACCGATTGTGTGGGCAAACATAAGAAATGATCATTGTGCGACACTTGTACATTACTCCCAAAATTGATAGTGAACAATAATTCACTTATAAACATTTCCAAAATCATGGTTTTTCCCGCATTGTGTACAATTGAGTATCAAATAATGCCTCCTAGTCCAACGCCTATCTCACAAACACTAGCCAACATTCCTAATCCGGCTCCGAATCACTATCCAATGGAATGGGGGGTCCGCGGCTTGAGCTTGCACCGCTCAAATTTGGTGGCCGTAGTGTCCGGCGCCTCGCCTCACGCCTGCTCTCGGTGATGGCCCATAGTTCTTGCGCCGCAGTCTCCCGGTCAGCTTGTGCACGAGCTCGCGCGCTCCCTCCAATGTGCAACCCCCTCGCAGCATTCGAATGGCGAAGGACGTCTTGCATGGTGGGGGTAGAGGCCCCGTCACGGATGTCCAAAAGGCCGTTGACGTATTTCCACTCATTCATCCGGATTTGGACATCCACCTCATTGAAGCTACCCTCTTGTGTAACGGCCTCCTGCCTCTCCAGATCGGCCTCAAAACTTGTTGTGTCCAACACGTGTTCCACATCCCAAGTTGTTTCCTCGCCCGGGACCGGTTCCCGTGGTAATACCCCCACTGTCACATTGCCGTTGGAATCATACACGTATCCGTGGGGGTGAGGACCTGGGACGTATTCACCCGTCTCTCCGGCATGCCCACCCACAACACGGTACAAAAATGCCCTCAAACCTACAGCTTGAGGAGAGGAACTGGGGTAAAATTCATGAGCAACCCTTGTGTACATTTCAAGCGTGAAGTTTGTCGGGTAGCCTCGCAGGTCCTTCAGATACCTCCGTGCACGCCAGCTATAAGCAGGAGGATCGCCGTATTCTGCGGGCGGCACACCATGGATTATTGTGTATTCAAAATCGGGAGGCATTCCCCATTGCACTCCGAATTGCTCGTACAACCTTCGATGCAGAGGGGCTTGGCACGTAGGACAACGGCGTGTTTGCAACATGTGTGGCAACAAACAATTCGGGTGGACCATGTGACCGCACGACCCAATGATCCATGCGCCTTCGGGTCCCCAAGGATTGGAACAAATGGGGCACATGCTCCCATCCTTGATCCAATCGGGGACGCATGGCCACAACAAGGCTGGTTTGGCCGGGGGTACCACAATGCGGGATGATACTGCGGTATCCCATTGGAATTCATCCTCGGGTCTCTTGGTCCACGCAATACTGGGGTAATGGTCGTCATCGACCGGGAGGTTCTCAAGACACATGAAATCCAATGGTGGCCACGAGGTGAAAAGAAGCCGTCGTTCGGGCCATTGTTCGCCGTGGTCCCTATAGTGGGTCAGCTCGTCCATCAATGCCCTCTCACGCGTGGCGAACATGATAGTGGCTGTGACCATGCCCATGTAGTCGTCCTCCAACAACCGGTTCCTCCTAATGACCCGGTCGTAATCAACCCTCTTTGCCTCCAAGTTTGTTGTGGGCGACGGATCCCGCCCTTGTCCATCACTAGCAGACGTTGCTTGTGGCATTTGTGGCGCACCAACCCTCGGAAGTTCAAGGTTGGTCAAACGTGCAATCTCGGCCTTCAACCCTTCGACCTCCTCGGCGTGTGCACGTTGGACCATCTCTAATTCCCGTTCGTGGTCAGATTTGTATTTTGCCAACTCCGCCCTCAACGCCTCCACAACGTCGTTGGCAACTACTAGTGGTGGGGTTGGCACCACCGATGCCATCTCCACGTCAACGGGCGAAGATGGAGGGCAAACCAACCGGGTACCATGTGGCGGTGTCACGTTGACCCTTTGTCGCCGGCTAGGTGGTTCAACTGGCAACCCTATGGCAATGTTGTGCTCGTCCATGTTTGACTCGGCGGCCGGTGGAGTCCCCGCAATTTGTTGATTTGGTCCCGCAAGGAAATCAAAATAAGATCGGACCGTCGGAGGATTCATTGGAGTTTGCCATGCCAATGGAATCGGACGGCCAGCGTTCCGGCCTAGCACGGCACTTGGTATGACCGTGACCCGGTGTGCCTGCCTCAAATCCGGGCTCGTGCGGGGTATGGTGGACCAGTCGATATCCACTCCCAAAATTACCTCCGCGTAGACCATTTGGCATAACCACATTAGCATATGCTCGCGATCAAATTCCCTCGGTGCACCCCACAAGAAATCCCACACCTCCTTGCACCGTTCTCCAAATATTTGATGGCTCACCTCCCTCCATATGCCATAGCATTGTCTAGACATCCGTTCAGGATTCGCGCTAGGAACGAACATCCTCATCAAATGGGTCCATTCTACGTACCTTTGGACCGTGCTATACAACCACATGCCCCTCTCATTTTGCCAGCCGGGATTGGCAAGAATGTTCGGGTCCCGCGCCACGTCCAAATTGATTGGTTGCGGCCTGCCCCTCGGTGCATTGCCGCGTCTTCTAGCGCCTGCCGACCCCGGTCTCGCTTGCGGAGTCCCCCCCGGATCCAAATGCCCGCCACGTGGAGGTTCCGGCGGCAAGTTATCTTTGTCTGCCATCGTTGCCCCTAACCCCTAGCTTTGTATGCCTACTATAAATTAAACCTAATATGGTAGCACTTCCAAAATAAGCGCCACCACCCACAATTTTTTTTCCAATCCACTAAAACCAAATTAAATTTCAAACTACATAATTAGAATTTAGATGTAAACCACTTTCAAATTAAAGTGTTCACATATAACAGTTTCCGGTATGGTTCAAACTAACCGCAATGGGGTACAATGTAGACCGTATGTAGGTGGGTTGCAGTACAATACAGACAGTAGGCAGATATAACATATCGTGTGTCCCGTATATGTATTACAGTACGTATGTCCACCTGTAGCCCTCCAGCTCACCTCTATCTCCAAATGGCAAGGGCTGATTAACAACCTAGGCCCAAATGGAGGGAGGTGGGAGTGAGGGAATGAGGGAAGTGGGGTCCATATATACCCCAAGGAGGCGTCCTTTCGATTAGACGCCCCTTGGACGAACCCATGGACGCCACGTGTCCATGGGTGTCTCTACGCGACTGTTCGTGAGCAGTCGCACCCCTTTGTCGATTGCTATTAGTAGTCGACCATGGGGTGCGACTGCCCACTAGCAGTCGTCCGCACTTTGTCGACTACTATTAGCAGTCGACTTGGATTGTCGACTGCAGTTGGGCAGTCGACTTGAAGGGCAGACGACTGCTTGTAAGCAGTCGCATCCTTTCGTCGACTGCTAATAGCAGTCGACGAAGGGGTGCGACTGCCCACCAGCAGTCGTCTGCCCTTCTTCGTCGACTGCTAGTAGCAGTCGACGAAGGGGTGCGACTGCCCACCAGCAGTCGTTTACACTTTGTCGACTGCTATTAGCAGTCGACTGCAGTTGGGCGGTCGACTGTCCAGGTCCACTGCTAATAGCAGTCGACTTGAAGGGCAGACGACTGCTTGTAAGCAGTCGCATCCCTTCGTCGACTGCTAATAGCAGTCGAATTTCCATGTCGACTGCCCAAGAGCCGTCGACAACCCAAGTCGACTGCTAATAGCAGTCGACTATAGGGTGCGACTGCCCACCAGCAGTCGTCCGCACTTTGTCGACTGCTAATAGCAGTCGACTCGGGTTGTCGACTGCAGTTGGGCAGTCGAATGTCCAGGTCAGTCGACTGCCCAACTGCAATCGACTATAGGGTGCAACTGCCCACCAGCAGTCGTCCGCACTTTGTCGACTGCTATTAGCAGTCGACTTGTAGGGCAGCCGACTGCTCACAAGCAGTCGCCCGCCTGTTGTCGAGTGCTGATGGTAGTCGAATTTCCATGTCGACTGCCCAAGAGCCGTCGACAACCCAAGTCGACTGCAAATAGCAGTCGACATGGAAATTCGACTGCCGTCAGCAGTCAACACTCCTATACGACTGCCCTTGAGCAGTCGATTCAGTGTGTCGACTGCCTAGTAGCAGTCGCTGTAACTCGTCGACTGCCCACTAACAGTCGACACTGTTGACGTCAGTTTACCCTGTGTGACGAGAGGGTAAACTGTTTTACCCCCCCTAAACGGACGTGACGTTTTCAGGTTTGCCGTCACGTCGCTGTCACAGGACGTGACGCGACGTGACGTGTAATCCCTGACTACATCCATTGTATTGGTAAGCAACTATTAAACGCCCTCAATGACCAAGGTCGATTAGGCCAAATCTACCAAGGCCTAACCAAATACATCTCAGCAAAATACGGGGGGTCCCACCACCTCCCACGCCTAAAATACCAGGCGTGTGCAAGATCACCCACAGCCCGCACACTATACCTACTTCAACGGGAATATGAAATCCATGTCCATACTACCATCAAGGACTTCCCCATAAAACAATCAGCAATAGAACTTGCATGGTTACAAACCGCAGGATACGTCCTTTTCTCCGAAGACCAAAAACAAACCACCAGAAAATATCTCAACAAGTTACACGCGTACAACATCACTACCCTAGCCCAAATCCAAAACCCAGGCACTCACCATATCCTAACCCCTAAAGAGTTCAAATGAAATTTTAAAGTAGTCCCTAAGTTAATAAAGGAAGCCCTGGCACAAGCCCAACTACTATTCCCACATAACCCACCCACAACTCACAACTCCCCCCCACAACACGTAACAACGCTCATCCCACCCATAAACACCAATAACCAAGTAGACCCCACAAGTGGAAAGCCAATACAAGACATAATAAACACCAAAACTATAACACATAAAGACAAATGGGGAGCAAAAGCCATAAAACAACACTACCTCTGCCAATGGAACACCCCCCCAGCTAACACGACCAAATGGGTAGAAGCCTCATTACTCCTCCATCATGACAATGTCACCCTTGACCATAACATATACATACTCCACAATTTTTTGCGAAACCAACAAGAAATCGACACCCTCACCACATACAATTCATGTATAAACTTTCGGCAATCTAAGGACCAAAGGTTCATCCGCCCACCCATCATAGCCCCAAACCTCACACTAATCACTAAAGAGTGCAACCCGGATAAAGATATTATCACTACCAAACCCACCATACAAATACAAGGGACAAAAACCAATATATATGACCCAACGGGAGCATACGTCCTAACTATGCCACTCACAAGATTACAATGGCTATGGGAAAGATATAGCCAAAGCCAAACACACCCTATGCTCCACTTCTTAAACCCCCCACCACAAGACTTCACCACCGAAATTCTATGGTTAACCCAAAGGCATGTCACAATACTCCCGAAAAGAAAACCAAAAAAACACAACCCAAACAACAACCATCAAACCCTCCACCCCTCCACCCCTCCACCCTCCAAGCTCTAATAGGAGCGTACAATATTACACACTCATATTACTCCTCGCCCCTCACATGTCCAACAATAATCACTCAATACAACTCCCCATACAACCGAGACATAATATTCGGTTCGACAAGCCTCGCACACTCATCAAAATGGACAGGACATGGCTTAGCCCACCCCCAGACCTCAAAACTGCCATGACATCAATCCACTGGGCCCGCATGGCAGCACAGGCTAACCCCAACACCACAACCGTCATTATAATCAACCATAAAGAGAACCCCCTTCCAATCACCCATGCAGAAATACACACGATAGCAACCATCCCACCTAATACCATACAATACAATCCCACATCGGAATGGCCAAAATATTTACATCAGTTAGAAAACCAATACACTACCATATTAAGCATACATAATCAAAACCCCCCAGACACTCCACGAATACCCCACGCAATCGCAACCAACATATGTGAGCTATATAATACTAAAATAAAAATTTACCCACATAAAGACCCCCCCTCCCCCCAAAAAAGTTAAATACTCCCATGCATGGCACATAGCCCCAAACTACATCCACTCGGAATGCAACCATTTAACACAACCCCTACCAACAAAGCTCTACAATACCCACCCCCTCAAATTCAAGCCCCAACAGTGCATATACACGGACGGATCATTTATCCCCCCGACGAAAATGGCATAGGCAACACAACTGGCTCAGGAGTCTATTGCCCCGCCAATAACCTTCGGATCGCGAAGAGACTCCCAGGCTTACAAAACATCCTCCGAGCTGAACTAAACGCCATCTTAATTGCAATCCAGGGTACACAACACCATACGCAAGACACACACATCTTTACAGATAGCCTCAATAGTATATACCTAATACATAACCACATACGACACCCGTCATCCCAACACAACCACCCAGATAAACTACTCATTTCCGCCATAGTCAACCATATAACCTGGTCCACACACAAAATCACAATTCATAAAGTCAGAGCACACACGGGCATAATAGGCAATGACATTGCAGATCAACTAGCCAACAGTGGAGCCCTATTAGACAAGCCTGCCAACATCCCTAGGATACATACGGCCCACACCACACCATACTGGCTCAATGGAGTCCCCACAGGTACTCACACGGGTGCTATACGCAACCTACAAACCTACATCAATAAGGAGCACAAAAATCAAGAAATCAGAATGGCCCAATCTCAATTTACATACATAGACAAATGGACATCCAACGACCAAATCAACCACAAACTCTCCAACCAATTCTGGAAAAACCCCGGGACCACAGACGCCCAAATTACACAAACCCTAAAATTCCGTAAATACATGGGTAACCACCGTAAAAATATCTTTTGGCCTACTTTATTTCCAAACCCAAATTGTACAATATGCCCCAATAATACCATAGACACATGGCCACACCTACTCTCTACATCCTCAAACCCCCATATAAAGGGCCTACTTATAGCACGCCATAATAAAGCAGTATACCAAATCGTACACACGCTACTAAAGACTTAGAAAAACTTAAAATACCCAAAAAAGAGATCAAAACACTTATGAAACATCTACACCAAATTGCCATTAAATACCTCACATACCTAGTACTAAACAAAAGAAAGCTAGACAACAAACAACCCCCTATCGACCTCCCCTAGACAATAGGTACCGCGCTCTTTCGTGAAAACTAAAGGAGCCCACCTTCTGAGAGGAAGGAAGTACTCTTACGGTGATGCTTGGTCAAACATGAACACGGTATAGAGGAACGGGCTCCCATTCACGTCGGTGTAAAATCAAACTCCGACGTTACTTTTATTTTATTTTATTTTACCAATTTGAAAAGTAAAGACGCCACAATCATCCATAATATGATATAATGTTTATATGTGAAGGTTGGCTTAACTAGGATTTGCAAGGCATTTGGACCCAGATGAAGATAAAAAAGATTGACGAACATGAGTTGTGAAGGTACATGAGAAGATACACCTATGAAGTCAACTCTAAAGTTTTACAAGAGAAACAACTTGGGAACAACTTCATCATATTTAGAGGTAATGAATCATGGAAATTAAGAGATCTCATGTTTTCTTCATGAGTTGATTTAGGCAAAAGGTGTGTTGTTTGTCACGTGAGGTGACATCGGGGGCTAAATCACGTCAAATTAGAAGTCAATGGACTCCATTAGGAGTCCATGTGTGTTTGGATGAGTAATGGACTCCATTGGAAGTCCTAGATAGTTGTTCATCCACTCCATGGATGAAATCCACCTAGACGGGGGGTTATGTGGAGAGGAAGGCATCTTGACTTGCCATTGTTGTCAAGTCAAGTCTTGTGAGTGTGTTTTGAGAGAGAGAGCTTGTTGTTGCTATCTTGTGGCTATGGTGTAGTAGATCATGAATAAAGCCTTTGCATTCTTTCTCCATCACTTGCACTCTTGGATTCTCCCTTCGTGGAGTGAGAGATAGCTTGACTCTTGTGTGTGAATTTCAGAGTTTCTTAAGCTTTGTAAGGAGACTTCTTAGTTTCTTGAGCTTGGAGAGAGAAACCCTCATACTTGACAACAATTGGCTTATTTTTCATTTTTGGTTGTATTTCTGAGCTAAGATGGCCCAGTACTGGAAGCAAATGAGTGATACAGGTGTATGAAAGCTTAGTTTGCAATTCCTTGCAACCCTCAAGAAGATTTTGAGAGAAATCTCCACATTTTTTATTTTTATTTTTTTGGTGTCTCTTTGTGTTTTCTTGAATTGTTGATGGTTGAATCTTGAGACCAAATGGAATCTCAAGTCACATCTTTCTTGCTTGCAAATTGTGTAAGCAAATTTTAATTTTTTTTGTTTGTTTAATTGTTTTTCCGATTTTTTTTTAAATTTTTTTTTGAGCTCTAGACGGATCCGGAGCTCAGCCACAGCCTCTTGAAGCTCCTGGAGCTCCAGGAGCGGGCGCAGGAGGGGGGCGGAGAGAGGCTCAGGCCGGGGCGGGGCCCGGCGACCCCCAGGGCGCAGGCGGGGGGCGGGGCCCGGCGACCCCAGGAGTGGCGGGGGCGGCAGGGGCCCAGGCCCCTACAAGGTAAGCCTTTGTTTTTTTTTTTGGTTTTGTTTTGTTTTTGTTTTGTTTTTTGGTTTTTTGGTTTTTTTGGTTTTTTTTTGGTTTTTTTGTTTTTTTGTTTTTTTTGTTTTGCTGTTATTTTTTTATTTTTTTATTTTTTGACTTTTGATTTTTTGACTTTTACTTTTAACTTTTACCTTTACTCCCTAGATTCTCGGAAAAAGTTTTTTTTACTTTTACTTTTTTTTACTTTTACATTTTCGCTTTTAAGTTTTCAATTCAACATTTACATTCGACTTTTTACATTTTGATTTTGACTTTTGATTTTTCCTTTTCACTTGCTACGTTTTACTTTTCACCTTTTTAGTTTAATTTTTAGGTTTATTTTTGTTTTTACATTTTTCCTTTCACCTTTCAAACTTGGCATTTATTTTCACACACTTTGAGGTTCAAATTTGGGGGCATACTAGCTCCGATTGGAGTGAAATTTGAGCCTATCTTGTGTGAAATTTGCCAAGGAATCCAATGGTGTAATTGGATTGTTGATTGGAATTCAAAATCATTGCTGAAATTATTAATTTCAACGCTGATTTTTGTTTTTGGGAGCAAATTAACTCCGAACGGAGTGAAATTTGAGCCTAATTTGTGTGAAATCTTCCTAGGAGTCCATTGGTGCAATTAGTTTGTTGATTGGAGCCCATAATCACCTTGGAAATGAGCATTTTCAACGCTGATTTTTGATTTTAATTACCAATCTCAAACCTTTGCACGATTTTGGAATTCTGGGGGCATAAATAAACACTTGGCATTTGGCAAGGGACTGCCATTTAGATAGCCCGCAACAGGTGCAGGTTGCCCATTACCTTGTAGATAGTTGCAGGTACTCAAGTGATTATTTTATGGTGCAAACTAAGAGCCGATATTATCGATCTCCATCACCAGATTACTTGGAGGACGTGCATACCACAAATCTTGAGTCAGAGGTAGATACCAACGAGGCTTTTGAGCCTATTTCGGCGTTGGACACTACTAGTAGGCTTCGGATTTGGAGTGTGGGCACGTTCGACGAAATGGAGGACGATCACCACGGTTCAGTGCGTGATCGGTTCTCAGGTCGAGCTGGGGGCATTTCCTTGCCCGATTGGAAACTCCGGTTTCGTACCTGGATTAAGGAGAAACGTCAAAGGTCTTCCAATTTCAATGATTGGTATGCCTTTGAACTTCTGCCTCAGCATTTGGAGTATGAGGCACTCCAAACTTATGAACGCTGGACAGAAGGTCATCAGCGACAACTTCGGGAGGTGGAGCAGTATTGGGAGGCTCGGGTTGAGCTTATTTCAGCCCTTAAAGATGGGGCGGTTGCCACCTTGGCTCCACCCACCTTAAAGGAGGAGGAACCACTGGAGGAGCCTAAGGACAAAGAACTGGCACTTGGGCCAATAGTGGCTAGCAGTAGCACGGCTACCCTTTCACGGATGGCACGTGCTACACAAGCAGCATTGACGGCTGTTGGTCCACCACCTCCATTTAATCCCCTTGCTGAATTTATCGCACATTTGGAGGTGGAGTATGGTGGGTTTAGGCGAGACCAGATGCAGCGCATCCAGGATTTTCGCCGGGAGAAGGATGACACTCCACGGACCATGTACACGCGACTCGCACAATTTGCTGTTGAGTCGGGAGGTGTTTTCGCTGAGAGCCAGCTTGTCAAAATCTTCTTGTCTAAGATTGATAAGCGGCTACTTGAGTTGGCATCACCTCGGATTATTCTGGACTACGAAGGCAGAGCTACGCTTGCACAAGCGTTTGCCGTGGTTGAGAGATGTGATTGGGCTCTCTGTCAACATGATGCCACGGATATGGTATCTTTGATGACAGAGACTAGCAAATCAAAAAGAATTGTCACAGCTACTAGCAGTTTAGCTGAGACTCAACCTGTTAAGGAGCAAAAGATTTTGTATTGTTGGGGTTGTGGAGAAGCTGGTCATTCGAAGAATGATGCCAATTGTCCCAAGAAGAAGAAAAACCAGCCTTTAGGAAAAATAAAACAAAAGATAGAACCGGCAAAGGCGGGGGAAAATTCTAAGAAGAGGCAATTGAAATGTAACTATTGTGGCGGCACTAACCACGATATGGATCATTGTTTCCAACTTCATCATGAGAGGCGGCCTGCCAGTTATGTGACTGGCAAATCTTCACGGGAGCAGACTCTTGAGGCTAAGGTTGCAGAGCTTGAGCAAAAGCTCAAATCTTCTGCATCTTTTGCTCAAATTTCTGAGCCGCATGCAGTTGTTGGCACTTCCGGTTCTGACATGTATATGTTCGGAGCATCTGGAGAGGTGGTAGCTGCAGCTTCTACTCGCGCACAGACATTGGCAAATTCGGTGGCTTCCACAAGTGCTGGGAGCAACGAGGCTTCACGTCCTCGCCATGTCGGTCCAGCAGACCAGGTTGGTCAAGCACGGCTACCTCTATCATTTGGATTGGCAGACACTACCACTGCTGTTGGGGCTAAAAACCCTTTACTTTTGAGAGATGGGGATTCCATTTCAAAGGACGTTATGCAGGTATTGGCACATAAAATTCTCCATATGCCAATTTTCTCGGGTTCGGAGTTGATGGCTCCGGATTTCAAACCTGCTGGAGTTTTTCATTTAGCTGGGAGAATGTTAGAAGGCAAGGCGGATTTGCCATCCCTTCAAGTATCCCAAGCTGTTGTTGACGTGCCTGTGGCTGAGGAGGTGGAGGACTTAGCCAATTTGCGAGCGAACCTTGCAGATTCGGCAATCATTGCTTTTGGTAAGCACACTGATATTCCTCCTCCAATAATTCCATCAATGGACACGTCTTTTCCACATTGTGCAGCAGGAGCAACCTATCTTGCAGATGTTTCTGCAAGATCTGCTCGAGAGCGGCATAATTTACAACCTGGGGTTGTACGTCTGGTGAACGACAAGGCTTTGTTTGTCGTGTCACGCACGGATAATCCCGCTATTCGTGATACACCACTGAGAGTTATGATGGATTCTGGTGCTCAACCGGTTATGATTGGCAAAGGACTTGCTGACAGTCTGGGGTTGATGCCAACCAATTTAGATCCTTGTCCATTCACAATTGTGACTTCAGTGGGGGGCACTGAACGTGCAACAGGTTACACCAAGGCACCTCTCCGTTTGATTTTTAACGTGGGGGCAGGACCTACCTACACTCATTTGACAATGAAGTGTGTTGTTACCAATGCAACCAACTATGATATACTAGTTGGTCAGCAAGCTCTTTATCCACTTGGCTTTGGTTTGGATAATTGGACCGAGGAGGCGTGGATTAGACCGGGATGGTCTACTGGTGATGGCAAGAAGGTATTTATTCCTGTAGCGTTTGCAGCTACTTCTATGACTATGGTTGCGGAGGCAATGTTTGGTTGTAGTGGTTTAGTTTCAGACTTGCCTTGTTCACCAATTTTGTTGGAGGAAACATTGGCCTACACTTGTAATGTAGCAGAGCAACGAATTTTGCCATGTACCGAAATTCCTGCTCGACATTTCAGGGATCCATCTCCACCATGGCGTACTTCTAAGGAGTTATCTGACCATTGTCGACACGTTTTAGCGGCTTTGGAGCTTGGAGAGGCACCTCCAATATCATCCTCATTTTTTTTTGCCCAACCCATTCGTTGGCAACCGTCACCTGAAGGTATTGTCCTTGTAGAAATCTTTGGCGGCATTGGCACAGGTTTGGCTGCAGTATTGGAGGCTGGGATTACAGTTAGGCGGTATATTCATGTGGATAATGGATATGCAGCCAACAGAGCCGTTCGACACCACATCCAACAATTGTTGTTGAGGTATCCCACACAATTGTCAGCCTCTGCTATTCATGGATGTTGTGGTCAACTCCCTCAAGACGTCACTATGATTAGTGATGAGGATTTGAGAAGGTTGGGCCATGTGGATTTGATTATTTCAGGATGGCCGTGTCAAGGCCATTCGCGTGCAGGAACTGGCCAAGGTTTGGATGACCCTAGGTCTAGTTTGTTTGCGGATTTGATGCGATTGATACAATGGTGGTTTGCCCATCAATCAACTCCGCCAGGGTATATTTTGGAACATGTGCCATTATTGGGTGATACACGGCACAAAGTGGTGAAGGATGGTGAGTACATTAACCAACTTCTGGGTACTCCAACATTTCTTGATGCTGCATCTTTGGGATCCTTTGCTCACCGGCCTCGTTGGTTTTGGACCAATTTGGTATCACCTCAGGTGCTTTCAGCGGTAGTCGCTCGAATTCTTCGGCTTATGAATCGCAAGGTGGATGACATTTTAGATGATCATCGTGCTTCCTTGGCGGTTACCAAGGATGACACCTTGCCACTTGCAGTAATTAACAAGGTGGGAATTCCGCGAGGTGCACTACCGACTTTTGTGACATATCCACAGTCTTTTGCATTTCGATCTCGTGGACCAGGCATGGTTTGGAATTCAAAATTCCAAACTTATGATGAGCCTACGGCAGATGAAAGGGAACGAACCATGGGTTTTCCTACAGGTACCACAGCTGCTCACGGGCTTCAAGAAGGTCAGAGACGTTTTCTATTGGGACAAGCTATGGATCTCAATAGCATGGTGTGGATTATTGGAATTTGTCTTGCTGCTCAACAATATTTTCATGACCAATTGCTTACTCTGAGGGCAGAGAACAATGGTCAGGGGGCAATGGAGCTGCAATCCAAATTTCACATGGAGGTCAATGATGCTGAGGCATTATTTTCTTTGAAGCAGCATGCTGCAGAAGAGCTTCGAGCTCAACGTGTTTTTGCTGCTTTGGCCCAAGATTTTGGTGTGTCTGATTGTAGTGGAGAGGATATGCATTTGATTTCAAGTGCAGATGATGGGGGCAAAGGTGTTGCCCTCTCCACGGACTAGCAATCATAGGCTGTGCTGGCACCAAGTAGCAATCCTTCTATAAAGAAGGAAACCACGGAGTTTGACGATTGGCCAATTGAAGTGGGGCCAAAACTTACTGGTGCCGAAGCACGAAAGGTACGGGCATTTATTCGCTCTTACCGTAATTGTTTTGCCTTTCGTCTTCATGATCTTGAAGGATATAAAGGTAAACCTGTTCGTATTCAACTCGAGGACGACCATCCTATTTTCAGACGGCCGTACAGACTTAGTACATCTGAAAGGTTGGGTGTTCAAACCCGATGTCAAGAATTATTGGCAGCGGAATTGATTGAACTCTCCAATGGAGAGTATGCTTGTGCCACGGTTATGCCTTCAAAGAAAGATATCTTTGGCAACTGGACGGAGAAACGGATGTGTGGTGATTATCGTCCAGTCAACCGCAAGACCAAGTCGGATCGATACCCAATGCCGATGCCAGAGGAGTTGTTTAATGCATTGGGATTTGCTAGAATTTTCAGCACTCTGGATTTGAGGTCTGGTTATCATCAATTGCCTTTGTTGTTGGGTGATCGGGTGAAGACCGCATTTTGGGGAATTGATAAAGATGGCAAGGATCAACTTTATCATTGGAAATTTTTACCATTTGGTCTCAAGAATGCACCTGCTGAATTTCAGCGGGTGATGGACCAACTATTGGCTGGTTTACCGTTTGCTAGATGTTACATTGATGATGTTATCATCTTTAGTAATAGTCCACAGGATCATGTGAGACATTTACAAGCGGTATTTGAACGGCTACAACGGTGGGGACTCCGTTTACATCATGGAAAATATAAGTTTTTCCATGATCAACTGCCCTATTTGGGCCACATGATTGTTCCTGGCGGTTTTGGTGTGCAACAGACAAAGGTGGATGCTTTGCACAAAATTCCCGCACCTAGTGATGTACCACGACTTCGGGCATTTCTAGGATTGGCAAATTATTATAGAAGGTTTGTCAAAAACTTTAGTTTGATTGCCAAACCTCTCACCATTCTCACAGGGAAAGACCAACCATGGATTTGGAATCGGGAACAACAACAAGCATTTGATACATTGAAGCAGAGGCTCGGTTCAGCGCCAGTGCTTCGACGCCCGGATGTGTCTAGAGCTTTTCAATTGCACACGGATTGGAGTGCAGTGGGATTGGGAGCGGTATTGACACAGAAAGATGAAGAGGGAAATGAATATGTGGTGGCTTATGCATCTAGAAGCAATAATAGTGCTGAATCTAATTATTCTTCTTATGAAGGCGAGGCCTTGGCGGCCGTTTGGGCCATTGCACATTTCCGACCTTATTTATATGGGCAAAAATTTACTTTGGTGACCGATCATCAGCCTTTAAAATGGCTTATGGAATCAGATAAACTCACCGGGAAACTTGCTAGGTGGGCATTGTTACTTCAAGAATATGACTTTGAAGTTGTCCACCGAGCAAGAATTGCCAACTTGGATGCAGACGGATTGTCTCGCAATCCAAGTCCTTCAGATGAGGATTTAACTGGAGCCAGGTGGCATGGAGATTGTTATCGTGAGGCGGTGCCGGGTTGGCATGCTGCCACATATCTCACAATTATGTCAGGATTGGCTGCTGAGATCCTTGTGGAACACCAAGATGAGGAGATCGATAAATCTCTCATTGTTAGTGATGTGTGGGAAGACCATGTGGTCTTGCACAAACTTCAACAAGGAACATATCCCCTTGGACTATCCGCTATGGAGCGAGATAGAGTTAGTCACCGAATAACAAGGTTTCGTTGGACAAACGGCTTGTTATTTCGTGTGTGGCCGGACGGAACGAGGCGCATCGTTCCAAGGCCAGATCAAAGAGCTTCTTTAGTACGGCAAGTGCACGAGGAGCTTGGACATTTTGGAGTGCGAAGGACACCTTCTATGTTACGCAACCAATATTGGTGGACTGGTATGTATCAACAGGTTGCCACTTATGTTTCCCGGTGTGAAGTATGTGACCGAGTCAGGTCAAGTTTTAATACTTTATCACCTCAGCTTCAGCCTTTACCTATTATGGGCTTGGGATATCGTTGGTCTTTGGATTTTGCCGGACCGCTTACTGTCACTCCACGTGGGGCAAAGTATGTACTTGTGATGGTGGAGCATTTTAGTAAGTGGATTGAACTCGTGGCTCTTCCCCAAAATTCCTCAGAATTGGCAGCTATGACATTTCTCGATTGAGTTTTGGCACGGTTTGGAGCACCCCAGAGGTGTTGACGGATCAAGGGAGAGAATTTCTTGGATCTTTCGAGGCTTTGTGTACCAAGGCTTTGATTGATCACCGAACAACCTCCAGAGATCACCCTGAGGCAGATGGCTTAGCTGAACGAGTTGTTCAGACTGTCAAGCGCGGTTTGCGGAAGTATGGGTTGCTTCATGGCAACCATCGCGATTAGGACTTGATGTTACCATGGATAGCAATGGGTTACCGTTTCAGCAGGCAAGCATCTTTGGCATCCTATAGTCCTTACCAACTCTTGTATGGTCGGGAGCCAATTTTACCTAGCTCTGTGCGAGAGAAATTGGCTCATGTAGTCAACTTGGATGATCCAGATGTTTGGGCTCAATGTCTTCACGATCGAGCAGTGTTCTTTCAGAAAGCCATGCCTATGGCCATGGAGAACTTAAATATAGCTCAACATCGTGATACATTACGGTATGCCCGGATCCGCAGTGGTGCTTATCGACCTCAGGTTCGTAGATTTTTCAAGGGGGATTATGTTTACTTGCAACGGGAGGCGCCTACGACATTGGATGTCAAGGCTGGGCGCACAATTTTGCGAGTAAAAGATGTTTTACCAAGTGGTATATTATTGCTTGAAGGCAAGGATGGACGGGAATGTCGTGAGCATTCAAAGAATTGTGTTCCATGTCATCTTCCCATCGACGGCTCTGTGCATCCCGAATTGGCGGTTGTACCACAGGGTCTGTCTTGTTATGTGTGTGGAGAGAAGAAAGGAGCTGCAACAATGTTATTGTGCGATCAATGTCAACGTGGATGACACATGGCATGTTTGACACCTCCCCTTTTGACTCTTCCTTCTGGCAATTGGGTTTGTCCTCGTTGTCGGAAATCCTCCCATTCCATGGCCATTAATGGTCATGATTGAGGACTTTGTGGATGTTTGCCACATGTCTTAGTGATGAAGTTGTTATCTAGTTGGTCGGTAGTTTTATGGGATTGAAAATCATATTGGGAGAGTTATCAAAGAATTCAACATAAATTGTTGAAGGCGATTAAGGATGGGGCTCACATTGCACCCAGCCTACAGTTCTTGGGTTACTTCCTCAACCATGAGTTTAATTCTTTAGATTACCACTACACCAACATGAGTATGTACAGATGTAACAACAACTTCATCATGTTCAACACCTCTACCGATGAGTGTGTTTGGTCCTAGCTGATTGGAGGGGCTCCTTATCTGCTAGGGGGGGCACTTGAAGAGGTGGTTGTTTAGCATATTAGTTTGCTATGTTTATTTTGCTAATTGATGTTGATGACGACACTCGATCTGTTGTGTTTAACGATCTTAGTTTACACGACAGCCAGGGTTGTCTATTGTGTCGTGACGGAGGCTTATCCCGGCATAATGTCGTGCCGTCACGACACGTATCCGTCACGACATTATGCCGGATTATGCCGGATGCTGTCTTTATCCTGCCGGACTTGAATTTTACCGATTTTTTTGTGTAATTACATTACCCAATTTCGGACACGTAGGATTTACATTGTCCACGTGTGACGACATGTCAGCAAAGTAAAGGGAAAGTGGGGAAAATTCTACTAGCGCCCGTCCGCCCCCCCGTCCGCCCCCGTTCCCAATCCCCGTTCCCACCCGTCCGCCCTCGTTCCCAATCCCCGTTCCACCCCGTCCGCTCCCGTTCCCAACCTCCGTCTGCCCACGTCCCCCGCCCCGCTCCCAACCCGTCCGCTCCCCCGTCCGCCCCCCCCCGTCCGCTCCCCCGTCCGCCCCCCCGTCCGCCCCCCCGTCCGCTCCCCCGTCCGCTCCCCCCACCTCCGTCCGCTCACCCGTCCGCTCCACCGTCCGCCCCCCCCCCCCCCCCCGTCCGCCCCCCCGTCCGCCCCCCCGTCCGCTCCCCCGTCCGTTCCCCCCCCCTCCGTCCGCTCCCCTGTCCGCCCCCCCCTCCGTCCGCTCCCCCGTCCGCCCCCCCCCCCGTCCGCTCCCCCGTCCGCCCCCCCGTCCGCTCCCCCCCCCTCCGTCCGCTCCCCCGTCCGCTCCCCCCCCTCCGTCCGCTCCTCCGTCCGCTCCCCCGTCCGCACCCCCGTCCGCTCCCACCCCTTCCGTCCGCTCCCCCGTCCGATTCGAACACTATAAATTGAGGGTGCAAGGTGCCATTTTTGCCTCCACTGACATAGTGTGTCTCAAGTCTTTTGATTCTCCTTTGAGGAGTGAGGATTGAATGCGTGAGACCCGAATGCAGAGTATACTTTGTCCAATCTAGTGTCTGTGAATTAGGGTTGCCCTCGTGGCACTCTTGAACAGGACCTAGTATGCGATCAAAGTGACTTGCTCTAACTTGTTTGTATTTGCAGGTTTTGTTGAAGTCATGCCACGCCGAAACGATGCATGGGATCATTGGTACGAGGATAAGGGGAGGGTTCCCGGTAAATCACAAAGGCAGGTTAAATGTAGGTTTTGCCCGTTCGTCATATCTTACCGAGGAGATAGAATGTTGGCCCACCTTGGTTATAGACCTCATGTAGGGGGTGTTTCTGATGTTTCCACATGTAGGATGGTACCCCCGCATATTAGGGCCTTGTTTGAACATTGCGGAGGCATTGTGCCCTTACATGTAGGCATTGTAAATGAGGACTCTCTGGTGGCAGATATTGTACCTTTGGAGCCTATTATAGCGGGCTCCGTAATTAGTGAAACAGAGCCTTTGCTTATGTCCCAAACCACTCAACATTCTGATGTTGTGATATATGGCACTCCTCCTCGTGAACTACGTCAACTCAACATAACGGAGGGGTTCAATGTGTCAACAAAACAACTCCTCGATAGAGCATGGGCAGCGGCTTTTTATGAAGCTAACATTCCTTTCAACATTGTGAGACATCCTGCATTTGTTCATGCTGTGCGTGAAACTGCCCGTCATCGAATGCCAGCCTACACACCACCATCGTACAATGCCATCCGTACGAAGTTGTTAACTGATATAAAGGTTGACCTAGATAGGCAAGTGAAGGAGAAGCTGGGGAATTCCGTTGAAAAATACGGTGTTACAATATGTTGTGATGGATGGGACAACGTGCAAAACCGACCTCTCCTAAACGTTCTTCAATGTGGCACAAAGGGAGACGTTTTCTTGGGTACCATTGACACCACGGGAAATCACAAGGATCATGTCTACGTTGCTGCTCAAATTCAACCATTTGTGGAAAAGGTTGGTCGACATAATGTGGTCCAAGTTTGCACCGACAATGCCCCAGTTATGGCCTCCGCTGCTCGCGACTTGATTCGAGCAAATCCCGATCTATATTTTCAAGGATGTGCTGCACATTGCCTAGATCTCCTCTTAGAAGATTGGGGGAAGGAGGAATGGGTGAAAAAATTGGTAAAAAAATCCCGCCATATTTGTGTATTTGTTAAAAACCATCATGCTTCTCAAGCTATATTCCGGAGGTTGTCACCAAATCTCTCACTCCGCCTACCTGTAGAGACCCGTTTTGCTACGAACTTCATCATGATTGAACGTCTTCTCCAAGTACGCAATGCTTTGGAAAGAATGGTGGTTGATGAGGATTGGATCACTCTAATGCGTGATATGAGGAGGAGATCTGGCACCTCTTACATGAAGGGCTCTGTTGTGCGAAGCTTTATACGTTCTGATGGATTCTGGAACACGTGCGAAAATTTCTTGTATATGGTGATCCCGGTTGTTAAAGCTCTTCGTGTATTTGACGGCAAGGCGCCTGCAATGGGAATGGCTTGGAGGGTCATGCATGATTTACAAACCCATATTCGTGGATTCAGTAAACCTCCATTTCGCTTAAGCCCTGAGCTTGCTGCAAATGCTATGGTAACGTTTCAAAATAGATGGAGGTTGATGTTGAATGATCTACACTGGGTTGGAGCGATGTTAAATCCGCTTCTACGTGGTTGGGCCCCACTCCATGAGGATGACAATTCGAGGACAATCCTAAATCGAGTTCTTCGCAGGCTTGCTCAAGATGAGGACACTTATGTCCAAATCCTCCACCAGTACCAAGATTTTCTTGAAAATCGAGGGCCTTTTGCTGATTCTACTGACCCGAGCGTGCATGCCGCACCTCTCCATGAATGGTGGGATGCAATGGGAGGTGGAGCTAAAGCCCTCCAAACAATAGCAAGACGTATCCTTGCACAAGTATGTTCCGCATCCGCATGTGAACGCAATTGGAGCATGTACTCATACGTTCACAACAAGAGTCGCAATCGCTTGAAGCATAGTCGTGCTGAGGACCTCGTCTACATATATACCAATAGTAGGCTCATTCGACATCGGAGGGGCCTAAGACCTGCTCAATGGTACGAATTGAATGAGGTCTATTCTGACGATGACCTTGACGAAGAAGATGACAACGAAGATGACGTGGATCCAACTGATAGGGCTGGAAATGATGAAGACAACAATGTTGATGACATCGACTTTGATTTGGATGACCTCGATTCCGAGAATCATGGTTCAGAAGATGAGGATGGCAATGGTAGTGATGGAAACCTTGGGGTGTTTGAGTTTGATGAACCGGATGTCCCCCAACATAACGACGGAATGCATGACGATCATGAGGGGTCTATTGGAAGACCGCATGTTGAAACTCTCCACACTGGAGAAGGGTTTCCATCTGACCATAATGTTGCTATGGGGGCAAGTGAGAATGTGGGAATTGAAGTAGATTCCTTGCAACATCGGAGCGATTCTCTTTCATTTGGTGAAGGCGACAATGTACTACCCGTAAATGAGCCAACGCACGTCCAACATGATCCACTTCCAACCCGAGTACATTCTGAATCCATGGATGCCTCCCTCATATCCAACCATCGTATAGAAGATCCAACGCCCAATGTTCCTGAAATGCCTACAACTCGATTCCGTGCTCTTCAAAGGATTGCATCCACCTCTACGGTGCAATTGCATGCACAAGGTCAACATCGTCCTCTCACTCGAAGTATTGCCAATACTTCTAGATTGGGTGTTTCACGTGCAACTGCGGTGGGTGCTACTTTGGTTGCTATGCACAATGTTTCAAGAAATGTTACTATAGAGGCGCCACGTCGTCCTTCTGTACGACGACATGTTGTTGAGAACATACCAATTGCAATTCCACCCGCGTCTGTTTCACTTCCACACAGTCAATCCAATGGAAGAGGTGGTCTTGGAGTTGGAGGCGGAAGTACAACGGGGGATGCTTTTATAGATGGAAGTAGAGATGAAGTGCACTCAAGTCGTGGTACGGGTGGAGGGCGCCAGAGAACTACGAGAGGTGTCAAACGTACTAGGAAGAGGTATCAGGGACGATCGCTTCCGTTTACTGCTGAAGACTACAATGAAGATGAGGGTAGACCACATCTAGATGAAAATGGCATACAGGATGCAGATGGCTCCCGGCCGACCAAGAGGATAATTTTCTCACAACGTGACCGAGAGTTGCATCTTCGAAGCGCGACTCCCCAAACGGATGATGATTTCAGCACAGACGAGTCTGAAGAGGACCCAAGATGTGTCGAAGCAAATGATCCTACAGTACGGATTCGAACGTAATGGTTTTGTACAAATGTGTTCTTTCGGTGCTCCCACGTACTCCCATAATTTATTACTTCCGTCAAAATTGATACAAGTTACAACCTTAGGGCCTTCGGTAAGACATTTAGACCACAAAGCGAACGTTACGTTCGAAGTTGTATCATTTTATTATAGTAATAAAATTATTTATTGCATGTTTTTTAAAATTATTTATTGCATATTTATATAATTATATCTTTATGTGGTATTCAATATTGACTATGTAGTCAATAGTACTTTTGGTTAGACTATCATATGAATTACAAATATTCAAGTGAGTTTTTAAAAGTTTCGAATAACATTAAAACATGTGACATCCATATGCTATCTTTTACACGATCTTAGAAATGACAACTTGTCGGTAACTCCTCTTTATATTACATATTCTTTGAACATGAAATATGTTCAATGTGTACAAAGTCTTCCTCCGTTCCTATACAACTTTCTAAACATGCTACAAAAATGCCTAATCCGAATCTGAATCGAGGTCTATTGCAGCTGAAGTAGATCCTCGTCGTGCTCGTGATGATTCCCCGGCTTCCATCATTCGCGTGGTTTCACGGGTGAGATATGGACGACTTCCAAGAGACAGTGGAGTGGCATTACGTGGTCTAGGCCCCCCATTTAGCCATCTCAATACCGCATCATCCGTAACTCTATTCAAGAGTGCTTCAACTGCCTCCAACTGCGTTCTGTGTTTGTGGTACGACTGCTCTAAGTGCGCTTCAAAATGGGAATCCCGTTCCATGGGCATCTCATGTGCATCTTCTTCCAACTCATGCTCCGATATTGATAGTTCACCACTTGCATTATAAAAAGGAGGTTGAATGCCTCTCCGTAATTGCATGGTTGTCGCATCCCAATGCCAACCAAAAGTTTGGTACAAAAATCTTTTCATGCCATGGTTTGGGGGCTTGTTGGGAAACAACTCGTCTGCAACATACAAAATTTGACGTGGATTTTGTGTCCATTCGCCATCTTTGTTATCGTTCCAAAGTTCAACCGTTGCACGATTGAATAACCAATTCCACTCAACAGAAGTCCCATCAAACTCGCAAAGGTTGAAGGGATAGTCCGTTGGCCTTACCACCCAGTCCTTAGGCATGTAATCCCGAAGGCCAAATTGGAGGTACAAACGAGGGTGGAAGGGTGATCTGCAATGGGGACATTGCCGTCTCCTGATCATTGTCACTATCAGACATTGTGGATGGAATTGGCCCCCACACGATCCAACTTGAAAGCATCCCTCTGGGCCAAATGGACTGCCGCAAATCCCACACACGGATCCGTCGAAGACCATTGGATGTGGACCCGGCCATAACAACTCACCCCTCATGCTGTATGGATATTCATGCACTTGGGTCACATCCCAATGGTGATCGGAGTCGATCAGTTGCCGCCAATCCAAGCTCCCGTTAGGCAATTTCAAGTCATCCTCATCATCCCACCTACTAGGGTACATATGTTCTTGATCTGGCCATGACGTGAGCATCAAGTTCCGCAATCTATGATTGCGGTTCCATTCTCGCTGGATGCTCTCAAATTCAGCTTCATATTGACGAGCCTTGGCCATAGAAAGCAATGTCCCTGTCCTCATATTGGTTCGCTCCACGATCGCATCCGATAGAAATTTCCTCAACCTTGCATTCTGCTCCTCCAGTGTGCCAATCTTGGATTCGTGATCGACAACCACTTCATTGACCACTTGAAGTTGTTGTTGCATGTCCACCACCTCCTTTTGCAAAGCCTCCATCTTTCCTTGCATTACTTCATTCCTCGTACATACGTCCGCTGCTTGTGACTTTGCAATCATGGCCTCCTGTAAAGCTGTATCCCTCTCTGCTTCCAAAGACTGGATGTTAATTGGTGTACTACTTGAACTGCCAGCCTCCCCCATCGTAAGTGTTGCAAGTCGATTTTCCAACTCGAGAATCCTTGCTTTATACTCACGAATTTCCTCGGCATGTTGCTGGCGCAATGCCTCCATTCTGCTCTCCATCATGTCCGCACCAAGTTGACGAGGGTTTACCTCGTTTAGGGCCTCGTTAACCACCTGGTTAACCAGCTCGTTAACCACATCGACATTTACCTCCATGCCCTCCTCATCCATATGCTCAAACGCCTCCTCGATGGCCATCTCCACGTCATTGGCTGGTCGTTTGCGAGTACGTGGTTTTTTTGGTTCCCGACCTTCTGGAATTGGTGCCCCAGGCTCATCCACTAGTTTAGGATTCTTCCTGAACCACTCCGGAACGGGAGTGTATGGAATATCCGGAACTGTGCATTTAGTGAATGCAATTCCAATACCCCCAAATTTTTGATCATGCAGAGCACCCAAACTTGACCAATCCACCCTAACTCGCAACACGTGCTCCGCATACATCATACACGCCACCGACTTTGGAATTGCACTCTTGGGCCATCTATCCAAATTGGAGATACTTCTAAGTATCGTTAGGAATCTCCATTTTGCCTCCACGTCTTCAAGCTGCGTATAGCTCGCATTGACGGCCTTGCAATGTCGCTCGTGACAATGTCTTGGCCACAACCGATCAAAGTGAGGGAAGCCCACGTACTGCATTGCAGTCTTCGCTGACCACGGTTGTGGTACATTCTCCCAACCTACCCTGGCTTTTTGGGAGGGATCATCGTAAACATTCCACTCCAAATCAGCGGCCTTGCGTCCATGTCCTCTGGAACACCCAGAACTAGATCCTCCATTTGCACTTGCCATGTCTCCAGTTCCTTCACTTGCCATGTCTGAAAATTGGAGTTTCTAATTCTAATTCCACCCAAATTGGAGTTTCTAATTCTAATCTAGAACTCTACTTTTTAAAATACTAATTGCACTTCATAATAGTGCTACAAAATATCCAAGCATACACTTCAAAATAGTGTTGCTGTGGAATTAGTTCAAAAATGTCCCTAAAAATTAAAGTTCAACTATTCGGCACACCCTTCGAGCACCCCGCTACCGGCGCTCACGCAGAGGCCAGTTGACTGGGCGCGTCACAAGGAATATGCCAAATAACGGCCACGTGGATCTGCCAAAACCTGCCACAACCTGCCAAAAGTAGTGTAAAAGGATCCCAAAAAAGGGATCCTTAACTCCTCCGAGAGCCCCGCTACCCCGCACTCTGTGTTAGAGGAGGGTTGTCTGGGCGCCCAGAAGGAGTGGAGTAAGGTATGTAAGTGGTCCCCTCCACTTATATACCCCCGTCCGCCCCTCCATCCGCTCCCGCGTCCCCACCCGTTCGCACCCGTTCGCACCCGTTCGCATCCGTCCGCACCCGTTCCCGCCCGTCCGCCCCAGAGTCCCCCCCCGTCCGCACCCGTTCCCTCCCGTCCGCCCCCAGCGTTCCCCCCCGTCCGCACCCGTTCCCTCCCGTCCGCCCCCAGCGTTCCCCCCCGTCCGCACCCGTTCCCTCCCGTCCGCCCCCAGCGTTCCCCCCCGTCCGCTCCCACGCTCCCCTCCGTACGCTCCTCTCCATACGCTCCAGCGTTCCCATCCCGTCCGCTCCTCGTTCCCATCCCGTCCACTCCTCGTTCCCATCCCGTCCGCTCCTCGTTCCCACCCGTCCGCTCCTCGTTCCCACCCGTCCGCTCCTCGTTCCCATCCCGTCCGCTCCTCGTTCCCACCCATCCGCTCCTTGTTCCCCACCCGTCCGCCCCGCGTTCCCTCCCGTCCGCGCCACCGTTCCCCTGCCGTCCGCTCTGCGTTCCCCTGCCGTCCGTTCCGCGTTCCCCTTCCGTCCGCTCTGCGTTCCCTACGTCCGCTCCGCGTTCCCCTGCCGTCAGTTCCCCCCGTCCGCCCCCTGTTCCCCTCCCGTCCGCTCCATGTTCGCGGACGGGAGGGAACGCGGGGCGGACGGGTGGGGAACGCTGAGCGGACGGGTGGGAACGAGGAGCGGACGGTGGGGAACGAGGAGCGGACGGAGGGAACGCGGGGCGGACGGGTGGGGAACGCTGAGCGGACGGGTGGGAACGAGGAGCGGACGGTGGGGAACGAGGAGCGGACGGAGGGAACGCGGGGCGGACGGGTGGGGAACGCTGAGCGGACGGATGGGAACGAGGAGCGGACGGTGGGGAACGAGGCGCGGACGGAGGGAACGTGGCGCGGACGGGAGGGGAACGGGGCGGACGGGTGGGGAACGTGGACCGGACGGGGGGGAACGGATGAAAGATGGAACGATTAGCGGACGGGTGGGGAACGCGGAGCGGACGGGTGGGGAACGCGGAGCGGACGGGAGGGAACGGGGCGGCAGGGGAACAGCGTAGAATTGCGACCACATATGAATTGGACTTCATATGAATTTTTTAGAGCCAAAAAACGGACACTATAGTCACCATCTATAAATGTTAACCCTCGGGAGTGGATCAAAGTGCGATTGAGCGGCCCAACTTTGTTGAGAGTCCAAAGAAATGAACCCTAAATAGCCAATAAAATATAGTAAGGGTAGCCTTAGTTGGGCATAGTGTGAAGCCTCCAAAGGCCAAGCCCAAAAGTCCAAACTCAAAGGAGCATGCCACTTTATTACTTGCTCAAAATAACCCCTCCAATCTAACGGCCAAGATCTTGTCAATGATTGATTATTATAATGAAAAAAATGTAGGCATCGAAAAAAAAAGCAGGTGGGTTCGTTGGAAAGCTAGGAACCTAAACCCTCAAACCATGTATGGAAACACTTCTACATGAGTGTGAGAACAAATCAATGGCACATATGTGGTAGTAATTTGGAATGACGTAGGGTTTAGGGTTTAGGGGTTTAGGGTTTAGGGTTTATGAACCACTAAGGTTGAAGCACAAATTAATGATTTATTGAAGGAAAGTGCATTCGGATGGGTGACATCGGTTATGAAACCATATGAACCACTAAGGTTGAAGCACAAATTAATGATTTATTGAAGGAAAGTGCATTCGGATGGGTGACATCGGTTATGAAACCATATGAACCACTAAGGTTGAAGCACAAATTAATGATTTATTGAAGGAAAGTGCATTCGGATGGGTGACATCGGTTATGAAACCATATGAACCACTATGATTGAAGCACAAATTGGTGATTTGTTGAATGAGTGGATAACTAATCAAATATGGAAAGTTCAAAGAGGTATCAAAGAGGTTTCCAATGCGGATGTCGGAAGATTTTTTCAAAAGTGTACATTTTTAACCTAACCAACTTTATTTTTATTCCGATTGCGTTGACTTTATCTTACTAACGAGAATTGGATCCTCTACATATTGGATTACATCAATTATTGGTCATGGTCATCAAGTCCTTAGAGGTCAATATATAAGTAGATCATTGAGACTCATACATATAACGAAGGTAGAGTATCATGGATAGGATGGGAAAGGGGAGAGTCATGTTTGAGGGTGTAGAATGCGATGAGGAGATACACAATTTAGACGATCCCCATATTCCATTCAATGCAACACCCGAGCGTGAGAGAGATGAGAGAAGTGCTAGGGATCGATTTCGTGATGAGTATGTCATGACTCCCTTCTCACAATCTACACAAGCTTGGAGGATGAGGGCGGCGGAGGAACAACGACGATATGCAGACAACTTTGAGATCGATGCGGTGGAGAAGGACCACACACAATGCGTGGGTGGAGATCTAAATGATCTAATTGATTTGTGTGCGGATATTTTGGAGAAGCCCGGGGATGTGGATGTGGATGTGGATGTGGATGTGGAGGAGACTTCAATCGACATTGAAATAGTCAAGGTAGCGGGGGAATCTTCAAAGACTATGTCTATTCGTCAGAAGAGGAGAGGATTGTCGCCTCATCGGCTACCATTGAAGGAACGGATGAAAGACCGAACGATTAGCTATTTGATTTACTTCAGCCGAATCCTCTTCCAAAAATGGAGCCTCGCCGGAAGCCAGGAGCATCTACGAGGTTGGGATGATGGAATGAAGTGGAATATTATAGTTTGCATGGTTTGTTCATGTATATGATTAATAAAGGGCATTTGTGACGTTGTCGCAATAATAAAGTTATGACTTGTATAATATGTTGTACCACTTCTATGATTTATTTATTTATTTTTAATTCACCAACCGAACAGTTTCTGTTGAGATAAACAAGCACAAAGCAATATGAAACTATGCATCCACTTCTCAGTTCCAAGAGAATTTTTTTAACCACTTTACGTTCACCCTTAGTTGATTATTGCTATTTTAGTGTACTTTATTATGTGGATGGGGGGACTATTATGTAGAGGACTTTTATTGCATATTCTTGTAGAGGACTTCATTACCTATCCATGGATACCAAGAACTCATTTTTTGGACTTCATATGAATTTTTGAGAGCCAAAAAACCGAGACTATGTCCAAACTTCCAAAAAAAAGTGATTGTGAATTATATAAATATAAATATAAGCAATTGTGAAGTATGTGTGCAATATGTGTGGAGTACAAGAAAGAACATTTAGAGATGTTTAGGATCACGTGTACAACCGATATAACTATTGCAACATTGTGCTCAACTTTAGTTAACTAGATATAACTATAGTTGACTACATTTTGTGGCATACCAAAATTAGAATAAATATAGGTAATTGCATTTTGGCAAGACATATCACGAACAACTATAGTTAACTTGAACTTAGCACATGGATGTGATAACAACGATGTGAAAGAATGATGTGGCCTCACGAGAGGCGAGAACCTTGGTTAGTCTCCCATAGACTTCTTCTCGATTATGAAGCAAAAATCCTCATGGAGTATGAACATTGCACTAAGATCCATAAATCTCATACAATATACAAGTTGTGTATGAAAAAATGATGGCTTTATTTACATCTCCAACGGTTACAAAATTGGTATGATCCAAAATTGCTGCAAAGAAAACAAAAAAAACTATTTTGCAGTGTCACGGAAGCACATTGTCGGGTTAACCATGTTGTATGGAGGCGACTTCAACATGTTCACTACGTGTGTGATGGTTGACCTTTCCGCTGGATTGGGCTTCGTCAATGCATCCAATGCTATCTCAAACCGCATCTTCAAGCCATTTGGATCACTGTTTAGCTGAAACAACGAGGAAGTCGAATCCCTGGCATAAATCTTCTTTGCCAAAGCACCCACTGAAAAGGACTCCGAGAGAAACGTGTGCCTATGTTTCCGAGCCATCCTCACCGGAGAGGTAGATGTTCCACGCTGCCCTCGTACATGGAATAATTCTGGACCAGCACAGTTGTATTTTATGCGGTGCTTGTTCATCTCATCCACAGATTCTTTTCCATAGTTGGAGGGTGCGTCTTCATCTCCCCATGATGCCATCCCCAAATCACACACACCAATGAAAACCGTGTTCTCACGGTCTTGTGGGAAATGCAGCATGACATTGTTGGGATTAAGGTCATTGTGCAACACGTCATGCTTGTGCACTACATCCACAATGCACATTAGAGCCCATGCCAAATAAGCTCGATGCCTTCGATATACAACCAACCGTTTCCGTGCTTCAAAGTCTGCCCCAGGCATTTGAAAGATTGTGCGCTCGTGGGTTTCCGGAACTTGGTGGTCATAGACCCTCATGTTCTTCAAGGAGCCTCCATTCCACCACATCGAATAGGATTCGTATGTTTTCGGGTGGAGGTATTGTAGCTTGATTATCCCAGGATGATCTACTGGGCATGCCAATGCTTCAACCGAACGCTCCTTTCGGTTCTCCAGACTATTCGTGGCCTTCATGGTCTTCCCAGCCCACTCTATCCAGTTAGGGATGAATGATGCTCCATGAATTGTGACTCTCCGCACCACTCCGAAGGTCCCTTGGAAGATTTCCCTATCCAAGGGTTTGATCTCCACATTCCTAGGCAACCATATGACACCCTGCCGGCCCTGAGTGGCAATGTTGTCTGCCAGCTGCCTGTCAATAAAAACGGGAAGGTTGCGGGCGGATGTGCCTTTTGCCGCTATTACGCCTCTTTTCCAATTCTCTAGCTTAATGTACAGCTCGGACCTCCTCCCACCACTACTTCCCTCTCCAGGATGCATAGCCTCATATGACATCGTTGGATTGTAGATTGCTTCCACAGCTTGTTTTTCAATCCATGTGTTCCAATCGCTCATGCCCCTAGCTTCCTCAAACTCCGGTCCAGACGTGGCTTCCGTGAGAATAAGCATCAACTCGTTCCTCGCCAACTCTAAACCCTTTGTACCATCATTGAGGTATTTTTTCTCCAAATAAACCATGCTGTTACTTCTAAACCAATCCAACAACACGATCCTGCAATGATTTCGAGCCTCATCGGTCCGCGGGTCGCGTTTGCCTCTATGTTTCCTTTTCTTTGATTGCGAACCCGATGCCGCGGACCCGTCCTCCGTCCCTTCCGAAACTGCTGGGCGTTTTAATCCCCGTCTTTCAGTCTGCTCCGAACCCTGAGGTACATCACGTGCAGGGCTCTCCGGTCTTGATGTCCGCCGTGTCGGAGATTGTGGTGGCACGTTCTCCGAACGAGCCGGTGCATGTATTTCTGTGGAACTGCCTGAGCTTGGTCCCCTTCCAGTTCTCCCTCTATGTCCACTGTTTCCCCGACTCCCACGTGTTCCACGGCTTCCCCGTGTTTGGTTGCCTCCCGAATGACCAACAGCCAAGAACTCTTCGTCAAACTGAAAGGGATCTGGACGTGGTGGACGTGCTGCAGTACTTCCACTTCCAGGATCGCTTCCCGTACCCTCGGCAGTATTCGCCGATGCATTGCCTACAAGCCAAGCACGGTGCACCCTCAAATCCTCGTTCTCGTAAGGAGCAATGCCCTCCCCCTCCATCGTGATAAAAATCACGTGAGTGAGTGAATCTGAAAATGAGTCGTGATAAAAATCACGTGAATAAGTGAGTGTGAAAATCTCTCGTGATAAAAATCACGGGAGCGAGTAAATCTGAAGAAAAAAATTGCGAGGGTTCCCCCACAATTTGCCCTGCCCTCCCAAACCCCTTGAGACCCGCGCGGTGATGCTGTCCTTTGGGACGCAACAAGGTCTCGGGTCCCTATGTGGTGGGAGGAGAGGAAAGTGGTAGGAACTAAAGCCTCACGGCTTTATATAGGCAACGAGGAGCCCAATCATTATGGGATCCCGGTCGGAATTAGGGTTTAGGGTACGAAAACGACGTATGGGGAACGTGGGAACTAGGGGCGGACGGGCGGGAACCAGGGGGCGGACGGAGGGAACGTGGGGGCGGACGGAGGGAACGAGGAGCAGACGGGTGGGGAACGCGATAGGGAACTCGGGCGGACGGGAGGGAACGAGGCGCGGACGGGAGGGAACGAGGCGCGGACGGGAGGGGAACGGGCGGATGGAGGGAACGTGGCGGACGTGAAGGGAACTCGATAGGGAACGCGGGCGGACGGAAGGGATCGGAAAGCGGACGGGAGGGAACGCGGAGCGGACGTAGGGGAACTCCGAGCGGACGGGGGGAACGCGGGGCGGACGGGGGGAACGCGGGGCGGACGGGGGGAACGCGGGGCGGACGGGGGGAACGCGGGGCGGACGGGGGGAACGCGGGGCGGACGGGAGGGAACGGGTGCGGACAGGATGGGAACGGGGTACGGACGACGGGGAACGTGTGGCGGACGGAGGGAACGTGGAGCGGACGTGAGGGAACGCGTGCGGACGGGAGAGGAACGTGGGGCGGACGGGAGGGAACGAGGAGCGGACGGTGGGGAACGTGTGTCGGACGGAGGGTAGCGGACGGGAGGGAACGCGGGGCGGACGGGTGGGACGGGTGGGACGCCCCACCCCCCCCCTCTCCCGTCCGCTCCACCCCCGTCCGTCCGCCCCACCCCCCCCCCCTCTCCCGTCCGCTCCACCCCCCTCCCCCGTCCGCTCCATCCCCCTCCTCCGTCCGCCCCTCCCCTCCTCCGTCCGCCCCACCCCCCCCCCTCTCCCGTCCGCTCCACCCCCGTCCGTCCGCCCCACCCCCCCTCCCCCGTCCGCTCCACACCCCCGTCCGTCCGCTCCACCCCCATCCACCGTCCGCACCACCCCCCCGTCCGTCCGCTCCACCCCCCTTCCCCGTCCGCCCCCGTCCGCCCCACACCCTCCTTAGTAATATTTTATTACTTTGATTTTAACACAATGATAAACACAATGGCAAAATGGTCTACGTGGCAGGGGAAATATGCACATCCACGTCGACGTTTTCTGCCACATAGGACGCCACCTTGGCAAGAAGGTAAGTATTTTACCCACCCTAGTCGGCTCCCCCTATGTTGACCCTACGTGGACCCTATTGTGTCGTGACGGAGGGGTCCGTCACGACACGACACGTCGTGACGGCACGACACCGTCACAACGGCGGGATAGACAACCCTGACGACAGCTGTCACGTGAGGTGACATCGGGGGCTAAATCACATCAAATTAGAAGTCAATGGACTCCATTAGGAGTCCATGTGTGTTTGGATGAGTAATGGACTCCATTGGAAGTCCTAGATAGTTGTTCATCCACTCCATGGATGAAATCCACCTAGACGGGGGGTTATGTGGAGAGGAAGGCATCTTGACTTGCCATTGTTGTCAAGTCAAGTCTTGTGAGTGTGTTTTGAGAGAGAGAGCTTGTTGTTGCTATCTTGTGGCTATGGTGTAGTAGATCATGAGTAAAGCCTTTGCATTCTTTCTCCATCACTTGCACTCTTGGATTCTCCCTTCGTGGAGTGAGAGATAGCTTGACTCTTGTGTGTGAATTTCAGAGTTTCTTAAGCTTTGTAAGGAGACTTCTTAGTTTCTTGAGCTTGGAGAGAGAAACCCTCATCTTGAAGAGGTGGTTGTTTAGCATATTAGTTTGCTATGTTTATTTTGCTAATTGATGTTGATGACGACACTCGATCTGTTGTGTTTAACGATCTTAGTTTACACGACATGTTGTTGTTGTTTATGCTTCAAACATGGACTCATCTCTTGCTACATACAACACCAACAACACCAGCACTAAGTGCAAGCCCAAGCCCCCTCACGGCCCTCAAACCTTGGACCCTACACCTTGCCTTAGGTCCCCCTGGAAGTTGCCCTTCTTAGAATTCTCAAAAATATAATTAATAAAAATTTGCAAATTCTAAGAAAGGAAGCATAAAGCTAGGGGGTTTGGATAGTAATCCATGCATAAGAAAAGCTACTTATAATAAGTTCTAAAATTAATATTTGAAAGTCCAAAACTTGTTTTTATGGTGTCATTGGATTCCTCTGAATGTCCTCTTTCTACGCATGTTGTTTGTCTTTCCATAATAACAAATTGTAAACTCGATGCATTAGAAGGGAATAATAAGGAGTTATTTTTGAAAGAAGAGTTGCCACCCCCGCGCAAAGGAAAGCTTGCAGGGTTGTCCCTTAACCCCAAAGTGACATAGAATCTTCCTCGAGGAAGAATCCTTGTAGCATGTGTTCATTTTTGAATTTTTCTTCGGGGAGATCGATGGCTATAGATGTAAATATGTCAGCCATAAACCTCCACCCTTTTGCGTCCGTAGTCCAGGGGGAAGACCATGGCTCACATGTCATCATCGACTCTTGGTTTTGGAAACCCCCTACTCATGCCCCCATGGATTTAAACATAAAGCACACTCTTTTTATTTCAACTCACAGGGCATGGGCATTGAAAAATACTTATGCACCTATGATATTTATTACACACAACAACACTAACCTCCTCTCCTTCTTCTAATCTCCTACACCATGTGCATGCCATCCAACTAATTAATCTAATTCATAGCTCCTTAAATGCACTTTCTCTTACATCAAAAATTATTAAAATCAAATCTACCTAGACGACCATCACTCCCTACCCATAGCCTTCTGTATTATTGGAGCCTTGGCTCTACTAATCAAGTCTAATCAAAATGTGCCTGGCCTTAGGCAGGTTGCACGAGGCCCCTGGTCGCTGAACTTCAACCCTGAATCCTGAATGCTAACTGCATGGCCCTTTGTCGCCGAACTACGACTTTGAATCCTGAATGTTGGCTGCCTGAGGCCCCTGGTCGCCGAACAGCGACTCTGAATCCAAAATGCTATTGCCTGGCCTTTGTGCTGAACTTCAACCCTGAATCCTGAATGCTAACTGCCTGGCCCTTTGTCGCCGAACTGCGACTTTGAATCCTGAATGTTGGCTGCCTGAGGCCCCCTGTGCCGAACTTCAACCTTGAATCCTAAATGCTAACTGCATGGCCCTTTGTCGCCGAACTGCGACTCTGAATCTTGAATGCTGGTTGCCGAGGCCTCTATTGCCTCGGCTTGTTGCCTCCTCTCCCCTCAAGTTCTCCAGAGGCCTCTCTCTTCTTCCCCCGGCAGCTCTCCCTCCTTCGAACCTCTCAACCGCACGGCACCTGGACCCCCTTCCCTAGATCCGGAGATCCAGGGTCTAATCCTCACTCCGAGACCTCCCCCCCTCCTTAATAGAATAGCAATTAAGTCCAAATTGGCCAATAATCTGAGCATAAGTCCCTTGATCTTAGGCGTCCCCAACACCTAAACACACTAACCACTCGCTTTCTTGGTTTTCTTTTCATTTCCATAACACACAGTTGCACAACTCCTCTTTAACTAACTTAAATAATTTTAAAACTCTAACGCTTTCTAACTTCTAACTAAACCCAAACGGAAATGCAAATCCTTGAGTTTGGGTATTTTAAGGTTAACTTGAAATGTGGGCCCATAATTGGGCTCACAAAATCCAACTGTATAAAGGGAGGGTGAAGTAGGGTATAGATCACCTCAAAAATTTGCAACCGTCCATTTTCTTTTTCAATAATTTTTTTTTGCATCGAAAGCACCTGTTAGTACCAAACAACTTGCAGGCTTTCTCAGGTTTTCTCTCGCCTCATTCCTTGGTACGGCCAGCAACACTCCAAATTTCACAGCGACTTCCACTAAGAAATTTGAGCTCCACATACTAGCTCCCCTCTCCATTTAAAAACATTGCAAAAACTATGAAACTTTGTTGTACTCGATGTCGTGTACATAGGGTTGTCGGAAACTGCAAATAGAAGAGCATTTCTTACAAAAATTTGGAGAGTGAGAAATATGCAAATCCAAGCGGCCACAGTACAGCTCATAGCAAGTGCAACTTCGGGAATTTTTTCGAGCCACTTTGAGCGGCCACATCTTCGGCCAATGAACTCCGAGTACACGTGAACCATGTAGGAAGCCAATGCCCAGGGAAGAGTCGGTTGGACTAAAACTTTGCAGTTTGCAGGATAGCCTAAAACTTTCGAGCTTCATGGAAATTACAGTCCATCCTCAGATTTGTTGTTTTCGGTGTCATTGGGTTGATCTCGCAAATTTGTACAATTGCTCTTCATTGAATTTTTCTACAATAGTTCGGCAAATGCCTTCAAATTCAGATTGAAAATAGTCGAGGACAGTTTATGTCCTCCATGTCACTTTGGGGTTAAGAGCATGGAGCTTCACTGACAGCCGTGGTAGACGTGGGAGATACAGGGCGCCATCGGGGCCATCCACTTTCATCTCGATCAGACGGCTCTATGCCCCCGCCACGGCAAGCTGGTAAGCTGCGGAAACAAGTCGACAGGACATTTGTAGCGCTCAAATAACGATTAAACCCGTCAATTATTTAGGGTATCAACTTAAAGTGGATAGTAGATCGAGTCCAATCTATTGCATTCGATTTTAATATGTCCAAGTTAGACTCGATATCACATGAGTTTCAATCCAATCCACCTCCCCCCCCACATGCTCGCTGTTCATCGATATCACAGCAGCAGTGGACACGAGGTGCGTTGTCCAGGCCTCATGAAATTAGGCATTCGCATAAATTAAAGATATTAGTTTAATTTATGTGCGCCGTGCATCCGAGGCGCATGAAATAAGCGTTTTTTCAAGAAATGATTGGAAAATGCTAGGAATTGGACAACTGGAGTGTGTTTCGTATGCCGTGGCGTGCGGCATGTTTTATTGTGTTGACACGCTCCCATCTATATGGCGGGACAGAAGGTTGTGATCAACGTAGACGACCAACCCTAAACCCTAAACCGCACGTCGGATTGCACAACCTCTGGGCATTTTTTATTTCTTTTTCTTAATTTATGCGTGCCGCTCAAATTATTTTATGCGTTTTAGGCATGTATTTATAGAACGCATGATTTAATGGGGCCTGGCGTTGTCACATGCATGGCCCTTGTGAGCCCCACTAGGAGATATAGCATGCATCTCGTGATTAAATCTTTTTGATTCCCCTTGATATGTTTCAAGCTTGCAACTAGATAATCTTATATACTAGGGTATTTTGTAACATTCTTCGCAAGACATTCATATAACAATGTCACTGCTTTTTGAACCAGGTGGCCACATTTGACTTACCTATCATGAGAAAGAACAATGGAATGAGCTGTATCACCAAACTTTTGATTGGATAAAGAAACTTGCGGTAACATGTCAAGCGGATTTGCTTGGGAGTTGAGGTAAATTGGGTATTCTACTTGGCCAACCCGATTAGCATCATCACAAAGGTTGATGACATCTCCAATATTTTCATTTTTAGTTGTGACGCCATACAAACTCGTCAGTTCTCTGTAGCTTCGTAAAACACTGAGAAAATGGAAATGATTTTTCAACACCGTGCAAAGTGCCAGCCTATCGGACAATGACCTGGTTTTCAATCTCAAGGTGCAACATTTTAAACACTTTCATGGTATGCTTATAAATCATGTCTTGGACATCAATAGGACAATCACATTACGCCCACTATGAATTAGGGAAGTGCTTGTTCAAACTACATGACGATTATTGATCAACTTGACATATGCAATGTTGTCATCAATGCATATGTGAATGTTGGAATCCGGCATGACATAGGCCGCTGAAACGACAATGCCCTCTTGGTTGCGATTGCGAATGAATCCAAAGTCCTTACATTGAACGCCATACCAATAATGGATTACCACCTCTCCGGTAAAATATTAAATCAACCAATCCATGTGGTGGCTGTTGAACCATTTTTCGTGGGGTTCAATATACTATTTAGGTTTGAATGATATGATTTCATTGCAACATTTTTGTTTTACCTAGAATTTGGATTCTTGCAGTTGTCAATACACCATATGAGATTTTTATCTTTCCAAACTTTATTCATGAATTCCATTGATGTTGCAACTTTGGGATCACTACCTTGTATGTTGTGGAGTTGGTCATGTGCCCATGACACCATATCAACACCAATGTGATAATTCCTTCCATATATGACAAGACCAATTCACTGAAAAATAATGACTCTCTCAATTGATTTTTTTGTTATTGCATTTTCAAACCACACTTCCTTAGCATGCCATAACCATAGGAATATTTGGGTGGAAGGTCATACTATCTTGAAAGAGATGAATCAAATGCATTATTAATATACAAACATTTCTAAGTTGTGGTGAGTGAGACATATGGTGGTTTGAAAAATTGGGACCCTACATCATAATGTGTAACTAGAAGCACACGCACATGTAATCTTACAATTGAATATCATAATGCAACTCTACATCATATGCTTAAGTAATATCACAATAGTTTTGCATAAACATTCAATGCACAACACGTATTGTATGGCCCATGGTGCATGATACATGATGCATTACACAAAATGCATGATACTTAATGCATAACATAAAGGCACATACCTCACAATGTTGATTTCAACTTGTGGATTTGACAATTATTGATGATGGCCTCAATGTCTCATAAAGGGTTTGAATGTTGCAATGCAAAGCATGAAACACAAGTCTAAGATCGTCTTTACGACACTGTGAAACAACAAAGAAAGCCACCGGTATCATGTTCTTCCGATCATTAAACATTGTGACTATATAAAGCGGGTGCTACACAATCAAGAAACCAATAAGTGATGTTAGAAAAATATTGTACAAGTTCTAAAATACAAAGTTAGCTAAGATTATGCATAAATTTTTACTTTGAAACATTGGAACTAGCAACTTACCATAGTTCCGAACATCGTGTCGATTGCTATTGCATTGTTATGGCCGAATCTGATCATCATTCGTTGTTGTCATCTTGGTCAATGTTGTTAAGGTTAGCTCAAAGTGTCCTTGTAAAATTTTAAACCTAAAAAAAAGTCAAGGTTTCTATCCGCACACTGATTGGATCCAAGGGGTGTTTTCCCACAATTATTCAATTCTCTTCTTGCAAATATTGCATATATTGGAAGGAGAAAAAATGTATCTCTTGTCATCCGCTCGTTACGCTTTGCAAACTTTTTCACCTCTTGTTTGTGTTGGCTCATGAATTGAATTGGAGATAACCCCAAGGCATACAATGCTCTATACAAAAGTTCATCTCTTCAAAATATTAGACCCCAACATGTGACAAAACCGGCCATTGTGCTTTCATAGCATGGCTATGCATGTTTATTTGCATGCTCTACATGCTCATATATAAGTTGACATAATAAGCCATCAAGGTAAGGTCTTTGTGCAACAAAATAACAGAAACACCCGTGTTTAATGGACATACTTGCTATTATTTTCCCAATTCTTTGCATCTTTTGGCATGTCTTGTAATTTATAGGGAACGCGTCATGATCGGGGATAGTCTTGCAACCTCTTTTGGCTTTAATTTTATATGCTTTCATTTTACAAATTTTTGTGTAGATTTCAAGAGCACTTGCATGTCCTTTGGAATGATCCATGTCTTATCGTCTGGACCAAAGTTGCATCTATACATGAATATAGTGAAGAGTGTTAAGTATTGGTAAAGTGGTTGTAGATCTCACATATAACATTGTAATAATTGATGTCTACAGTTGTCAAGCATGAATCTTTCATATTAAAGGCTCGATGAATGGATGGAAGCAACTGTTGTGATTTGTGGCCTCTATGGTTCCGGATTCAAATGTAAACATTAGAATGAGTAGGTGAATGTGCATTAATTTGATAAATTGCCAATGAAGAGAGGATTATGATAGATGACATGATCTCATTACAATGTCATGATTGTTTGCTCAGATTGCTGATAGAATTTGGAAGAATTGTCTTGATACTTTCCTTAGTAAATTTCTAGGGAAAGAAGTTGTTATTTTGTTCACCAACTATGAAATCAAAAACCATCCCCAAGGTATGACTATATAGTTGATGGTGTTATAACGATTATTTCTGGAGATAAGTTGTTGCATCCATTGGAGGTTTTTAAATGTGAATGGGCCTATCGGTGGGTATTGAATCAATTCTCGTAATCTCGTCATCCAGTATGCCTACACAATTTGAAAGGTTAGAACATGTTTCCAAGCATGTCTTGATCGACTGTGCTGCAACCCCAAAACTCAAATGATCAATATGTTATGTGTAGGTGAAGATATGTTGTCAGATCAACAAGTCCGCATTATTAAACAAGTTGGATTAACTAACCAATTAGAGACTCATAAGAGTCAAACATGATTCTCCGGTCAAACGGGTACAAAACAATCGTGGTTCAACATTGATATGAATGGTAGATTTTAGTGAACAATCAAAAATTGACTCTTAGAATCAACATAATCATCAAATGTAGCAAAATCTCATAACACCGCATCAACTACCAATACATAATCGAATTGAGTGAGATTAAAAAAATATACTCATGCACAACCTATAGATCATGTGAGTGTAGGCACAAAACAAGAGGGTGTCTACATTGAGCTATATATAGAATCTTGGCATCACATGCTTAGAGAGAAAGAACACTTGATAACAAGGACTATTTTGTATGAGATAGTTGTGCGCACTAAAAAATTCAGATCCGTTAATTTCATTGCATAATACATTTATAGATTTGGTGCATAACACATTAGCGGATCTCATGCATAATGCATTTGTAGATTTGGTGCATTAGCAGATATGGTGCAGAACCAAGGACATGGAAGTAGGGAATGTTCCCAATGTCTGAGGAGGGTCCTTGGCTCAAAGGATGATTAACGTCGTTGGAGCCGACTTCGTCTGATCAAGTAAGTTGCAGGCAACAACGTGGGCATGACCAGTAAATTTTGGTCTTGGCACCAACACGTGGGCCAGGGGCAACGGATTCTTAGGTGGACAAAGCTTGATAGGGGTGCATTAGCCTCCAATGGTAGAAACCTAAAGACTATATGGGAGCTGGAGAAATTGCCCTAAACTTGCGAAGGAAACTTTGGTTAGAGAGGGACATGAACAGTCGCAGAGGAGCAATTCTACATGTCGCCCAACTTGGATTAAAAAAGGGAAACAATGCTTGACATATTTGGTATGACAAGCGCATCTTGAGCAATCTAAGGTAGAGGGTGCTTAAACCAACACTTTAAGCTATTGCACATACATATGGGTATGTGGTTGATATAAAATATATATATTCATGCTAGCCTTTGGGCTAAACATAGGTATCAAGAAAGAAAAAATATTTTTAGTCTCAATTGAATATTTGATGAATATTCAAAGTCAAAACTACTAACTTCCTTAAACCAATCCATAGGCCCCATGTATGGCAACCTTGCATTTGATGAGAACCCCCACCTTCATTGCCTAGAACCAACACAATATAGTTGGGTACTAGACCCAAACTACATCAAAGCCCAAGTAGTAATGCTATGCAAAGCCATACGGCTATCTCCATGATCCCACCCGGTTCGCTTGCAAAACCATCACCTTGCATCCCGGGAACCGACCCCCTTGCATCCCGGGAAATGACCCTTTTGTGCTTTGTGGGCCTACCTCCTTGGCATTGTGAATAGAATGGCTAGAATAGGCATTGACAAGCCACCCTAATCCCACCTTGAACCAACCTAAGATAGAGTGGAGCCCGTTACCTACCCTATGTGGAAGCAGTGGAGGCCGCTATGAGGTGGCACCACTAATGGCACCTAAAACCGTCACTCCGTGGGCCCAAACACTCCTACACCACCGGGTAACGGTTCAAGGTTGTAGAGTGTTGGCAATTGGGAGGCGTTTATAGGTGTTGGGTTTTGGATGGGGTGTTGGATTTAGCACCCTCTACCTTACAAACCCTTGCACTAGAAAATTCTGACGACGGTGCATCCAACGACATCACTTTGCTTTGTTTCCAAATGCAATTGACCTTGCCCTTGTATTTTGCATCTTCAATGAAAGTTGCAAGGTGATTGTACTACAGCATTGTTTGCTGCAAATTGTTTATGAAGTGATTAGGTTTGAGGTTTAATGTAGAGGTTGACGGCATAGAGTTGAATGTTTACACAACCTTGAATATTTAATATATGTAGAGGGCTAACAATGCAACATTTACCTAATGTACCAATCGACACCGTTTCCACTCACATTTCATCCTTTGAAATCATGTAACTGCCAAATAAAGAGACAAAATCGCAACCCTCATGTTCGGTATGCTTTGCTTCAATGTCATACACTAATTTGAATGAATCCATGTGGAATCAAATTTGTATGTAATGGAGGTTGTGATGAGGTTCTCGAGGCATGCAAATTGTTCAATGACATTGTTGTGTCCTTGCGATCATTTTTTGGGCTTGAGGGTGTGTTAGATACCAGAGATGGGACTTATTTGAGTAGACTTTTAGAATCCGACTTATGGCTATGTCTAGGAGTGCGATTTTGATCGCATAAATTAACCTCCTCCCAGATGGCCATCCAGTCGATTGTGGTGTATTAACAAACCTTAGATGCCTGAGATGTGAAGTATTTCTATTACGTGTTAAAAATTTGCATTTCCAAGGGTTTATGCAAAAACTATCACAAAAGAGAGGCTGGAAGGCGTGATCAAAAGGATCATATCCGTATGGTTAAACAAAAATTGAGCTTCTTCCACCTATCCAAGATTTTCTGCATTAGAAATTTCATACGGAGACTCATTACTAATGCCATTGTAATCACAAACCTCATTTTTTTATGATGAAATTGCTATGGTAAGTCCAAATTACAAATACGATAGATTGTTAGAAAGCTACAAGAACATTGAATTTGAAGTGATCAAACTATGAAAATATGTGTGGAAATTTGATATGAATGGTGACATATAAGGTAAAAGTGCCTAAATCCAACATAACAATAATTTGGACACCTACATTTGAGTGGTTAAGTGTGGATCTAAGACTAACACAAAAACATAATGTCTTTGTTCATGGTTCATAGAAGTGCCTCCTTGGAATTAATTAGGAGAGTTGAAGTCAACAAGCAAGGATAAGGGTTAGTAGCGGACAAAAGGAGAAGATATTAACAAAGAAAAACCAATGTTGGAGGTGTGGTTAGGACTAAAAGTAAGAGATTTAAATAAGAGTAGGTAGAAAGTATGTAAGCGTGGATTGAATAGTGTCAAGTGTGACTAATTGTTGTGGAAGTCTTGTGGGCGGTTGCAATTTTGAATAAAAGAGTGAGGATGTTGTTGGGAACCTTTACTGTGAGTGTGTATGTGTATAATGAGTTAAGGATTACCTAGTAGTTGGTGGTGTGTTGATAATTGTGTGGAGTTGGCCGTATCATGGATCTTAAGCTAGCTACAAGATCAATATTGCTAACGAGGTGTGTGTCCAAAAAAATAAGGATTTGGGATACGGATGGAGGTAGAGAGTAGTATGTCTATATGTAAATGATAGGCAATAGCACTACTAAACATGGGTGTTGAGAAATTTCGAGAGTTAGGGTTCCTAGGTGATAGGTGGTCAATGTGAAAACTAGCTTTTGGTAATAGGGACAATATTAGTACTAATAGGAAAGGGGCTACCAATATTGAAAGTTGGGAATAGCTAGTTGGGTATTCTCATGAGTTATGGGTAACCAAAAGACTTAATAGGTGAGGAAAGGGGCTACACGTTTAAAAGATGATATCAACTACATGTATTGAGTATATCAAAGAGAGTGAGAGAGGGAGCCGACCAATAGACGTAGTGTATAAAGAAGTAACTGAGAATATTGAGAGTATAGCTAGACCAGTAGCAAACTGGTAGTATTGGTGGGTCTACTAGTCACGTGACTAGTAGAACGTAGTGTTCTAACCATCATACAGTAATCAATAACTTAACCTGGTAGAGTGAAGACTAAGAGGTTAGTAAGGAATCATACTTCGATTAGTTAGGGTAAAAGTGAGTAATTCTTTGACAATGTTTGAAAGAGATTGGACTATTGTTCTCCCCTCTTTGATATGACATGTTTGGTCATGCAAAAAAAGATCATTTCATCTAGATGCCGTATTCTCAATAATATGACATTTTAATCTCAAATTTCGTGCTATTGAGTTTTTTCAAGAAAATGGCCTATTTCAATTTAAAATGTCACTTTGTATGCACAATGAAGATACATAAGTATGAAAGAACATTTTTATTGAAGAAATATGCTCCCAACATCACACAATATGGAGTTGAAAAATTATAGTCCCATGATGATGTCTTCACCATATCACACACTACGAAAGTAAGAATCTATAGTCATCCCATAATGCTTTTTGATGTTGGAATTTGACATCATGTTCAATTTATCCATAAAAGATTGTATGTTCATCACATCGACACCTGAAAATTCCAAAGAATGCTCCATTGCAAAATGTGATAGTAATTGGGGATACTTACGAGCTTGAGGAAGATGAAGTTTAGTCATCCACATCATTTCCCTCCATGGGCAACTCCTTCAAATCTAAATCCAAAGGGTTTTCTTTACCATGTGCCAAATTCACCAACTACACCATGTTGTAATTTGCATCAACAATTTCCTCCCCTCCCAATTGCACACATTCTTCAATAGGCTTTCTATCAACTACACATATTATTTTCCACTTCCAAGATTCAAAGGATTCCAAGGTTCAAATGTGGGTTATGCCAAGTTAAACAAAACCTTCAAAAGGTTTGCATTATTAAAAGCTCCCATGTGCCATCCATGGAACAACTTTGTTGTATGATCTGGCCCTTCCTCGGATCCCCAAGAAACCTCTTTTCAAAGTTGTTAGCTTCAAATATATTGGTTGCACCACTAGCACACCATTGAACTTCAAATGTTACATAATATGCTCCCTATTTCATGAGGAGGCAAGGGTGGCAACAATGCTCATGAGCAACTTGCATCCCCGGGTACGCAACTCCCATATTATACACAAGGGCCATCGGATTAAAAATGGCTTAGAAGACTGCTTTTGTAAAAATTATATCAAATTATACAAAATTAAAAGGACCAAAAAGTTGGATGAAGACACAATTAAATAAAATGAGATTTAGAAAAAGTTGGGTTGCATATTAATTAAATTATTAAAAAATCCACAACGTATATAAAGAATTGAAACACCTATTTTAAAACCTATGCCTATGTATAATTTAAAAAGATCCTCACGAGTAGTTGCCTCCAATTAAAATTAAAAGTCATTGGCAATGTTTTATGTATAGTAAACAAATCTTAAATGTTTATTAAAAAGCCCAAAAAATTGGGTAGTTTGACCTATGGTACATGTATTAAAAAACTCATATAATTAGGTATTTAATGAAATTTTATGCTTCAAGGAATATTCATTTCCTATATATAATTGCAATTTTGGATTCCTTATATATCACTTGAGATTGGACTAGAATACATTATAAGTGAGTATAATTAGGGCCATATAATACGGGAGTTGCGTACCCAGGCTTGCATCTCTCTCACCTCATATTGATTCATTCATTTACGATGCTAACAACATTCCGGATCCAGAGATTGACTTGTGCAATTGCAATCCCTAAAGTCATCAACCTCCATCCAAACCCAAAGATTCAAAAGTGCAACATCTATTTTCGAACCGAGATTTAAAACAATTAACTTGAGTTAAGTTAAGTTAAGCCACCAAAGAACCAATGTGGTACTCAGAACAACTCCTCAATCCAAAGGCATATTCTTAATGTGGATCCACCACTTATACACATTAATTACCTCCATAACATGACAAATCGGGCCTAAACTATGTCGCATCACAAGCATCATAATTGTAATATGGGGGTAAATTAACACTAAAATGTTTGTTTGACTCGGGGAGCACACTGGCGAAAATCGTAGAAACAACGTGTGATAAATAATAGGGTCCAATACATTCATTGTAAGTAAATTTTGCAAAAAATGTAAATATAATATAGGGGGTTTTAAAATAATGAAACATGTTTACATGTAAAATACCATGACATATAATGCCCTCTTTTATCTAGTCAGTACATGTAAAATAGCATGGAAACAATTACTAGGGGGTGTAGGGTAGGGTCTGTATTAGTGGATGAAAAGTGGTATGTGTTGTGGTAGTGTGATTGTTACTTAAATGTTTAGAGAACAATTTAGGGCGGTCTTCAGGATCTTAAGGAAGGTTGGACAATCAATATCCCATACTTTGATTTCTAGATGGTAATATGTGAATGGCGGTTTCTCGGTGTCCTCAAAAAAACATAGAAAGCCAGTTGTTTGGAGAAGCTAATTTATTGCTTTATAACCAAGCTTTTTGTAGATTGCTTGTGGGCATACATTCGAATTGTGGGATACTTACTTGATGGAATGAAAAGCAACTCAAGATTACTTCAGGTCATTAAGGAAGTTTGTGCATCCAAAATACCATGCTTTGGTTTGTCGGTGGTGATATATAAATGTGTGTTGGAATCGTGTGTTGGAAAAAGATGGGGTGTAAGAAATAAAATATGGCATAAGAGAAAAAATGAACAATTGGGCTTCAAGAAAAAACAAATTGGGGTAAAGTCAAAAAAATTGGTTACTTGGGGTGTAAGGATAAAAAATGCAGTACAAGTAAAACAAGGTATTTTAAAATGATTCCCCAAAAAAATTATAATTACTGATAGGATGTATTAAAATAAAACAAAATCCTTTATTTTGAAAAATACCATTCCTTGAAATCTTTTCTACAAGGTAAATAGCCCCCCCCATAAATAGGTCCTGAACGCACATCTATGCATCAATTAAAAAGGGAGTGATCTCCCCAAGTTGTTTGACGGGAAAAACGTCATATAATCAAGGTATCATAATATCGAGGTGAGACAGTTATCGACGTGTGCAAAAAATAAGCTACCATTAATGGGCTCAATGACACCAAGTGGTGGATCCACCCAATACAATATATTCTGATCAATTAGAATAACAACATTTTACCAAAATTCACCATCAAACCCAACCTGAAATGACCATCAGATTCTAATTTGATGTACATAATTTGACATAGGTCATTCCGTTATCAATTTCTTGTTTATCTAAATAAAAAACTTATTATAAGGACTAGCCTTGTACAAATGGAAATGAAACATATTGCAGTAAAAGCACACTACATGTGCAAATCATAATGAAAATATTTCTATTAACCAATGTATGGAAATATTTGAGCTAACATGCTAGAAGTTTTCGCATTCAACCTATCAACCTGCCAATATTTAATTGTAACAACCAATGCAAAAACATATGATGTTACATTTATAATGGCAGACATTGTATAAATGCATATCCCTACACTGGTGTCAATTAAATAGGCATTAGCTGGCCATACGATTACTACTTGAAAATTGAATCCCACCAATGTAAGAATTATTGGGACAACCATGATTCTCCTTGTTTGCCACATAAGTCTGATGTAATGACCAGTCAGAAATGACACCAAGTAGCTCATAACCACCAATGGGGCCACAGCCAGAAAACTAAACTTAGGATATACATGTTCAATGTAATCTGCGCATGTATCCACAAAAGTCTGTGCCTCGCCATGTGTCAAATAAACGTGGAGGGGCCTATGACATGTACTTGTAATATTGTGTAGGAGAGCCTTGATCAAGATTTGTATGCTCAACGTGTACGCAACAACTTCAATTGGGCTCACCGGGAGTCCTTGTATAGTCCGAACCACAACACCATATATATATCCAATACTCTGCACTGCGGATAGAATTGTCGCCAACCCAGAACTTCCTTGCAAGACCTTGAGTTGATCGTATGGAGGAAGAACATCCATTTCCAACAAAACTTCTTTTCCATTATCACCAAGGACAATATCTCTCGTGTCCCGTGATTCTTCTTGTCCACGACCAATCACAACCGCTTCACAAAGGCTCGGCAAGTTCGACATTGTAAAGTTATCAGGAATAACAATTACTGAAGGCACAGTGATGACAACTTGACAACTGCATAAGATCTTTGCAGGATCTTTCGTCCATGGTGACAACAAGGACAAAACTGTAAACCCAGGCATTCTCCGCCTCACCTGACAAGTCCACGTCGCAATGCCAAGGAGCCTAAGAAACATTAGAACCGGATTTAAAATGAACAAAATGAAAAAGTCGAACCAGATCACAATTTTATCATTAAGTAAAGCTTGCAGGGCCGTGGCTTAAGAGCATGGACCTTCACTAACAGCCGAGGGAGCCACCGGAGACGTGGAGTATCTCAGCCGTCCATAATATCTACATCCTACGTCTGCCTGTCACCCCCGAGCCAAGCTGGCAAGCGTAGACATGACTTGCTCAGAACGATCCTGATTCCGTAGTTGCCAAAAATGTCTTCGTAAAGGGCATCGCGGCTCCCAATTCTGCTCCCGAAGCATGGGCCCCACCTGAAGATACCCCTGTAGCTGGGATGGGGACCTCAGATGTGAGGATGGGCCTTCGATTGGTTTGAAACTTGGGCCCTCACTCCAGCTCCCACCAGCACTATCAAACATATTTTCCTTTCCTTCTCGCATTTGTATATACGCATTCAAACTTTGCGCCGTGAGTGCATAACGTGATTTTGTTTGCTTTTCAAAGATAGTCAAATAAGGTAAGCATGCCTGAGATGAACATTTTGTTGACTGCTCCACACTCAATTGTGAACACAAGTGGGAGGACCTATGTACTCAATTGAGGAATTAACAAACATGCACTTGCAATGACTATAAATCAAACCACAGAGGTCACATTTCCAATCCGTTTCGTGATCATGCTTCATCGTAGATTTCCTAAGCAACACGAGTTTTGTTGTGGAAATATAATTAGTAGAAGTTGGAGAACATGAAGAACGCACTGAATAACACCCACATAGGCTTCTTGAAGAGGCCCCGGATGTGGCCTACCAAGACGTCATGAATGAATTTGATTCGACATGGGTTGTCAAGAACCTTATTGTGACCCGGAGTAACTTAGTTGTCACATGAATGGATAGGCCGCAAATGAGCAATATTTCTTGATTTCCACTCAGGTCGCGCCCGGATTGGTTGCATTTTGGGTTCCTTCTTGCAATTGGATTTTAAATTTCTGCCCAAAAATTTTAATTTAAAAAATAAAATTAAAAATTAAAAAACCCCACATAGGCTTCCCTTCTTGGGAGCCGTGGGCATGGAATGGCTGTCGGTAAGAAGATGGAGCTCCACTGACAGCATCTCGTGGGAGACGTGGAGACGTGGGGGGCATCTCGGCCGTCCAATGAATCTATATCTGGCGGCTCTCTGTCACGGCCTGAGCAAGATGGCCGTTGAAACAGGATGGACATAACATTTCTTACGTAGAACAATACTAATCAAATGCAGACCCAATCTTATTAAGTACCACACTAAATATGATATTTAGTGTCATATGGTACTTTATATCACTGTGGTAACTTTTCAGATCACACTTTTTACGAATAGGTGAACAAGTACTGTCATAATTGATGGATGACTTCATCCATTGGCCAAAACCCTTTCTTCTCTTGTCAGCAGCTTGTGATGAAATAATGTCATGGATGATTGAAATTTGGATGGAAAATCACTTGGTAAGTGACAGTAATTGCAATACAGTGAATCTTCAATCCCCCATAAATTTACCAGGAATGACAATTAATGTTGGGTTAACATTTAGTGTTGGTGACACTATACAGTGGTTTACAATTAGTGTCGAGCAAGACAATTAGAATTGGTGACACTAAATATCATATTTAGTGTAGTGTTTATGTTAGGATCCACTAGACTCACCCACCAAAGATAGTCTTACGTCAAACATTCCTATTGTGTCAAACAATGTTCGACCTAAGGAGTCTATTGCACTAACTAAAGGCCGCTTTACACACCCATTGTATACCTCACGCTAACACAAAAAGGTGCTATATCATGTAACATTATTTTCAAGGGGAGTAGTTTCATTATATATCCCACATGTTCACTCTATATGAGCATCCGAATCTATGGGTCCCATGATCACAATGAATGCTTTACAATACACAAGGCTTTACATAGAAACATTTGAAACTAAGATTCTACTTGGTCAAAGGTTGTGAGGTATTGATTCTCTTATAAAAGATTTGAAAGTTGGGAGGGCTTTCGAGGCCTGCCAATGGTATAATAGTGGTTAGGCCTAACGTGTGGGTCTAGCTTGCCGGCTAAACCCACCGTTGTCCCATTGCATGGGCATGTAATGATAACACGTGGTCATGCTCTTAGAATTATTTTTTATGATGCATTCACACTAGGGTCCAGAGATTAAAAAAAACTCTAACTGTAAGCAATCTTATTGGTCACGATCAAAATGTTGACCCAATGAAAGTTACACTAGGGTTTGGTCCAAGGTATGGAACACTAAAGTGGCGCTAATGGGGCAAACCTTTCCTGTCAATTCAAGAAAACACCTCACCCTAGTTTGAGAAATTGATTGTCAAGCTTGACTCCAAGAGTAAGGTTCGTCAAGGGGACCTAGTCTCTTGGACCTAGACCTTGATATAAACCAATGCTTTAAGTGCATAATAATTTCTCTAGTGGGGGTTTGGTGGGTCCCATATGAACTTACATGGTTCACCCTTTCTCAAGTCCAAAACCAAATACAATAATCAACTACTCGATGGCAAATATCCTCCATTTCCTCAAAGTGTTGCTAAATTAATATTATTGCTTAGTTCATTGACCAATAGCATGTAGACCCCTAATGCTCACCTATAATTTGGCCATGTTTCATTATTCATTGACTTTAGTGTTCAATTTTAGTTGTATGTATACTTTAAATACTATACTAGATACATATGCAAATCTACCTATCATGAATAAAACTCAGTCTATTGAACATTCAAACGTGCAAATTCAAGAACTGTGGTTAGGAATCTAGATTGCAGAAAATACAACTCAACACAAAAACTTAGTATTTATTAAGACAACATGTACATCATGACCAAACAAAAAGTACAATACAATGAAATTTGGTGGAATTCTAGCATCTCCGCTTCCTTGGGGGCAGACTTGTAGGTCATGTAACCAACTCCAAAGGTTTGTTTGATCAAGGTCATGTCTACCTCAACAAGGTCCTAGGAATCCGATGCTCATGCCTAGTAATTCGATTGATGATAAACATATACATATATATCAAGGGAATAGAAACGGCCCAACAACAAACACATATTTAAGTAAATTTAGACAATTAAGGAGTCTAAATTTAATTTTAATTAAATAAACATGATTAATAGTTCATTAATGTATAAATTAAATGAAAGCGGCTCGCAACATATCGTGCCACGGAGGTGGATCGGGTAGCCTCCCGATGGCAATGTGTGGGAAGCATGCACAAAAATGGTGGAAAACACAAGGCACTGATGTATACAAGAACATCGGGAGATCTCCCCATCCAGAAAAATTCAATTACAAGACAGTGAACAATACATAAAACGATGGACATGTTATTGTAGATAGTAATCAATGAATTCTTGAACCAAAGCCGTGCATTGTCATTGACATTGCACGAAAAATACAACATAACATGAGAATCCAACATCCATAGTTGAAAAATGCTTGTAGCACCAGAATTGAACAACGGGAAGGCTAAGCGTTTAAATCTCTAAGTATTGAAGCAGTACAACTTCAGGGACTATGTCTGGATAGACCATAGGACCGGGAGGGCTCCCGGTGCGAATGAAGGGATGAGCGACGGAGCATCAGTGGTCGATTCGTTGTGGGCAGAACCTAGAGGCGTGGGAACCCGAGGATGTCCGAGACGGGGATGACATAGTTGAGCCTGCAAATGCAACAAACGAAAAATGTGAGGAAACATGAAGAGGTTAGCACATGCAGAAAGCAATACAAAATGAGATTAAAAAAAGAGAAGTGAAGTACCTGGAGAAAGTTGAAGGCGGCGTTTAATTGGAAATCTCCTCCATTGTGGAATTGATGAATTGGCTGCCTGGATTTGTAATAGGTGGTAAGCAGCATAGGAGTTACAGGTTGAAATCTTGGTGGGTTTCAATTCGACTTGCTTCTTGGGAGATTTCTTTGGTTTAAAAAATGTGGTCCCCAAAAGTGCCGCGCTCGAGGACACTCCAGACGAAAAAAACGAAAGGTAAAGTATGTTAGAAAAATGAGAGAGGGTGAGCGAACATCATCGATCGGGAGGTCTCCCGGTGTGAATTTAGGATATGAAAAGCAAAATCAAACAGGGGAGAAAGAATTGAAGTGAAAATGAATTGAAAGCATTGGAAGGGGAGGCGTGTATGAAGCACATACTGAAAGTGTCGCGAGAATGGACGGAGTTTGGCGCGCAATTGGCGGTCACGAATGGGCTAAACCATTTATGGTAACGTGGGTGTGGGGGTTGTCCGTCTGTGATATGATTATGCAAATAGAGAGGAACATTTGGTGCGTGGATGAGTCCCTCGATGTAAGGGTACAATGCGGTTGTGATATTATCGATGACTCTGGTACCGGGCCAAGTGTGAGGGAAATAGCAACAGTCGGAGGGTATGTTCCTAATATGACGGCTGGGTTGGTCGTCGACAAACAATATATTGCCCTCCCTACAATCGAAATACTTTGCATGGTGACTAAGGAGGACTTCTTTTTCTTTAAGGAGGAAAGGGACGTCCTTACTAATGAAACCGTTTGTATTCGTGCACATGGATTTACCCCAGACAAACTTGAGCGCAGATATTATGTTTTCGTGAAAGAGGCGGCGAAGGACAGCGTGGAGGACTGAATCTTCCATGCACGACCAGACAGCGACATGGAAATCGCGTAGTAGTAGGGACATAAACTCTCTCAACCCGGGACGGACTTGGAGATCCCATAGCTTGTCCATGAAAAGGTTGCCATTGCCCCCGAAACGCGCGAAGCACTTGGCTCGAACCCTCTCCGGGGAGCGCCTACAGAGAAGACCATCGACGGAGAAAACAATCAACTTGAAGGGCTTGGGTTTGGGTTGGAATCGAGGGCGCACAGGAGTTACAGAAACCTCAAAACCCTGCACATGAGAGGCACCGGGAGGTCTCCCGAAAAGAATATGAAGAAAGAAACAACAGGGGAAATGTCGACAATGCATGATGAAAAAAAATCATTCAACGAGTAACACATTTACAAACACATTCACGATGCAGGAAATGAACAGGTTGGTAAGAAACGAGGAAGTTATTACAAAGACATGAGAGTACTTAAAAACATGAATAACGGTGTTTGGTTGCTGGTTGCATATCCAAAATGTTAGATGGAAGAAGGACACCCAAAAAAATGAAACCCAAAACAAAGAAATGAGGAAATCCAAAAGAGAAACCAAGCGTCAACCCAAGCCCACCTCCGTGACAGATTCAGCGGAGCCAGAGGACATAGAAATCTGCCGAAGATGCGCAGAACCGCACTCCGAGAGCAACTGGCCAGTATGGATACTTCCAGAGAACCCAGAGTAACCAGGAACATGGCCAGCCAACTGGACAGCAGGTGACGCTGGAGAACCCAAAATATTGGCAATTTTCTGGGACACCTGAAGGGGCAACGTGGAATCACCTCTTTCCTTTCTTTTGAGTGGCCTTCTTTCCTCTGACACCTGAAAAAAATGGGAACACCGTGAGACGCTGGGCAAAGCATCGGGAGGTCTCCCGATGTCAATACTTGGATTGAAACTGAGGCGCTCTGTCCACATCATCTGGCTTAAACCTCCTGGAGTAGCCAGCCATAAGCTTAACGTAGCGAGAGTCAGACTTACGGAGCTGGGCCTTTCCATCCGGGAGGGGGTTCTTTTCAACAAACTTCTGCACATCCATGTTTGAGGCCAAGAGATTTTTCAACCAGTCAAACAAAGTCCGGAGAAGGTAATTATCCTCATGTAGGAATTCAGGCCTAAACGTGGGAGGATGGATGGCCTGACTCCAGTGGTTAGGACAATTTTTATCCGGGGAGTCATCAATAAGCAGAACATTATGTAAGGTAGCATTAGGAAGTTTTTTGAAAACCCTAAATGTGAGATCCTTCATGAAAATGGGTTGGTCGGGATTATCCCTATGCCTAGAGACAGTGCAATGATCCTGATAAAAGAATCCATAGTCATCAAAAGGAATATCAAGGCGACCAAGCTTGAATCGCCTGCAATCTAGCATAAGAGCATCAACCATCTGCAAGGCTTTGTGCTTCCGGGTTGAAGTCCAGAACAAGACGTCAGCCTTCTCGTACAACCAATCTAGGAGTTCACGGGCACCACTCCGCAAAAGGGTCTTGTCATCTTTATTACGCGGTTTAGAACAAAGGAGCCCGTTGAGATCAAAGACTAGGAAATATCTTACCGATGGCAGACTAATGGACTGCGGAGGCAAGATAGTCGTTGTTGCAAGACAATGGAACATAATTTCAGAACAAGGTTACATGAACCTCATACAATTAAAGTATATCTATGGAGATCCATCATCGGGAGACCTCCCGGTCCTCAAATAGAATATTGCAAAAGAGTATTAAAGTGAGAAAGAACTCACCTCGGGGGGACATTTGAGTGGCCGGAGTCTCATGGAGGATAGCATTATCCGCAGCGACAGACTCCACGGTATGCTGTCCTCTGTCAGCAGTGGCGGTGCGCCTAGATATCGGTTTGGGTGAATGCGAACCCGAACTGCCAATGGGCATGGGACCACCAACCACTTGGGACTTCAACTTCTGGCGAACAGGGGGAGGGAGGGGAGGGGGAGTAAAACTCGTGTCATCACCATCTAGTGGGGTAGAAATATCATGGAGGAATTCATTCTGCATGGCTTCATCCGCAACAATATCCATGTTAAGATCGTCGTCATCAACGAGGATAGGCGATGGAGGTCGCGCGGGTGGAGGAGACATTCGTGGGGGTAGAGGCATCGGGGGGTCTCCCGATGCCCGAGGAGGTGAGGCTGGAGGAGAAACGTAGCGTGGGCCACTGGCAGAATGAGTTGGCGAAGCTACAATGGCGGGCGTGACGTCTTCGGCCATCGGGAGGTCGCCCGATGGATCATCTCGGTGAGAGGGGCCTCCTCTATCGCCTGGCTGCTCCCAGTCACCAAGGTTAACAACCTCCATGTCAGTGTCTGAGTCTACAGCAGGGGTGGGTTCGTCCAGTTCCAAGACCTTTTTCTTCTTCTTGTCCTTCCTGGAGGCACGAGCAAGTTGTTTCTGCGCCAGCCCAAGCAGATATTGAATGATCCGTTCTTCCATCTCTGTGGCATGAGTGTGACTCACATTGTCCTGGACGATGTCCGCAGTGGGGACAAGTTTATGGAGACCCAAAATCGTCAAATTTCCCCCGCATTGTATGTTCAAGAGAATCATGTCGGGTTTAAGAACACCCCCCATAATTGCATCGAGGGAGGCGACGGTGAGCTCTGCGCCTTGGGACGACCAGTTTCCCAATTCAGGTTGGTCGAGGGAATTGGCATCCACAAAGGTGGGTAGCTTGGGTGAACCGAAAATCCTCCGCAAATGTTTGGCGCTATCACCATCCTGGACAACCTTCGGGAATACAACCAAGATGTACGGGAGCACCTGGGTTTCATGGGCGGGAGTAACAAAATTTTCCTGTTCCGTGTAATACACGACTATGTGATAATCCCAGACGGACGAACCACGCACCCACATGGCAAATTCTGAAGCGGTTGGGAAGGAGCAAAAGAAATAGTGCACCCCCAAAGTTGAAGAGTTTTCCTCAAAGACCTCTAGAAAATCTCGACGTATAGGATGTATGGATGGAACACCTCGTTTTCTGTCCCAGAAATTGGAGGCACTGACAATGTAAGGCTCATCAGAGATATTCCAAGCGCGCACAGCATGAAGAATATCTTGAGCGCCCTTCGCCTTGATGACAAGGTGTTTTGACCTGATGGCATCATCTGCACGCGGCGTGGAAGTCACCCCCTGCATGTAAGCATTGTAAGCATCCCAGAAATCAGGAAAAGAATGTTCATGGGAGATTTTCATCAAGTCCTTCCTCTCCTTCAACCAAGTTTTCCCAGCTTCTGTTCCCTTCACAAGCTTACGCATCATGGCCATGAATGCGGCATCGAATTTGTGCTCTTTGGCCACGGCTTGCCATTCCGAATAGGTCCAAGCCTTGTATCCTTTCCCCTTGTGTGGTCTCTCCCAGCCGAATTTTGTCATCACCTCTTGCCTAATGACCATCTCGTCCTTCTTCTCGTCGCACATATCAGTGAGGGAGACAAGACCTGCAACACCAGGCTGCAAAGATTTGCAACACACTTTCCCTTGGAGAATGAGGTTGCCAATCTCATGGAGCATATCGTCAGGGAGGCCCTGAATTCTGCTAACATCGGATTTGGTGAGGGGAGGTCGTTTTGATGTCCCGGAAAGAGTGACCCCGTGACCGTCAGGAATGATCCCATCAACCCAGTTGTCAAACACCAATCTCCAAGTGGTAAACGTAATTTCGCTGCATATGACAAAGGGGAGACACTCTTTGATACTTCCAGTGTCGTGGAATGTTGTTGTCACTGCAAGCTTGAATTTCTGGACATGGTGTAGAGCGACGTCAGAATATGTGACAATAGAAACAGTAAGCTAAAGGCATCGGGAGGCCTCCCGATAAATGGATAAGTATATCAAAACTCGAACAATAATACTGAGAAGAATAGTACTTACATTCCATTCAGGAGAGTGTATGCCACCCAACTTAGCAGGTTGTGGTTGGTTGTGGTCCATCCAAACTGCACGCCCTTGAGTCACGTCCTCGAAGAATGTAGGCTTGGCGTCTTTGTCGTGAATTTTGAGGTTCAACACTTTGGACATGTACATAACTTTCTCTTTGTCCAGGGACCACACCACGACAATCTCGTGATTCTCGCAATAGGTCTTGATGTCCTGCTTGGCGGCGAGGTCTGGTATGGCCATGACCTCTTTCATGGCCTGAATTGTGTGTTGACCACCAATAATCCAAAAATCGCAATCCAACATATCCTCTTTCAAGGTCGGTTTGAAATCGAAAGGCTTGAACTCTTGCAATGTGTTAACAAATACAATTGGCATGACAAACACTGGTTGCTTAGCCCTGGATCCATGGAGCGCGATGACTTCGTCCATCAACTGTTGGCGTCGCCCCATTGTGACTTGCTTGTGCACCCCAGTAGCCGGTGCGCAGTGCAGCCGGTTCAATGGCACCTTGATCCTCCGATCATCGGCGTCGTCGAGTGGCTCGCAGCCCCAAACGTACAATGGCTCAAGATGGTTGTGGATGGCCTGGTTGATGATTTCCAGCTTCTTGGGGTCGGTCCTGGAGCTCTTCTGCATGCGCAATAGATCTTCGAGGGTAGCTTCCTTTGCGGTCTTAGGTGGCCTGGAGGCTGCCCTCCTCTGTCTCTCCGGAGTCCCACCTGGAGTCGAACCAGGAGTGGAGCCTCTGGAGACCGGGAGGTCTCTCGATCCAGGTGTGGAACCCCTCTTCGCCTTCTTCTGTGTTGGCGGGATGATGATGGCCTTCAAATCCTCCACCATAGACACAAACCTTTCATGCACATCGCTTGGCAACTTCTCGTCGTCGGGGAGCCACATGAAGCCAAAATCTGTCGATCTCCCACAAATATCTATGTCTATTTTGGCGACGGGAACCACCAGGCCCACATAGTTCGTGGCCACGGTGGGGGAGGATTCGCAAAGGTTCAAGATGACGGAGTCCTCTGAATACTCCTTACAATCAACGACATCAACTGAGGTCGGTGACGTGACCTTCCCACCGACCACATAGACAAACCTAATTTTCATCCTTTGTTGAGAGGTGTCCTCCACAACTTCAGCGCCCCACTTCTCAACCTGGTTCTTGACTAAATAAGAGGCCACAGAAGGTGGCTCAAAATGACCTACATTCTCTCCAATCTTTTCAGACACCAGATGCTTCAACCGCAAGGTGCCCATATCGTCTCTGATTCAAACAGGCCATTGTGAGCTTCTAAACAAGTTACGAGAGACCAAATTCAAATATAAATTTATAGAAATCATTCAACATCGGGAGGCCTCCCGATGCTGGGGGATTGCGAATGAGAATTCAATTTGGTGTACTTGCATCGGGAGGCCTAGGGTTGCTGGGGGGTTGGGAATGACAATTGAATTTCGAGAACTGCCATTGGGAGGCCTCTCGATGCTGGGGGAATGAGGAACGACAATTCAATTTCGAGTACTGCCATCGGGAGGCCTCCCGATGCTGGGGGAATGGGAACAACAATCGAGTTTCCAGTACTGACATCGGGAGGCCTCCCGATGCTGGGGATTTGGGGAATGAAAATTCAATTTCGAGTGCTTGCAAAAATTCATGTATGCAGAAACATTTTGCGTGCAATCCAGTTGACATCGGGAGACCTCCCGGTGTCAACATATAATGGCCAACAAACTAAAATTTCCACTGCAATAACTCACTAGTTTTTATATGTGCGGCTATTCCAAGCTCCGTTTGCTCCACCTCCGTGTGCTCCACGCGACACCTCCGTGTGCTCCAAGCCTCTACCTCAGACTACACGTTCAAAAATTACCACACTGATGAGAGTAATGTGGATGGATGATAAATCTTGTGCAAGGATGGATGATCTATGCGTTCATGCCATGGACGAGAGTCTGAACGTCCTCTGCTCACTCCACAATGCAGCAGGGCTTCGCCGTGGAGCAAGTGTTACAAATGGCTCCGGGAGAGCTCCTCATATATACTGCTCCGGAGCCGACATCCTAAACCCTATTTCTTGCCTACGTCAGCTATACAACGTGTGGACTAGATCGCGATGTGACTGCAGGTTGTTGTCCACAGAGATTAGGTTCCTAATATCTTAGCACACTCTGTTTAATGATCACGTCGTGGACATAATGAGGGCGCCAACGGCTCCAATCGCCACCACTTTGCACGCCAATGGCGTCTGCATTGTCACTGTTGCGTGTGCCGCTCACCATCAAATCGCCGTCTTCAATCAACACTTTATTCGTCACGCATTCCAAGACTTCCTCTGGCACGATTCCTAAACTCCTGTCGTGTAACTGAATGGGGACGAGCGGCCGACAACCCTCTATCATAGGGAGCTAAATATAGCCATATTATAGCGACTTCTCAAAAATTACAAGCGGTAATAATGCTTGTGAATAAATTTTACAGCGAGTGAATATACCCTTTGACACCCATCCGACAATATCGGGAGGCCTCCCGATGCAGACAAAAACTGTTAGAATGTCAGGATTATTGCTTCAGGGTAATAGAGCAGCGTGGATGCTGAAATTGAATGCGGAACTACATGAATCTCAAGACCAGATTCACGCAAAAGAAAATGAATGTGGGTTCAAGCATAGTAAAGTGGACCAAAAAAGTGCTCCGGTATATGACAGCCATGATTTTCTTGGTCAAACGCCTATCAACAGTAGCAAAATGTTGTTTAAAATAGATTATTCTTCATGATGACCTCTATTGTTAAGTTAGGTACTCAAATATAGAATACCAATATGAGATCTTAAAAACTTATCATCAAAAGTGGCGTGTAAAAGCAACTGACTAAATATAGTTTTGAACGTAACTTTCATGCCCTCAAATATTTTGAGCTTGGAATTTCTTTTCATATTCCTTGAATTCGTTATAAACTTGAGGCCATCGTAAATTTTTTTTCAAAAATTCATCAATTTAATGTAATGTAATTGTATTTTAAACACGTTTTTGACAATTATCTTTACAATGACACCCATTTGCACCACCACTTGCACCGTCTTCTAAAATACAGATTCATATGTTTTCTAGATGTTTATGAATTTTTATTACATAAAATTCAAAGTTAGTATATTGTTTTGGATCACTTTCACTTAAACCTGAGCAAGGATCAAGAGCTGTCCACTTTACCGTGCTTGCACCCATGTAGAAATCAATGTTGACTACATTCAAAATTTGGAATTATGAAATCACTTACCCCATTCTAAGCTCAATTGTCGTTTCAGTGGAGAGAACAATGTCAGGGCTCGGCGCTATGGTTGCACGATGACCATTAATGATGACGAGGCCTTCTGCGAGAACAAGTGGTGGAAGAACCAAGGCGATAAGAATCCAAAAATAGATAAACAACAAGAAGTAATCCAATGGATCCAATGCAGTAGAAGAGAAGGCATGTTTTGGATTAGGCCGATATCACAATGACCACCACAGAAATCCCTCTACACCTCTTCATTCTGAGGTTGCGACTCCTCATTTCTAACGCTTCATTGTGCGTGCTTGACGCTTCATTCCGCTACGTCCCATGTATGTACGAGAGTCTAGTGTACAATCCTCTTGCTTCATCAATATGCAAGTTTCTCGCAGGCCACACTTACTTTCATTCGCACACATTCATGCCGAGACTTTCATTCACAAGCTTTCATTCTCTGACATTCATTCAAATTGATCATCCACAGTATTCATCCATTTCATTCATCCATAGTGACGTCAGCACTGCACATCGTGACGCAAGATCGGGAGGTCTCCCGATGATCTGAGTTGTGACATTGTTTTCTTATCCTGGAACACCAATAGGATCGGGAGGTCTCCCGATTCCGTCGCTCAGGATTTAGTATGTTCAACTCCCAATCAATGGATCGGGAGGTCTCTCGATGCTCGTAGCGTTGGGTACTTTAGCTGAGATTTTTGGAACACCCGACCTTGCATCGGGAGACCTCCCGATGCACGTTTACCACCCCCTTAGCACATCGTAGTCATTGGTGTTCATGCAGGATCGGGAGGCCTCCCGATCCTGAATGATTTGTGGACATGGCTTTTACCGCAGGCTAGAAAGTCTATTTCATATTGAATGACATCCAGGTAGGTATAGGCGAAGTGGTCGATGGCATGTGCGTTCAGAGTCCTCCTTTGCCAGGACAAGTATTCATCAAAGCACTGCGTGTGCACTACGGCCTCGACCAGATCGTAATCGATTATCCGAATGTTGGTGATTGCATTGGCGACTCGGTGGGGTATCCAATTCCATGGGCCCCTGAGAATCTTGTGGTGTGTGGCGGGGACGTTGTGGAGTCCTCCATTGATTCATCGGGGGAGCTCACTGTATTCGAAGATGATGACGAAAAAATGGAGGATCCCCAGAATTCCGAGCCTTTGCTGCCAAGTTCTCCAGAACCGAACGAATTGATTCTCCCAATGTCGACGCCATCGCATCCGATAGAAGATTCTTACTCCTCACGGACAGAGTGGAGACACAAAATTTGCAATTTGGAGGACAACACGGGTGTTGTGTTGGCGACAGGCCGAATCTATGCTTGCTTGCCAGAAGAGGTATTTGTCATGAATATGATTGGACCCGATCACGTTGGCGTGATGGTCATCAGTTCGATTCCAGGAAATGGGGACCAGATAATGTCCATGAGATTGTGGTCATTAAAGGAAACCCGTTTCCTAGACGGTCTCCTGCTCTTTGAGGTGGACCAGCACCTTTGTGACAATCCATCGAGTGAGAGTGAAGAAGAATTCTTCGCAGGTGTTAAGAAATCTGCTTATCGCAGTTCCATTCGCAAAAAGAAAACACCGGAGAAGGCGCCCAAAATTGGTCGTCTCCTCGACTTGGCGTCTATTCGCGCTGTCAGTGCGCAAGAATGTTGCTCGATGAACTGTTATCAATTGTTTCCATGGTCGTCCACCCAACACGTCAGAGTGAACTACTGGAGGAAGTCCTTTGACGAACGGAGAGAATGGGGTACGGAGGTTTTCAGTAGGATGCAAACCATGGGATCGGGACATGGAGTTGTGTTGGAGGGCAAAATTGTCTGTCTCTGTGCTTGGTGGAAAATTCATGGCGTATCTCGTGCAACGTTTATGACTTACAAGCAACGATATAGAAATGGAAAGAGATCGTCAACTCATGGCAACAAGGGCATGCGAAAATCCAGAGCGAGGACCATCCAAGCTCAAGCGACTATGGAGTCGATCATTCGCATGAATGCTGATCAAATACCCCATCAGATGAAAGGAACTGGAAATGAACGGCAGGATATTCGCAAAGTTCTTCCTGCTCATCTCACCTGGGAGAAGGTGCGGGAGGAAGTTAATGAGGTAAAAACACGTCAACATTATTTAATATCTTTTAGGAATCCTCAGCATCGGGAGACCTCCCGATATCCAATCCTATTTCTGTGATTAACGCATTCTTTTATCATGCAATCCACGCATGTATTGAAATATGCTGCATATTTGTTTGGGTCCACTGTCACGCAGAGCATCGGGAGGTCTCCCGATTCTATGCATTTCTCGTGTAGAGCTTCTGTTGGAATTTCGTTTCCACCGTTCTATTTCTTTCATGTTTGTGTTTCCTTCCTTAATTTATATTCATTACTTTTGCATTCCCAGGCCATTTCATTATGTATTTTTACTTCTCGTCTTTCTGTACAGAGGGTGATCCACGACCATCGGGAGGCCTCCCGATGGCCATGGCCTTCCAGTTCTTTCCGTTTTTCGTTTTTTTTGTGCATTCAACATTCTTCTCAAACAGTGGACATGCATTTTGAACATTGGATGTTTCCACAAGCACTCTGTTCAGAGTTTGTATTTATTCATATACAAAAAAATTTGGGCATCTATGGATTTGCAAACACTATGTTCAGAGTATGTATTTATTCATATACAAAAAATGTTTACATTGGAGTCTCCATCCTATTCTACTCACTTTCCAATGAACTTCTACTTTTCTATCAACTATGACCCGCTGCTCGAATCTTGAGTTGCCGAGCTTTTGTAGATCTCTTCGTCAGTTTCGGTGCGAGGTTCTCGATCGTCGAAGACTCCATACTCGCCGTTGTCCCTGGCGTAGGCTTCTTCATCTTCGGGGACTTCTTTCTCCTCGTCGTCGTCTTCATCCTCCTCCTCCTCGTCTTCGTCTTCGTCATCCCCGTCGCCGCCTTTCTCCTCTTCCTCTACATGATGAGCGAAGAACTCCTCGTAAATCCTCCAGTCTTCTGTGTCGCGATCGCCTCCACCATTGTTGGATGCTCCCATGCTGGAATGCTGCGAATTCTCTCCCCCTCCCTCTCTCCAACTCGCGGTTTCCCTGGTGGAATTCTTCGAATTCCACACCACTCGGGTGTTCTCTTTGTCGCGTCCTCTGCTCTCATCTACTCTACATTTCTTTGAACTGCTCCCCTCACACCTACCCCTTCCCTCCTTCCTTCTCATACTGCCGGGTTTGTTAAAGTCTTCTATTGAGTGGGATATGCAAATCGACTCCTACAGCGATGGATGTTGGTGTTTCTGCGCTGTCTGGGGGCCTCCCTTATAAGCGTTTCAATTCTCATGGGACATCATTTCCTTTCCCACCTATCATTAAGACGTAAGATTTTCTTGGCATTTTACGTATGTGCATATGATCTGTGGGGCCATCATGTTATGTGAATCTGATACGCCGCATCTTCTCTTTAATTCTGATTACATCTAATCAAATAATTATTATAATATCGCCATCGTGTGTGTTACATGGGGAGGTCTCCCGATAATTTGGCCGAATTCGCACGTGCCTAGTATATGTAACCGATGGCACGTCATCTCCTGAAATCATGCTGCCATGGTTCATTATCCATTTTTCCATCATTTAGTTTAATATTTTTATTTTTCCATTTGTGTCCAGTTTGGATCACGCATCGGGAGGGCTTCCGATCCTTTCATTGTTTATTACTTCTGCAGTTTACATTGTCTTTATTATTCATGATTTATTTCATTTTTTATTGCTTCTGCAGACCTCCACGTCCTTTGGAATACAGAGTGTATCCCAGTCCACTGTCAGTCGCCTTCGGAATAGTGTATTTCGAAACATTGACGTTCGTAAAGGCGGCTTCAATTTCTCAAAGTGCTCTGAATGCGAACACTACAAAGACTTGATTGACATGAGTATCAAAGGCAGTGAAGAGAGGGAGTTGAGAAAGCACAACAACCACCAGGTTTCATGCCGCAATCTCTATCATGCATGGCGCCATGAGTCCAAAATTAATCCCCGCGAGGTTTTGACTATCATCCACGACGGCATGGACACAAACAAAACAGCAATCCCCCGACTTCGTGTCATCAAGAAGGCCACTGCAGGGTTGTTTCAACTTCCAGTCAGCCTCACTGGCATGGTCACTCATGACCACGGCGACGGCGCATATGCACACTACGCAACCGACTTGTGGCCCAAGGACTCCAACTTCACCATTTCGTCCCTTGCCAGGTGCCTCCGTGCGTTGGAGAAATCCCCTGTTCGAAATTCCAGAATGTTGTTTCAAGATCCTCCATTGAATGATTATTTTGATAAACTTCTATGGGATAAATCTCGGTGAGTTCTTCATTCTTTTTGTCCAACATCGTTATTCAAGTCATGGGGTCCTTGTCATCGGGAGGTCTCCCGATGCTCCCTCTTTCTCCTCCCATGGCTGTCCTCCTTCGTTTATATCGGGAGGCCTCCCGATTCCGCAGCCTCCAACCTCACCTCCATTTTCTGGTCCCTTTTGTGTGCAGTTGCCGATCTTCCCTCCCCGATGCAACGGATGCTCCAGATGTTGTACGTCCCCTTCCAAAGAAATTATATCTCCAGCTGGACAACTCCGCTAGGGACAATAAAAATCAATACGTCATGGTCTTCTTGTCCTTGCTGACAGCTCGCAAGGTCTTTCATGAGATCCAGGTCGGTTTCCTTCTCGTGGGCCACACCCACGAAGATATTGACGGCTACTTTAGCTACTTGTCCAAACAACTCAAAACAACCAACACCTTTGTCTCTCCGACCTCATGAAAACGTTCATGGAATCACAGTTCCTTTCCTTCATACCCGAGTTGATTCAGGAGGTTGCTGATTTCAAATCCTTCATTAAGGGATACGCCGAGGAGCTCGTCGGTCTTAAAGAAATGCACATTTTTCACTTCTTCCTCGATAACGATGACTGGCCTGTATTCCAGTATAAAAAATCCGCACTTGATCCGGATTGGTTGCCACGAAGCAGCTCCGTTCGCATGTGGAAGGACGATGGTCGTGGTCGTCCCCTCCTCCCCTCTGGCGACCCTCCTGCGCTCCAGATTAGGCCTCCTTGGGGCCACGTTCTTCCTGGCCGTTACGGTGACAAAGAAGTAACTGATGACGATGCACGTGATGCAAATCACAAGAAGGATGGGATTTGTGCTGGTATCAGAAAATATATCGAAATTTGGGAGAGCGGTTGTCTTGAGAATGATACCTACCGTCAAAAAATGGAGGATTATGTCACCTACTGGAAAGATGTCGCTGACGAATTGGATGCTCCTTTCCCCCCCCCCCCACGCCTCCCACCCTACAACTTGGTTTTTGGCCTTCTACTTCTTACACCACTCCAAATTCATCTATGTCTGACCTTCCTCAGACTGACACAACCCCCGAGGATGTTCCCATTGATCCCTTCTGTGGAGTGGCCCGCGACAAACCCAAGGAATCCTTCAATCCTTACAGAGATGTTCTCCTTGGTGACTTTGTTCTTGTTCGGCCTTCCGACGTTGACCTCTACCATGTCTGGATGGGCCGAGCACTCACTGCTGTTCAACTTGATCGTAGCCATCCCCAGTATGGACAATTTCAAATTCGATATTGGAGGCCGACCAAAGGCAGGAAAAAAAATTCTGACCATGATCGCTACAAAGGGGCTTGGGATTCTAAGTGGGAGTGTGACCCATCTTCCACAGCTGTCATCAATTAGTGCCACAAAAAAGAAAAGGACAATACTCGTAAACTTATTTATAAGTAGTGTCATTAGAAAAGTTACCACACTGACATAAAATACCATATGACACTAAATACAATATTTAGGGATTGATATCTCTATAGCAAAAATTAGAAGCAAAAACTTTGGAAACGCATTGAAGTTATTTGTAAAGTGTCTCAATGAGAGACAAAAGCATAGGTTTGATTCCTCTTTAAGAAAACTTTATATTAAAATCTTGTAAGCTCGTCATGTATTGGAGCCTATTTTGAAAGTTGGGTGGAACTTTTGGGCCCTCCTCTTTCCATCTCTCAAACTTTGACAAATTTTAGGATCTAAAATAAGATATGCACATGGGACCGGCTATCCTACATCCTGGATTGGCCTATGCAAGGCTAGTTTGGCCCATCCATCCTAATAGGACAAAGCCAATAAGACAATTTTTAATAACCCAACACCGCACTTTTGTAGGTAATTTTAGCATTAAGAAAAATTGGGTGACTTTGTGTTGATTCTCATAAACTTAGGGTTTGGGACTAAACCCATGGTTTCATCTACTTAATTCTACATATAACTCTATTATGATCACAAACATCTTACCTTTATGATAAACTTGTCATGATTTGTCCAAATTACAAATACTATAGATCGTTAAAAAGTTGCAAGAGCATTATGACTATGAAGTGATGAAATTGTTAAAAAGTGTGTGAAAATATGATATGAGTCTTAACATATAAGGTGGAAGTGCCTAAATCCAACAACAACAATAATACGGACACCTATATTTGATTGGCATATGGTTGAGTGTAGATCTAAGCCCTCACACCAAATGAAGAAAATGTACAAACATGATAGGACTATGTGCTCAAAATATGTTGACAAATTATGAGCTCAATAGTCAACATTATTGGAAGGGGGGGTTGCTATACGACCATTTAATGACTATGAGAATCCCTACTTTCACAATGAATAAGACATTCCAATATAAGCTTCTAAAATTAGGAGACAAATGGTTGTGGGCACGATTATGATTCACTATTTATCTCACACTTGTTACGTGTTTCATATCCTATGGGAAGTGGGTATCGTCGTAACACGTGGCTACCTCAAACTAAGGCAAATGAGGCTAATGTGGACACCTACAATCATGTGGAATCATACAACCGATGGATTCAAGCATTAGAAGCTTGAGCAACTTAGCAATTGCGAAGCATGACAAAAGGATTTGAAATCATTGAAACATGAGTTGAGGAAGGTGTTTATGTAGGCTTTGGAATCAAAGATTCTTTGCTTTCCAATATGGTGTTATAAGGTGGAACTCTTCCATCGTTCAATGTTGTGAAAGCCTATATGACCATTTAACGACTATAAGAATCTATACTTTCATAATGAACAAGATATTCATTATGAAATCCCTAAACGCAGCCAACCCAAAGCCTTCTTTCATTTGTCTCCCAGTGACTTTATTTCAACTGGATATGAGAATGCTTTTGCTTTTGAAACCCCCCCAGAATTCTGGCAGGGATTAGCATCTGTTTTCTATCACATATGAGTGCCATTGATCAATTTGTTGGGATCCGGGGTGGCAACACTTGTATAAGAAGCAAGGGTCACCAGCTGAGGAAGAAGAATTGAAGCTGCAGGTTGTAATGCAAAAAATCATAATGAGAGTATTATACGTTATAATGAGAGATTTGAAGAAAATAGCTCCACCTGCTAATCCTAATAAGTTATAGATGATCATTTGTTTATCACGAGAATGACTTGAAACTAAGAAATGCTCAATCCACTTGAAGTTGTTACATTAGTTCTATGGGAGTTCGATATACACCTACAACCATTTAGCTAGGTAGAGCACACGTAAAGTTCGGACTTGGACATTATCAAACATTGGAATACGATGGATTATTATGACATTGGCGAAGAGTGCATATGCAAATTGATATTCATTGTGAATCCAAAGTTACGGTATACTTTCCATGTAATATATGAAATGGACTAGACATGCAATTGAAGATTAACGAGATTAGACCATCATCTCCGACCTCATATAAAATTTGAAAAGCATAGACACCATAATCATCTATAATATGCTATGATGTTTATGAGTGAAGTTGGGCTTAACTAGGATCTTCAAGGCATTTAGACCCAAATAAAGAGAAAAAGACTAATGAATATGAGTTGTGAAGGTACACAAGAAGGTACACCTATGAAGTCAACTCTAAAGTTTTACAAGAGATACAACTTGGGAACAACTTCATCATATTTAGAGGTAATGAATTGTGAGAACTTAAAAAATCTCATGTTTTCTTCATGATTTGATTTACTAGGCAAAAGGTGCTTTGTTGTTGTTGTTGTTGTTGTTTATGCTTCGATCAAGGACTCATTTGTTGCTACATAATCTAAACTCATTAGGGACATAATCTACCGCTCAAGTAGTTGCCTTTCCCCCGCTCACATACAACACCAACAACACCAACAACACCAACAACAAGTGCAAGCCCGAGCCCCCTCACGGCCCTCAAACCTTGGATCCTACACCTGGCCCTAAGTCCCCCTGGAAGCTGCCCTTCTTAGAATTTTCAAGAATATAATAAATAAATTTTTATAAATTCTAAGAAAGGAAGCATAAAGCTAGGGGGTTTGGATAGTAATCCATGCATAAGAAAAGCTACTTATAATAAGTTCTAAAATTAATATTTGAAAATCCAAATCTTTTCTTTTTGATGTCATTGGATTCCTCTCAATGTCCTCTTCCTATGCATGTTGTTTGTCTTTCCACAATAACAAATTCTAAACTCTTCGATGCATTGGAAGGGAATAATAGGGAGCTGTTTTTGGAAGAAGAGTTGCCACCCCAAGCGCCAAGGAAAGCTTGCAGGGCCGTCCCTTAAGAGCAAGGAGCTTCACTGACATCCGTGGGAGATACAGGAAGCATCGGGGCCATCCACTTTCATCTAGATCCGACGGCTCTATGTCACCGCCACGGCAAGCTGGTAAGCCACGGAAACAAGTCGACAGGAGATTCCTAGCGCTCAAATAATCATTAAACCCGTCAATTATTTAGGGCATCAACTTAAAGTGGATAGTTCACCAAGTCCAATCTATTCCATTCGATTTTAATATGTCCAAGTTAGACTCGATAGCACATGAGTTTCAATCCAATCCACCCCCTACATTTGCTCAAATGCCTTCCCCGTGCTCGAACCAAGTGTATTTCACAGTGTCTGGGGAGATTTTTGGACATAATTGGTCGAGATGCTAGTGTTTCCAAGTGCAACTGGTTACATGTTGACATCTTTCGGGTTTTCTTCATTAATTTGAGGCATAGTCTTCAAACACCTCGAAAACGATCGGCAAAAGTCCTGAAGTTTTAGACTTCAACCGGGTCATAGTTCAAACTCAAGCACTTCATCTGTACCTGGCGGTCAGTGCTCGCTGTTCATCGATCTCACAGCAGCAGTGGAGACGAGGTGCGTTGTCACATGCATGGCCCTCATGAGCCCCGCTAGCATGCATCTTTGTCCCCACCTAAGATAGTAGTATTGCCCTCTCTACACCCTAAACTCTGTAGTATCAACCTCCATAATGTCACTCACTCTCTAATATCCTGAAACACTAGGGAACGGATGTGCGTAGTTCAAATCTCACTCCTTAGTGTCACATTTCTCTCCCTTATATCACGAATTTTGTCATTAATGCAAACCACCAAAGAAGTCAACCCACACCCTTGCATTGCGTCATGTGTCAATATGCGGAGTGTCACCTTCTTATTCTCATTCTTCTTCTTCTTCTTATGCCACTTGTTGAATGTTGGTGCATGCATCTGCCACATCACCCGGGAAGGCGAAGCGGAGTGGACCACACCACACCATTTACTATGTTGCACTTTGTGTGATTCCATAGTGTCACATGCTACACTAATTCACTAGTATCACGCATCCATGTTAACACTACAAAACTTCGTAGTATCATGTGCACTTTGGTTGCCACAGGTGTGATGCTACAGAGTTTAGAGTGTACTTACGGTGGATGGGTCTTAAATGGTTACTTTTCCTAGCTAGTCCACTTTTCTAGCTAGTACAAAACACACGATTTCTGGCAAGTTCGAAACACATGATTAGTACGAGAGGTTAGCAAATCCAAGCCGAGGCCATAGCCACTATCCTCGTTATTTTTGGAGCTCGTATGAATATTCTATTCATTGTCAATGTGAAGATTCTCATGCTCATCAAATGGTCTTGTAGGTACCTCCCCATCATGTGACTATTGAGCTTAGAATGGTTATCATAATTTGAGCACACAATCCAATCTTTTTTGAACATTTGTTTTTTTGGTATCTGACCTTGGAGACGCACCAAATCACATACCACATCAAATGTAGGTGTCTAATTAAGATATGTAAATGAACAAGGGATGTCTACCTTACCAAGAAACCGATATCTAATGCCCGATTTGTCATGGCTCGTCACCTTGTCTTCAATGCAACATTGGATAAATGTGTAGGAAGATAGTAGCTACTGTAAATAGTATGTAGCTCAACGCTCTTGAGCCACCCTAATAGGTTTCTACATTTCCACTCGAGTTCAACTAACTATCGAAGTGAAACTCTTAGAGTCTACATTCCATCAACAATTGAACCTTTGAAGAGTATTCAGAATTTGATCTTTCCTTGCGTTTAAGAGTTTAAAAAATGATCCCAAATACAAAGCTCTTGGTGATGGACAATGTTTTTGTCAATTGGATGATCTTTATCTCACAGATCTTAAGAAAAAAAGAAAAAAAGGAATGCCAGTGTTTGGTTTTACATTGACATGCAATGTCCGTTCGCCATCCCCACTCCATAACTGCATGGTTTATGGGGGTGGAGGTGATTTAGCGCCTATTCTCATGGGTGGACTGTGAGTTAGTGTTGGTCCCATATTGCGTGAGTAGTGGTTAGTTGTTATTGGGATTTTTAGTCTAATGGTATATGGGCTTGTCTCTTTTTTGAGTTTCCTTTTTGTTAAATATGATATGCGTTAGGATCTTATGGCTATTTGTGAGAAACTCATGGATCTTACTAGAATGTTCAGGCTCTTTTTGACATGATGCACATTTTGTGAAAAGTATTTATAACTTTTGGTGTTTAATTTTGTTTTTCACGAATTAATTTTGAACTGCAAGTTCCCAAATTCATATGAATGTCCATGTATCCATATAGATTTATGGCAAATAGACATGCACATGTACTATGTATAGTGATTTTAGATCATGAACTAATGAAATCGGTCATCAAAGTTCTTGGTTGGAGAAGTTTAACCACGTGGTAACATGGGTGAGCATGAGGGGTTTAAGTATCAGTCTTTAGACTGAGCCAAATGTCCTGCAAGACTTTTGGCAACATTCCAAGGAAGTCATGGATATTTGTCATTCATGTTTACAATTACATCTACATTTAAAACTTTACATTCTCCAAAAACATTTTTGTGAGCTCCCCAAGCCATTTGCAAATTACCAGAGGTCATAACCATGTTCGGCACTTTGGAGCCAATTTTGTTTTGAGGTGACACATGGGATTTGTGGGGTTATGACTAATAAAATAGTGACATGTGGCACTTTGCTCATATTTCGAATCAATTTGTGTCGATTTGTTTATCACCTATGGTATAATAGTCTTTAGCAATGTGTCATGATGTCGTTTTTTAACATAGAAACGTGAGAAATAATATCCTTTTGACCATATTCACCCACATACTACCTTTGATATGAATTTTATGACAACTTCAATCTAAACTAACTAACATTGAGGGCATAGAAAGGCACTATAATGACAAAACCAAGAGCATGACGTCATCATTTTGTTTGTAATTTCTATTGGGTTTTACATTAGGATCCGGATCCAAGAAACTTAGGGTCCAGAAACACCCTTTTAACCACTGAAAGCATGAGATATTGCAAAATAACCAACTTTTGACTATGAGGCCATGCATGGGTGGGGTAGCTTGAACGGCTCGAGAAAAAATTGGATCATATGTAGAATAAAATTTCTTTAATTTGATACATAGTAAATTTTGTGATATGGTCCTATTATGGTGGTCATTTGTAAAATTCTAAGTGACTTTTGCCATTCTGTTAATCCTTTTGAAAGGAATACAAAATGAACCAAAGATTTTGTATGTGATTTGTATACACACAAGGGTGTGGGCTGGGGATTCATGGCACTCACTAAGGAACATCCATCCAAGATATCGTGGATGAAGTGGCTCCAATAAAAAAAGCCCCCCTATGGGGTTGAGGGCCGATTCATTCGAATGTGACATCACTAGACTAATTCGGGGCCTTTGACTCTATTTACGGAATAAAATTGCCTAAAAATAGTCATTTAGATGATTCCTGTGTTTTTTCATCCACATGGATGATTATACTTGAGTGCCACGAATCCCCGGCCAAGGGTGTGTTTGATGGGATGCATTACGATTTGTATGAACCAAACATACAAATTACGATTATTGGAGCTTTACGTTCACTGGCTGAAAGCATTAGTTTTCGTAACCTAGTGGGAAAATCCAAAAATAGTTATGACACTAACCTCTTTCTCTCTCAAATAGTTAATTTTGTGACATCAGTATTTCGGGTATCAAATTGCATCAAGGCCTATCACAAAGAGACTTCATAACACATAATTTCAATTGGTTGGCTTAAGGTGGCGGAGACCCGTTGAATTCTACTTGTTCCAAGTGCAAATGAAATAAATTAAGGTATATGAGTTTTTTGTTTTTTTGGTCAAACACCTACATTTGATTGGTGTGTGGTTAGGTGAGGATTAAAGATCAAACATCATAAAGACACATCTTCAAAAAGTATAGAATTGCCTCTTCAAATTTTATTAATTACTCCATACTCAATAGTAAACACAATTGGAAGCACCTATACATTCAGTTAAGGAATTGCGGGAAACAAGCATTTTCGATAACCATATCCGCTTTTCAATCGAATCTTTGTTCTTGCTTCATCGTAGATTTGCTAAGCAACACAAGTTTTGTTATGTAATTCCAATCGATAGAAGTTGGAGAACATGAAATATGAACCAAATAACACCCACATATGTTAAGAGAAAATAAATCAATCTAGCCTTGAGAAATATATTTGTGAAAAGGACTACCGATAATAAGCTTAGGTAGCAAGTGCTTTCAACTTTGAGCTTAAGTTTGCTTCTTGCGCTTTTAGGGGTTTATTTATTTTGTCTTTTTAAAGAAAAGAGAGAGAGAGAGAGAGAGAGAGAGAGAGAGAGAGAGAGAGAGAGCCCTCGTAGAAAGCAAAACTTGGGAAGGATTCCTTGGCTTGGGGACTGAATCCGATGGATCAAGCACGATTCGACGATGAATGCAACCCAAGTAGGGTGGAATTGATAAATCTTAGAGATTGATTGTTGGACTCTGACGAGTGGGCGAAGCAAATTTTGAAGCAATGCAGAGCGTTCGAGTTTTGCGAGTCTCCGTGCAAAGAGCAGGAGTGGGCGTCACATGGTCGCCGGGTGTGCCTAATGCCCCGAAAATGATCCTGTCATCGCTGCGTTGCTTGCAATTCGAAGCCAAAAATGATGAGCCTGAATATGGGGCCGGTAAGAAAACACGAGCCTCAATTTGCATAACTGTATGTAATCTTAGAAAAAATCAAGGAAGATGGTAGGTTTTGCCATGGGAATGGAGTTTGGGAGTCCCCGTACTCCCATATTGTTAAAAACTTACTTCATTAGCATTAGCATCCCTCTCCCATGCCAAAAAGATTTAGCAAAAGGGAAGATAGACAAGGGATCCATGGCATGACAAAAGTGAAGCATCATGGCTCGAGTGCAAAATTGTGATTGTACGAGTGCAAAGGAGAAGTCCTCTTGAAGGATGTTGATGTCTTACATATGTGCACACCATTGCCTTCCATTTCTCAAGCATCTAAGTGTTGCGGTGACGTAACCTACTTGGCAAAGGAGGAGTGAAGGTTGATGTCTTAAATGTGTTGTGCACATGATCGCCTTCCATTCTCAGGCATCTAAGTGGTGGGGTGACTTAACCTGCTTGACAAAAGGAAGTTGTCTTGACAAATGTTGATGTGTTATATGTGTTGTACATAACCATCTTCTGTTTCTCAAGCATCTCAGTGCTGCGGTGAGTTAGCCTACTGGAAAGATTGTAAACGAGAAGGTCTCTTGAAGGAGGTGGATGTCTTATATGTGTTGCACATATCCGCTTTCTGTTTCTCAAGCATCTAAGTCTTGCGGTGACTGAACCTATTTGGCGGCCACCTTCCATTCTCAAGAATCCAGGTGTGGTGGTGATTCTCCTATTTGGGAGTCGTCTTCTCTCCTCACTACGGGCAACTATCCACATGTCGGTTTAACTTCACCTAGAAGTAAATTTTGTCCCCGTGGTTCACATAGTTACACGAACCGACGAGCAATAGGAGATTGTTTGATTATTTTTTCCAACACTTTAGGTGATCCGATTTTTAAAATCCCATCCACATTGGGACCTCCTATAATATTTACCATGATGGAAGATCGTGGGTTTTGTTGTTGAATTGGAGTTTGGGGTTTGTTCAGAAGATGCATGAGCTAATTTTTGATGTTTCCTGGGCAGAGGAGCTGCGAGGCCTGCTACCCAGGGGTTTGACATGCTGGGCTTGCTTTTGATCATCGAAGGAAAACAACCCGAAATTATTACAGGTGCCGGGGAGGTGACCTGAAATTGCAAAGGAAGCTTTGGCCAGGGAGAAGCCCTCAAAGGAGCCATTCCAGTTGTGGCCCAGCTCGGTGAAAAAGAATGAGAGAGTGCAATATAGTTGGTATGACGGAAGCAGCTTGAGCAATCTGCAAACTCTTGGAGTGGAAGTTTTTGACGACGGTGCGGGGAACGACATCACTTTTCTGCATTGCCAGATGCAACTGAGCATGCCATTATATTTTGTGTCTTCGGTGGGAGCACCAGGTAACTTCATCTACCACGTTGCTCGCCGCGTGCCCCTCTCAAGTGCTTACATTTAGGGCCTAAGGTTTAGGATATGGGGTTTAAGCATCTCAAATTGCAAGAGGGGAGCATTTAAGGTTCAGTCTGTCTCGTTACACACTCTTCAAGGTTTGTATATTTTTACAATGTTTTAATATTAAATATTTTTACCATGTAAATTCAACATTCAGGTAATGTTTCGACCATCTTAGATTCGAGTTTCCACGATAAAATATAGAAAGCAAAAATTGGAATTGCATGCTGTGTTTGATAGGCGTTGATTCAATGTTGTAGTTGAATATGATTGAATCGATATAATGGATCTAGAGGTTTGTGATGAGGCTCTCCAGGTCTGCTCATCGTTTCTACTGTATTGAATTGTTTCTACTAGATTGATGTGTACTCATAATCTTGTGAGGGGTTTTTGGTGTGTTAGATTCCCACATTAGAACCACATGCATTACACCGAATTGTTCATATATCTCGTGATGGTGTGTGTAAGAATGCGATTTCGCATGTCAGAACATTTCCAGTTGGCTATGCAATTTGTTGTGGTGTATTAATCCTTAAAGGCTTGGAGACTCGAGTGGAGTATTTTGGAAGACGTGTTCTTAAAATCACATTTCCAAGGATTTCTTTAGATATGTTACACAAGAAAAGTTGGGAGGCGTCATCAAAGGATCACATCTATATAGTATAATTTACAAAAAGTACTTATGGTCCTCCCCCAATGAATTTGGAAGTACTGTACAACCTTTGAATATACATAATAACAACAAATCTCACTCTTCTGGATGTGAGAAACTTGATGTGATTGACTAATAATACACATAGTACAGATTGGTGGAAAGTTGCAGGCGTAGTATGATCTTGAGGTGATTAAACAGTCAAAATGTCACTTGAGATGTGAGCGTTTCATAAAGTGTATAGAATAACCATTTATGATCAAGCTTTTGGAGGTGGTAAACAATTTCAATGGCTACATATGGGGAACATCTTTGCTGAGAAATACGTTATCTTTTGAAATTGACAGACCCATTGATGTTTAGGCCAAGAAAGGTTGAATCCCCAATATTCAGAGTGCAGAGACCTTTGTCTACCCCCGATCGGCATTTCAGGAACAAGCTCTCAAGGCTATTGAGAACATCATAACACAATTGAAGAGTGGCAATTCAGCAATTCTTGCTGAAGGGCCGATAGGAGCAGTTTTACATGGGACATCATTTCAGGCTGGTACCAATGGTCAACAACAGTCCCCCATCTGTTCCAGTCTCCTTGCACTTCGGCCGTTCTCAACTCCTGGAGGGCACCAGGTGTGGGAGTTTATATGTTTTGAGCCTAACATGGCTTTTGCTATTAAAGCACGACTTGAATCGCTGAAAGGAGAGAACCAACTGCTAGTTCCAGATGAACTGGTGGAGTTTGAGAAATAACCGGCTGAAGTCCAAAACTTCAGGAATAGTACCGATCATTTTAGAGGCATCTATAGAATATACCCCAAATTGATGAAGAAAACTGACAGATCACAACATGTAACCGATTGCACCTGGAAACACTAGGACTTTGACTGATTATGCCCAAAATCCTCTTCAGACACTGACTCAAATAATCACTGGAACCTTGCTCAATAGAGGTATCCTCTAACTCAATTGAACTTTTGGTCGGGAATTGGTTGTTTTGCATACAACATCTTCCATACTTGGTGCACGGTTGGAGGTAGTGTGGAGGTTTGCACAAAGAACATTCTATATCGGCTCATTGTGGGTCAAAGTAGTATAAATGGAAATGAAATATACTCCAGTAAAAGCACATTACATGTGCAAACCATATTGAAAAGAAAAAAAAATTAACCAATGTATGGAAATATTTGAGATACCATGCTAGAAGTTTTCGCATTCAACCTATCAACCTTCCAAAATTTAATTGTAACAGCTAATGCAAGAGCATATGATGTGAAATTTACCATGCAAGTCGTTTGCATAGTCCACTCAAGTACATATTGATTTTGATTTTTCATAGTAAGTGCCCATCTGCTAATTAGTTGTAAATAGAATCCCACAAGTGTTAGAATTATTGGGACAACCGTGATTCTCCTTGTTGTTTGCCACATATGTATGATGTAAAAAATCGCCACACTTGACACCAACAAGACCATAACCACCGATGGCCCCACAACCTGACTCTTAGTAACTTCATGTGCAGTGTATTTTTCGCACTGATCTACAAAAGTTTGTGCTTCGGCATCTGTCAAATAAACACGAAAGGGCTTATAACATGTCCTTACAATATTGTGGAGGAGAGCCTTGATCAAGATTTGTATGCTCAACACTAACGCAACAACTTCAATTGGACTCACCGGGAGTCCTTGTACAGTCCGAACCACAACACCATAAATATATCCCGTGCTCTGCACTGCGGATATAATTGTAGCCAACCCAGAACTTCCTTGCAAGACCTTGAGTTGATCGTATGGAGGAAGAACACCCATTTGCAACAAAACTTCTTTTCCCTTATCACCAAGGCGAATGTTTTTGGTCTCCCGTGATTCTTCTTGTCCACGACCAATCACAACCGCTTCAACAAGCCTCGGCAAGGTTGGTACAATAAAGCTGTCCGGGATAGAAATCGTTGTAGGCACAGTGATGACAACTTCACAACCGCATACGATCTTTGCAGGGTGTTTCGTCCATGGTAACAAGGAGAAAACTGTAAACCCAGGCACTCTCCGCCTCATGTGATAGCTCCACGCCGCATTCCCAACGAGATCACCAAGCATTACAACCGGACATACAATGACCGCAATGATATGTAGAAACCATACCACAACTTTATCCAATGTCGACAGATCACCCTCCATATGTGACTTCATTAACTCCCAGGAATCAAAGGAGAGCACAAAGAGGGTGACAGCACCGCCCCAAAGAGTTGTCACCAACTCCCTTGTCTTAGGGCACTGTTCATCACATTCGTATATCCCAGACGTTTGATCAGCAGTCACAAACAGATCACTACGGGCGAGCAAATCAGAGGACCACATAGTGATCACCACGGCTAAGGTAGCCAGAGGATCGAAGCGCCAACGCAACCTGCGCAGCCAATCAAAAACCACCTTCATTTGTATCCCAACGACTTTATTTTACCTCAAGATGAGTATGCTTTTTCCTTTGGAACTCGTCAAATTTCTGCCGGCATTAGCATGTGTTAATTCATCACATGTTAGTGCCACTGATCTTCTGCTTCCTTGCGATTGCCTTCGGACATGCACTCTTGCTTCAGAAGATGTAGTAGCGGTGACCTAGCTCACTTGGACGAGAGAATACTCATCGAGTACAGCTCTTTGATGGCCGATTGTTTGTGAATGTTGAGAAACAAGTCACACTGGATTTCCAACAAGCTACGCTATAAAATAAAACCCCAGATTACTAATTAAGCCGTCCTTCTTCACGTCATCATGCCCAGCACCTCGACACCAACTTATAGCGAACAACTTCGCCAACACCTGCACCAGCACAACACCACGACGCGCTACAGCTATCTTGATATCTTGACACAAATGCGCTGCAGCTATCCGGAGGTCGGCCAAGGAAAGATTGCAGGGCCGTCGCTTAAGAGCATGGACCTTCACTAACAGCCGATGGAGCCACGGGAGACGTGGAGTATCGCAGCCGTCCATCATATCTACATCCTACGGCTGCCTGTCACCCCCGAGTCAAGCTGGTAAGCGTGGACATGACTTGCTCAGAACGATCTTGATTCCGTAGTTGCCCAAAAAGTCTTCCTAGGGCACAGTGTTCAAGATTGAAGTCTTGAATGCCCTTCAAACCCGATTTGGCCCTTCAAAACGCAACCCCAAATTGAAAATGAAGACGTCACTTGAAATCCTCATTATAATCTGTCCGTCACAAAAACCAACAAGCGTAGGGCATTGTCACTACAAGAAGTGGAGTTAGATGGTTGATTCTTAATTCTTCACTTTGTATTGGAAACATGTACCATATAATTCATGCACAAAGGTAATATGAGTTTTGTATTTCATTTCTATGTTCTTGCATTGACGTCTTGGATTTGAACCAACCCTTCATTTGAAGGGCTGAAATTTGAGAGCCCTTCAAAATGAAACTCATATGAGGGCTTCAATCTTGAACACTTCTAGGGCATCGGGGCTCCCAATTCTGCTCCCAAAACATGGGCCCCACATGAAGATGCCCCTCAAGTTGGGATCCGGACCTCAGATTTGAGGATGGGCCTTCGATTGGTTTGAAACTTGGGCCCTCACTCAAGCTCCCACCAGCACTATCAAACATATTTTTCTTTCCTTCTCACATTCAAGCTTTGCGAAGTGAGTGCATAACGTGATTTTGTTTGTTTTTCAAGATAGTCGAATAAGGTAAGCATGCCTGAGATGGACATTTTGTTGACTGCTCTACACTCAATTGTGAACACAAGTGGGAGGACCTATGTATTTAGTTGAGGAATTAACCAACATGCACTTGCGATGACTATAATCAACTCACGGAGGTCCGATTTTCAATCCGTTTTGTGATCATGCTTCATCGTAGATTTGCTAAGCAACACGAGTTTTGTTGTGGAGATATAATTAGTAGAAGTTGGAGAACGTGAAGAACGCACTCAGTGTTCAAGATTGAAGCCCTCATATGAGTTTCATTTTGAAGGGCTCTCAAATTTCAGCCCTTCAGTTGAAGAGTTGGTTCAAATCCAAGACTTCAATCCAAGAATAAAGAAATGGAATACAAAACTCATATTAAACTTGTGCATGAATTATATGGTACATGGTTTCTAGTACAATGTGAAGAATTAACAATCCACCATCTAACTCCACTTCTTGTAGCGACAATGCCCTACGCTTGTTGGTTCTTGTGGTGGGCAGATTATATTGAGGACTTCAAGTGACGTCTTCATTTTCAATTTGGGGTTGCGTTTTGAAGGATTATTTTGAGATATATAAGGTAGAAATACCATAACCCGTTAAAATAAGGTGATTCGCATTGAAGATCTGGTCTGACAATCATGAGATAATTTTCCAAGATAGACGAGAAGGATTCATGAAGAATGCAAGTTGTTTCGTATTATTCTGCCTTGTACAAAAAGTCCCACGATTTTTCAAAGTGGAAAGTTTGTCCAACCCACTTCCGGTTCACTAGGCTCTCCGCATTTCGATACAGAACATCACCTAAACCCGTTAATCATGGGTACGTTAGATCTTGCCTCCCATTGGCTACACTGCATTGAAGTTGCCGCTCCATTTAAGACATGGCACTTTACCATTACGAGGCGGTCTAGTGCACCGCTATTGGGTGGTTAACGGGTTATGGTATTTCTACCTTATGTTGAAGGGCCAAATCGCGTTTGAAGGGCATTGAAGACTTCAATCTTGAACACTGAACGCACTGAATAGCACCCACGCAGGCAGCCCTGGGCATTGAATGGCTGTCGGCAAGAAGATAGTGAGCTCCACCGAAAACATATTGTGGAAGACGTGGGAGACGTGCGGAGCATCTCGGCCGTCCAATGAATCCATATCTGGCGGCTCTCTGTCACGGCCTGAGCAAGATGGCCGTTGAAACAGGATGGCCATAACATTTCTCAATACTAATCAAATGCAGACCCAATCTTATTAAAATACTACACTAAATATGATGGTTAGTGTCATATGGTATTTTATATCACTATGGTAACTTTTCAGATGACACTTCTTATGAATAGGTGACGAAATACTCTCATAATTGATGGATGACTTCATCCACTGGCCAAAACCCTGTCTTCTCTTGTCAGCAACTTGTGATGAAAGAATGTCATGGATGATTGAAATTTGGATGAAAATTCACTTTGTAAGTGACAATAATTGCAATACAGTAAATCTACGATCCCCCAATAAATTTACCAGGAATGACAATCAATGTTGGGCTAACATTTAGTGATGGTGACACTATACCGCGGTTTACAATTAGTATTGAGCAAAGACAATTAGAATTTGTGACACTAAATATCATATTTAGTGTAGTGTTTACATGAGGTTCCACTAGACTCACCCACCAAAGAATGTCTTAAGTCAAACATTTCTATTGTGTCAAACAATCTTCAACCCAAGGACTCTATTGCACTAACTAAAGGCCGTTTTACACACCCATTGTATACCTAATGCTAACACCAAAAGGTGCTATATCATGTAACATTATTTTAGAGGGAAGTAGGTCATTATGTATCCCACATGTTCACTCTATATGAGCCTCAAAAACTATGGGTCCCATGATCACAAGGAATGCCTTACAACACAAATGGCTTTACATAGAAACATTTGAAGGTAAGATTCTACTTGGTCAAAGGTTGGGAGGTATTGATTCTCTCATAAAAGATTTGAAAGTTGGGAGGGCTTTCCAGGTCCTGCCAATAGTACAATAACAGTTAGGCCTAACGCGTGGGTCTAGGTCGCTGGCTAAACCCACCATTATTCCATTGTAGGGGCTTGTAATGATAACATGTGGTCATGCTCTCATAATATTATATTTTTATGATGCATTCACACTAGGGTCCAAGATCAAAGAAACTCCAACTTTGAGCAATCATGCTGGTCAAGATCAAAATGTAGACCCAATTAAATTTGCATTAGGGTTTGGGTCCAAGGTATGGAACACTAAAGTGGCGCTAATGGGGCAAACCTTTCCCGTCAATTCAAGAAATACGTCACCTAGTTTGAGAAATTGATTGTCAAGCCGGAGTCCAAGAGTAAGGTTTATCAAGGGGTTATTTGGACCCCAAATCTCTTGGACCTTAATATAAACCCACACTTAAGTGCATAATAATTCTTTTGTGGGGGTTTGGCAAGTCCCATATTAACTTACATGGTACCCCTTTCTTAGGTCCTTAACTTATGTCCGGTTTACATTAGGGTTCGAGAACAAAGAAACCGTGATAACTCAAAGGTCAAGCAATCCTATTGGTCGAAATAATGATTGGACCCAAGCAATTGACACTACTATCCCAATCTTACTAAGTCACGCTTATGTGGCACCACTAGTCCCCGAAATAGGGGCCAAATCTTGTCAATCATGACTCCATATTTTTCCACTCATTTTGCAACACTAAACTTCATGCTTGGGTCCAAATTTGAGTCCAAAAGTGAAGGTCCGTAAAGTTTCTTCAACCCAAGTTTCTTGGTCCTAACACACTAATGTATACACACTCTTGTACTTCAAGACAAAATTATCATGAGCCTCTTTTCTTTGCAATCATGCACCTATATATCCTCCTTATTGGTTAAACTTTGTGGAATGAATATAGAAATTGTATCGAGTCCCTCGTCGAAGTGGAAAGGACTACCAACAATTTTCGTGTGCATTTCTTGTCACACATGGGACATTCCATCCATAATCTTTAGTTTACATCATTGAGTGGACTAGTTAATATGCAATCCATATTGAAGATGGAAAGAGCTTAAGGAAGAATAGGTCGTGTTATTTCCCACAATTCTATCTTGGGAATGACATCACCCGTTGTTGAAGAAATAGTATTTATGAGTTGTGGATCTCATATGATATGTTTATGAACTATGAAAAGTTCCAAAACCAAATACAACAGTCAACTATCAAATGGTAAATATCCTTGACTTCCTCAAGCCTCAAAGTGTTGCTAAATTTTTATTATTGCTAAGTTCATTGACCAATAGCACGTAAACCCCTAACGCTCACCTATAATTTGACCATGTGGTCAAACTTCATTATTCAATGACTTTAGCGTTCCAATTCAGTTGTTTTTTAATCTTAGAAATACTATACCAAATACATATGCAAATCTACCTACCATAAAGAAAATAAAGTCTATTGAACATCAAATGTGCAATTCAAGAATTTGTGGTTAGAAGTTCAGATTTTGGAAAATGCAATTCAACACATAAATTTAGAGTTTATTAAGACAACATGTACATCACAACCAAACAAAAAGTACAATATAATAAAATTTGGTGAAATTCTAGCGTGTCCGCTTCCTTAGGGCATGACTTGTAGGTCATCCAGCCAACACCAAAGGTTTGTTTGATCAAGGTCTTGTCTACCTCAACAAGGTGCTAGGAATCCGAGGCTCATGCACACTAATTCAATTGATGATGAAAAATATATAATTTATTTATGAAGAGAATAGAAATGGCCCAACAAGACCTCATTCTGCAAGTCTACCCTTTAACTTTGCAAGATATGTTGTTTCATGTCATCATAGGTGCTTAAGGTCGAAGTGCATGATCTAGAGTGTTTGATATTGTTCAGTGATTGATATACTTTCCAAAAACATTCATCCACATTTTCATTAACCGACATTGTTGTGAGCTGAAAATGCCGATGAAATCAAGACTCTGCTTCACAACATAGTTAACAATTCAAATCACCCTAAATGCTCGAGGGTTCTAGCTCAACTCTCACATGTATTGTATTATATGAACTTGGAGACTTTAATTGGAGTCAACATACAAGTAAATTCTATGTTATATCGATGTGATAAGGGGAAAATAAGGATCTTTGTCCCTTTCCCTATGTCATCAGATGAAGGTTGTACTAGTAACTATGTCTTATGCCATGTTACGAGTATTAGCTAACTTGAAAACAATGCCGAGCAACTATAAAGCTTTTACGGGCAACCCTAAAAGTTTCTTGGGCACTCAAAAACTGATTTTGCTTCCCATCATGCCCTGAAAAAATCCACACATGAAATATATATCAGGCAATGTACTTCTCGAAACCCAATTGGTCGTAGGATACCCTATGACAATGATCATATGACCCATGTTTCATGAGCAAGCTCATATGACCTTACTCATGAAACCTTTCTTAATGTTCAAAGATGATAAAAATATCATATAAAGAAACCGATGATTCCTTATCAAACTTGAAAGGTAATGATACAATGATGTCGCCATTAAGATTTAACAAATCCACTACTAAATATAGTTTTGCCACCAATGCAACGATCATGTAAGCTTAGAGCAATCCTCCTTAAGTATGACTGCAAATTGAGGTGGTGGACATAGTTTTTTTCTTCTATAAATGCAACAACCATGTAAGCTCAGAGCAAACCCTGCATGCGTATAACTGCATAAAGGGGGTCCGAGATGACCCTAAACTACTGGATGATGGTGGAGAGATACTCAAATCTTAAGGAAGAGGTTGGCGGTTCGATTCCCGGCTGTGAAATCTCCTCTCTACTTGACAGAAACTTGCAAGGTGGTTAGTTGCCTCCTATGCTTTGGCACTGGCCTGTCGGCCTTCTGTCTCAATAAAAATAAAATAAAAATAATAAAAATAATAAACTACATAAAGGGGTAGTCAAATCTGAATGTAGAAATATACCATGAATTTGCAACCCTTGTAAGTTGATAGCAATCGGTCATGTGTATGACTGCACATTGATGTAATGGAATCTAAACAAGTAGTTTTGTTTGCAATGAATAATTATAGACAGAGACAGACATGAAGACAAGATGCAAAACTGCATTGACTGTCTCATAAAGAAATACTTGGCAGAGTGGGAGCTGTTTTGAAGAGTTGACTAAGGATTAGTTTCCATGCAGGCCGCTCACCAACCAAATTGTAGAGAAAATGTAGATTTCACTAGAATATGGTAGATGAGTGGCTTACATGGAAACTAACCCTCAGGCTTAGATTTCATGTACGCCACTCGCCCAATAGATTCTAGTGGTTTCACATTTGAATTTTCAACCTCTATCAAATCCGACGTTGAAAGTTATGCAAGCAAGGTTCCCTTGCACCCATCACAAGCAAAAAGAAAGGCATATAAAGGTTGAAATTATTCTTGCCTATTGAAAGAAGAACAAAAATAAAAAGATGCATATCACATTGAAAGGCAAAAAACAAAACCAACATGTCAAAAGAAAGGTCTTGTGAACCATTGCTTGTCAACCTATCCACAACTATGGGCAACCAATGTTGTATCCTGTAACATATAAGCTACGCTTCAATTCATAATGACTTAGAAGATACAAGTCAACTTATGCTAACAATGTTTATAAGTGGGCAGGGAGAAGTAGCAATCTATGGAAGGAACTCAAAAAGTTAATGATTGAATTTGATTGACAACTATTGGCTATCTTGCAATTCCATTTAGTTCATTAGTTTTCTCGAGGTCAAGTGTTGGAGTGGATTTTGTATTATATGCCAACAATAATGGATATTTTCCACGTGGAGGATGCCTATTGGTACCATCAAGCTACAACTTTCCAATTTCAGTTTATGCTACATCTTGTGGTGGATGTGTTGGTGGAGATAAATAAACTAAATCAAAATTTCAATATGACTTGGTTGATATTTCAACAATTGGATCCACTTTGGATTCATCAATTTATGTTCTGAAGAGACATTTTTTAGGTGGTCATGGACTTAGCTTTGGAAGAAAATGGTCCATTTTTTGTCTCAAGCTTGGGTAGATGGGGGACAAATGATGATGTTGAAGGCACATATCATCCTATGCATCAAGGACAAAAAAATATATTGGGAGGACACACTAGAAGAATGCAAGATGGTGGGAGGTATGTATGTGCAAACAGTTGTGGATAGCTTGAACGGAATGTGTCTTTATTGACATGTTTTCAATGCATCAAATTTCTCACTCCAAAGTATTTTTCAAGTGATGACAAAGTTCGTATTACTATATCATAGCAATGGTTGGAGAGATTGATCGTAAATTTGGATTGACAATGGTTGACAATGATGCAAGTAGAACCTAGTTGCTTGAGTTTGAAGAAACTTCGAGGTATGAATGTGAAAACAATTCATTGTATGAGTCATAGCAATTTTGTGGGGGCATCAACGAGTGGTATAAACCTCGGACAACTAACTAAGTGGGCAACTATTTAGCTAGCTAAAAGCTCCAACTAGCTAAAGCTATGCATGAATTTGGTGCCTCAAAAGAACAACTAGCTAAGACTAAGTGCCATAATCCGGGCAAGGAAAGTTAGCTACCTAAAGTTAGCTAATAGCTAGCTGGAATCCAAATGTAATCTCGGTGGAATAATGTCATGCACCCAAATGGTCATCTCTCATATCCATACTCGTTGAAGCAACAACGTTTTTGAAACTGAACATGAGCCTAATTCCTAATAATCCAGCAAATGTTGCGGAATCTCTGATTTGGAACACCTTGATCCCATTTCGTCCTGAATTGCTAGATGACATTGACAATTCCGATGATAATGAAAATGAAGAAGACGATGATGATGAAGATGATGATCTATTACTAGTGCCAGTCAAAAGTGAGGAAGCCGACTATACATGTTGATTTTAAGCCTTTCAATTTCCTTGTGCAACAACATGAAAATACAGAGCCAACCGAGAGCGATACAAACCAAATATATATTGTTTGGTTTCATTGAATGGCTTTCTCTTTGGTTTAGAATGAATATGCATGTCACACGACTTTTTAGCTCGTCAAAGTTGAGTGAAATGAGAGTTCTGGAAAAGTTAGCTAGCTAAAGCTAAGCAAAAATCCTAGGTTCGGTAAACCTAGCTAGCTAAAGCTAAGTGACAAATAGGGGCCCGGAAAATTTAACTAGGTGATGCTAGTTGACCAGCTATCCAAGGTCTAGAGTGGTATACCAATTGGCCACATCTCGTGAAACTTTGGCAAAAATACTTGTCATTCCCTCAAATATTGCAATTTGTGAAAGGGGCTTTCAAAACATATCAAGAGCCACCTGCGAGCTTCATTGCAGTTGCACACTTTGGATGCTTTGATGCAAGTATCATTGTGTGGGATAGAGTTGGAGAATATGGATTGGAGGGCAGTATTCGAGTTATGCCGCAACATGAGGAATTGGAGAGTTTTTAACTTTTTAGTTTGGACTAAATATTGTAAGTTCAAACTTCTCTACATTTAATTTTGAAAGAACATGAGTTGATCTTCAATTTTGTGTGAAAGATTTAGCATTTCTCAACCCGTCATTTGAAAGGTAGTTTTTGATGTTGTCTGTCACATTGAAAGGCAAAAAAAAATTAACATATCACATGAAATGAAGGTGGACCCATCAAAACAAACCACATAATGTAAGGGTTCACCCACACCACCTAGTTAGAAGAATTTATAGCTAACTAAAATCGTGGTCAAATCATCCACGCCACCTAATTTGCAGAATTAACTAGCAACATAAGTTAGTAAGAATCAACTTATTAATATGCTAGCAAACCAATTAAATACCCACACATCTTGGTGTGATGACAATTGTTACTCCGAGTGAAGTGACAACCCACAAGATTGGCCGGATGGATGTACTACTCTAGTGCCTCCAAGCAATGACCTTCTAATTCTTATAATACAGAATACAAATGTATAACATTAATATAAAGCCTAATGCAAAGCATTAATGCAGAACATAATGAAGGACACGAATGCAAAACATTAATACAAAGCTTAATACAGAGAATTAATACATAACATAATGCAAAACACAAATATAGAACATTAATACAAAACTTAATGCAGAGGATTAATGTAAAATTTAATGCAGAGGATTAATACAGAGCTTAATATAGAACATAATGAAGGATACAAATGCAAAACATTAATACAAAGCCTAATGCAAAAGAACAATGCAAAATTTAATGCAGAGGATTATTGTAGAACATAATGCATAAGACTAATGCAAAACACAAACGTAGAACATAATACATAAGATTAATGTAGGAAACTCTTGTAGAAGACTAATGCAATGACTAATGCAGGAACCTAATGCAAAACATGATGCAAAAGATTCATGCAGAGGACTAATATAAAATATAGTGCAAAAGACTAATGTAAAAAATTGATGTAAAGTCTAATGCAGAACCTAATGCAAAAAACTGATATAGAAGACTAATACATATGGCTAATGCAGAACATAATGCATATGGTTAATGCATAACATAATGCAAAAGATTAATGCGAGGGCTGATACATAAATAATGCAAAGACTAGTGTACAACCTAATGCAAAAATAAATGCAAAAATTAATGTAAAAATTAATGCAAAAATTAATGTAAAAATTAATGCAAAAACTAATGCAAAAATTAATGAAATAAGAGGTGAAATAACAACTTATATAACCATAATTTAGGATATCAAAAGCTAATACAACTAGACACTAATATCATTCCTCAATAGGATTTTAAAACCATGTCATCCAACATTCATAAGGTTCATAAACCCTTTTGTCTAACATTCTTATTTCTCCCATCCTACAAACTCTTTGCATCTACCTATATAGAGAAGAATATATATATATATACATATGTATATATATATGTATATATATATATAGTTCCAACTGCGAGAGTGAGAGAAGTGAGCCTTCGTGCTCTTCTTTGTAACCACGGGGGGGTCACTCTATAGGATTTTTGTGCATCACGTGCGGCGGAGGGGTATTTGTTTAGGGGCTATTTACCTCTAAGGCACGAATTAAAAGCTCCCTATAATTACTTAATTTTCTAAAATGGCCTATTTTTTTGCACCCTACCATTACTTATAATGCTCATGTCATTGCAATTTTTTGTAGTCTACATTCCTTTTAATTAGAAAAAAATTAATTTAAAAATGTATGCAATGCAAAAGTGGTGGGAAAAAGTATGGCAACAAAAAAGTATAAAGAATACATACCATTGCAAAAACTAAGTACAAAACTTAAAGTGGAAACACAACAAGAAGGCTTAGGATGGAAACACAACAAGAGTGAGTTGGAATAAATTAATTTTTGGTAGTCAACAAGATTCACTTGAAGTATAGAAACAACTAACAATGGAGAATGAAGTCCGAGGAGCTCCGGATCGAGCAGACGAGCAAGGGCATGCCAGTACGATGCATAGGAACAAGTGAAATATTCTTAATAGGTCCCAATTTGCAATGTAGAAGTGAACTGACAGTAAAACAGAACTACGTATAAGAGGGTTAAACTAGAATGAGTCGAACATATTAGAAACCACAGACTAAAGTAGATAGTTTCTCATTTAAGAGAAACCATGGTGAAAACATATGAGCAAAGTTTACGTAGAAAACAAACTTCCACAATTTTGTGCAGCATCAAAGCTACATGAATCTAGATGGAAGAAAAAAGTTGCGACGAATACATAAACTAATACAGATTACACATGTTTAAAAATCTTTCTAAGATGTTTTGTCACATTGAGGAAACAAAGAAAGAAAGATATAAGAGGTTGTGGGACCTGACAACGATGGATTGCGAAAGGGGGACATCGACAATTCAACCAATTACCAATTATTAATTTTGCAAATGCTTGACTTCATCCACTACATCGAGATCTAAGGGCATAGAGAGAGATAAATAGAGAAAGCCTGCAATGAATGACCTAAACCAATGAATGGCAACAACGAGACGCCATAGAAAATATGTCAGCAACACCTTTAGAAAGTGCAAGAATCTACCTACAAGATGTTGAGATTGCACGATGAGAGAGAGCTTGGAGCAATCAAAGATAGAAGTTGGATTGAAGGCAATGTCATAATAATCTCGCAAAAAGATTGCAAAATAAAGAAAACTGAACAGTTGGACGAATATGGCAGGGGCAACATACAAATCACAAAGACTCCATCATTGAATAAAACGTGTGCTATGAAGAAGCGGTGGTGAAAATGAACATACATATTGGAGATGCCAATGTCGGAATAGAGAAGTCACCGAAAAATGAGAAGCCATATGAAAAATAAAAAATGAGAGGCCACCAAGAGAAGGGAGAGAAGTTACCGATAGGTGTCGGGAAGAGAGTTAGGGTTAAGCTTACAATTTCGTTCATTTTTGGGTAAATGATGAGTTATTTTTCATCCATCCCTCGTGAGGCATGCGTACAAAATTGATTCTACTAAACATACATCCTAGGATCTTTATTTTTAGCCCCTATATTATTTTTACAAAAAGGAATGGCCCATATTTTATACCTATCTATCTTACTTGTAATGAGATTGTCTACTTCTAATGGACCCTTTATTACTTGGAATTCTTTTATAAATTTTATGTTAAACGAATTTAATCCTCCCTATATTATGCCGCACATCGTTTTTAAAATGCACTAAGTGACCCCCCCGTGTTTGTAACACTATCATTTCCCACCACAAGCCTTAATAGCCGTAGATCTAGCTATACCTACATCTAATGGTTGGCATCTATGGCCACCACCACCCTAATTACCTTGATTTAAACCCCTAGATCCAACAGTTGGCATCAACAGCCGCCGCCACCCTAGCCATCATCTTTGTTCGCTACCGTTAGATCCAACGGCCTTCATCTGTGTCAACTTCATTCCGTTTGACGTCCTTCTCCGTTCGTCTTCGTTTGTCACCGTCCTTCATTCGACATTGTCCTACGTTATTTTTTATGTATTCAACGATGTCCTACGTTGTTCTTCATGTATTCAACAATGTCCTATAGTATTCTTTATCCATTCAACGTTGTCATTTGCAGTCTTTTGTCTAAATTTTTTCATATTAACTAATTGACCTAAATATAATTTCCATCCATTAACTTCATTTCTAATCAGACCGCGAATCTTAACCCAACCGCGAGTAGTTTTGTTAATTCACGCGGATAATTAATAAAATCTAAAAATATGAAACATAATTGAGAAGGTTCTATACACACATGCGTAGTAACTTCTTCTTTGTATCCGCCTATAGATTATTCATGTTTTAACACTAGATGAATTTAGGATAGCACCAGTCAATGTAACCAACCGGATTCGCATTCGGGTTGGTTCAGACCTAATACCAGTCTCTTAGACAACTCGCATCTACATGCGGATGTCCTAAAATCTAGTAGCCACATATATATTGAGTATTCATACTAACTAACTTCCTTGTTTTTGTAGACCATGGGCCTTAATTCAAACCGCGAGCAGTTTGAGTGGCTCACACTTGGTTACGACTAATCAATAGTTGACCAATTTAAGAGAGGAATTAAGGTTGACCAACTAAATTTTTAGTCAGATTGCCTAAGTTTTGAGCATGACACTTATTATCATACATTATGATTTTTGTGGCCTACACCATTTTTATTCTATTACAATCAAACTATGATTAAATCTTATTATGTGTCTAAATTTGAACATAAAAATGGTATTATAGTATCATTATATTAATAGAGTTTTGTATGATCGTAAAACTATAATAATTTAGGTTGGTTCAAGAAATAAAGTAGTCCACCTTGTAGTAGAACATAGAAAAGATAGAGAAAATGAGAATTGGACATTCAAAGACAAGAATTAGGGTTGATCATTGGTACAAAGGTAGTGAGCATGAGGAATATGGATAAAATTAAGGTTTCATCTAAAAGCAAGGTCCAAAAAGTTAGGTAACTTCTAGTTCAATAGCTTTTATTTAATCCCAAAATTTAACTAGGTGGTGTGGGCATGAGATTAATTACCTCTCATATAGGTTAGCTACCTTATATGCTAGGTATCTTTTCATCATGCAAGGTGGGCACAATATAACTACCATAGTTTACTTACTCTAACCAAAGCCTTAACCAGGAAGTGCAGGTGGACACTTTGTAAGTTACCTTGAAATTTAACCAGCAATTCAACACATTGTGAGTCTTGTTGACTTGCAATTTGGTCTTAACATCACTAAGTAGCTAGATGATGGTTTTTTTTCCAAAGAAAAAGACCGCAATAAAAAAAATTGAGTTTGTAATTGCTTTTCGAAAACTCCACATTACGCATCTTGAATGCTCCCCATAAATCTTTGAAGATACTAGACTATGTCACTTTTGCTCCTATAATTCAATTGAAAACGAGGCACATTTCATGTTGGAATGTCCCCTATATAACCCCACCAGAGATACGTCCCCTTCACTATTTGAGAACGTAGTTCCAAAAAGCCTCAAGTCTTTCTTTCAATTAGACCATCAAGTTGACATTGGCCTCTGTCTCATGGAGGCTACCACACTCTGCCACCCTAGAGAATTAGCTGGCTTGAAACCATCCTAATGTACTTTTAGTCCCATTAGCCTTTCCAGATTCCTGGACTTCAAAATCAATATCATTTCATAAACATGGATTCCATAATTAAAGGATAACTATTCTCGCCCGATACATGGTCCCACAGAACGCAACCAAGGAGCTTAGTAATTTTATGGTACTTCCAATCAGTCCATGTTTACTTTGTTGGAGTGATAAGAACCACAGTCCACCCCAACACATGTCAAAGTGTACAATCCATAAGGTAAGTGAGCCTAAAACAAACTAATCTGCTCCCACTTGTTCTAGAATATTAAACATGCAATTAGTAATAGATGATTAACAAATCCAAATCCAGGCCATGCCCATTTTTCAGGATTATTGTAGCTCATATGAAATGAAAGGAAATTGACTATAAAGTCCTGGAAGCCATATGAATATCTTAACCATCATCAAAGTGATGGTTGCTTTTCTTCTAAATTTATCATAACAAGTCCTCTCCATTATGTTGACTCTAGAACCTAGAACATAATTGAGCACATAAGGTTGATGGGTTTGAAATGGTTACTTTTTTCCACCTAGCCCACTTCTCATAGGATATAAACACACTATTAGGAAGAGCTGGTTAGGAAATCCAAATTGGGATCATAGCCACTTTTTTCGTAGTTTTTGGAGCTCATATAAAGATCTTATTCATTATCAAAGTGTGATTCTCATGTTCATTTGTGGTCATATAGGTTCCGCAATTATGTTGACTATTGAGCCCATAATGGTTAGCATATTTTGAGCATGTAGTCCAATCTCTTTCAAACATATGTCTTTATGATATTCATTGTTGGAGCCACATTTGACCACATACCACTCAAATGCAAGTGTCCGATTAAGAGAAGTGACCCAATTAGGCATATTTACCTTAGTTTAATCTTGTAATTGATCATTCATCTTGACAAGTGGATAGCTTGATGCCCTAGGTATTCTATCCATACAAAGAGCACTCCGTGCATAGCTTATGTTTTATGTCTTTGAACACAATGGTTATGCTCCCATAAACAACTTGAGCATATACCACAACTCGGCCCATCATCCACACTCCTCTCACCAATTTATGTGTAGTCCATATATTGAACGGTTAATTAGTAGGTTTGACATAATAAAAAATTCAAAACTCATAGGTCAACTTGGTCCTTACCCTTAACACTTCCTCTAATCACATTAGTCGTTGGTTGACATGCCTGTTTTTTTTGGGTGGGGGGGGTCAATGCATCAACATATAACTTTGTGGTGATGGACCCCTAATTGATCGCATGTTCATTCCAATTTTAGGGTCAAATTATTCTGGCAACTTCACCACATTTGCTTTGACACCCACAGTTCTTCACATCCAAAAATTCACGGTCAACCTGGTCCTATAGTAAAAATGGCTAGAAGAGGTAATTGCTGACGTTACCGACGGTAACTAGGAAAATCCATGTTATTGGACCATGTGAAAACATTGGAACTAGGGTCAGGGTTTGATGATAAAAGACTTGGACAATTATCTTTTTTGGAGTTAGTTAGCAGTGGGTGCAACCAATTGATAGAGCACGAGGATTAGAAGTGGTGAGGAAGAATTGCCCTAACAAATTATAGTTTTTGGATCCATGAAATAAAATATAATTATGATGAGTGTTTTGAGGGCATTGTTGTGGTCAGGGATGTGCAAATGGACGTGACGCGGCCTTTTTGCGTCACGTCGCATCACAAATGACGTGACGCCATCACGTCGCGTCACGTCGGGGCGTGACGCGCACTGACGTGGTAAAATAGAGTTACTGTACCAATTTTTGTAACTTTTTTTTTACTTTTTTGGACGACTGCTACGAGCTGTCGACTTCAGAAAACAAAATTTTAAAAAATATGAACCGTTAGATCTTCTTGGATTGAAGATCTAACGGTCCATGATTTTTTTTAGATTTTTTAGATTTTTTTTAAGGTTTTCCTTGAAGTCGACTGCTTTTAGCAGTCGACCAGCTAGCCGACTGCTAATTACAGTCGACTGGTCTTGGTCGACTGCAAAAGTAATTTTTTGCAGTCGACTGCTATTAGCAGTCGACTTAGCAAATGACTGCAAATAGAAGTCGACCTAGCATTTGACTGCAAAAAAAATTTAAAAATTCCAAAAAAAAATTATGGACTGTCAGATCTTCTTGGCAAGAAGATCTGACGGTCCAGAATTTTTTTTGGAATTTTTTATTTTTGGATTTTTTTTGCAGTCGACTGCTAGGTCGACTACTATTTGCAGTCGTTTGCTAGGTCGACTGCTATTTGCAGTCGTTTGCTAAGTCGACTGCTAATAGCAGTCGACCAGGGGGTTGACCGCGTCAGTTTACCCCTGGGGTAACTGCCGGATTTACCCCCCCTCCGACGTGACGTTTTTGGGTCAGCCGTCACGTCGCTGTCACAAAATGTGACGTGACGTGCAATCCCTGGTTGTGGTATCAGATTATGAGGTTGTTTGTAGAATGTTTGGAATGCAATGCTATGAGCATGGTACGGTTATGACTACGGTTACAAGATAGGTCTCAAGAAACTTGATCATCTAGCACAGTGGTCTTGGCTCCAAAAAATAACAAAAGCAGCAGTGTGGGTTTGACTAGATTCAAGGAATAGAGGTGTAGATCCGGACAAAACCCATTGGTTAGGTTTCAGGTGAAGTAATAACGAAGAATGGCATGTCAACAGGTCGCGACAATATGTAATGAGATATAGACTAGTCAAGGAACGACATCGACGGGGTGGGATTGACCAAACTCAATGAATGGATGGGTAGATATGACTAGAACCCTCTAGTCATGATCCTAGGCGAGTTAGTCACAAGGAGCTACCTAGGGGGAGAGAGTGTGACATACCCTAGTGGTACTTTAATTAAGAGATTTATTGATTGATGGATTGGAAAGAAAAATGATAACTTACCATGCTTTGATGTATTTAGCATGTGAGCAGATGGGGATTGGAGTCAGACAACTTCAGAGGAAGAAATGGGCTAGACAACCCATGGACATATTGTGTATGGGAGTTAGACAGCTCCCGATGGAAGATATTTGCGTTGGAGTTAGATAGCTCCAACTGGGAGTTAGACATCTCCCTCTAGAAGATCTTTGTGTTGGAATTAGACAACTCCAACTAGAAGAAAGGATGGATGAATCAAGTTGGAATTAGACAATTCCAACTAGAAGAAGGGATGGATGAATCTAGTTGGAATGAGACAGTTCCAACTAGAAGAAGGTTCTAGAGGAACCAAAGATAGAAGATTCATAGTAGAACTAAAGATAGAGCTATGAATAGAGTACTTTTACTATATGTGGAAATAGAAAGTAAAAGTAGTGCCTTTGGCATATAAGAAAGAGCTCGGGGGAGGAGAGACTGAGGGGATCTATCTTTTGTCTCCCTCCTATGGTCGAGTGGTTCGAGCTTGTAGAAGCACATTGTATTTGCAAAGAGAAAGTTTTTATAATACATTGGAAGTTCACAATTGTTTTTCCGGAGTGTAATTGTTCTTGCATTGAGGTACGTGACAACGAGATAAAAAAGATTCAAAGACATATCAGAACTTGTCCACTGGTCCAACCAAGAGATTCCTAGTTGGGAACTGACAAAGTCATGTTGGACCCGAGAGTAATTTGGAGGTGAGCATCGGGGAAATGGCAAGAACCAAAGCTAAGAAGTGACCCACGCAAATTAGGAGCAAAGGAGGGCGAGAAATCAACTTACCATGAAGTGAAACCTCTTATCAAACTTTCGTGAAAAGACATGGACACCATGCATGGCTAAAGTGCATTATTTATCATCAATGCTAGTAGGGAAATACAATGTGTGATAGCCCATATGGGAGCCTCATCTCGAAGATCCCATCCACCTTGTTGTGGGGTCTCCGCTACTATAGTGCCAATGCACTTTAACTTACATTCAAACGGTCCGATTTGTCATGTTTGGAGATGTTGTGACTAGAGTACAAATGCATGGTACATGTAGCTCCGCTGAAGTGTTTGCAAGAAGTGCATGATAGAATTTGACCAAAATATTATGCTTCCTAGTATAATGATAACAAGCAATTTAGGTGTCATCCCATGTTAAAAAAATGCATTACCAATGTCTATGAGATATGTATTGCTACTCATTTCAATTGTAATTGGGTAACATTGTTAAACATGAGACTTCTACTTTTAAGATTTTATAGTATTTTTTTTCAATTTGAATTTCAATATTAATGCATGTATATACAACGAAGATCATGGTGGTGGTGATGGTGTATGAAAGATGGACCACATGTCCAACTAGTTTTTTAAAGGAAATGGGCCACATGTCACAACTTTTCCCCAAAACAAACGTGTGAGAGAAGAAAGAGGAAACAAATGTGGAAAGGTGGGGGTCTACAAATGCAAAAGGTGGGCATAATGGGGGAAACTAGGGGGAGGTGGAGGACATGGAGCTAAGGTGGTGACATGGCATGGGCAATAGAACAAAGTAGGATAATCTAATGAAAAAGAGAAAGAAAAATCATTTTTCTCCTTTTTCTTAAAGTGCTCCATGAGGATATGGTAGCAGGTCATGGTGGACTTAAGAGCACGGGCATGGGTGCATCCGTGTATGGGTTTGGGTTCATCTGGGATATTCATTCATATGCATGGTTGCAACATGCATGGACAACACGGGTCCAAGCTTGTCAAAGATAATTGAATAGGTTGGAGTGGAAATATTCAAAACTCAAAAATTTGGCTGCCAAATCTTGAACCATAAATCACCACTGAACATGAGTCTCATAGCCATAATCATGACCATAGTCATGACCATGGCCATAACATGACCCATGTGTATCTTCGGTGAGTATAGTATGTGATGATATGGTGAACCTTGATAAGGTAATTGTCGCACTCACATTCATTGGTACTATTGGGGTTCTTGTGTCTGCATCTTATGTTTCAATCCCTAATTTCCAACATGTCAATTGTCTACATGGAATAATACATGTGCTCACAAGCACAATGCAGAAGAACTGTGTAGTGTAATCTTGTTATCACATCACATTGTCTGCCCAGGCTCACGAATATATTGGTGAATCTAATTTTATAAACTTGAATTGCGGGCGCTATTTGTTTCGGATATTTGTGACACGCCTCAGTGAATTCTATGGATAAACCCATCAAGGTTGGTGCTAATAAAGGCTATGTGAAATGAGATCCAATCACTTGGCATAATGAGAACAAATGTTCAAGTGCCCATGATCATGTTGTTTCCCCTATTGTTGGTGTTCAAAAACGATAATGTTATTATTGCTTGTTGTGTTTTTGCCTAGGGTTTTATTCAGAAGTTTATAATGTTTTGGACATTGATTTCAGCACAGGAAAGGATATTTACGGGGAGTTTGTTATGCAACTTTCCATGTGCATCAATGGCGATGTTTTTTTTTTTTTGAAATGTTGGTTGTCAATTGAGTTTTGTCATAATCTAATATTGTTTTATACAACGAAAGGGACTTAAGGAATTACAAAGCATCTTTATGTTAGATAGTTACCTCAACACAAAATGTAGCGTAGAAGGAGAAGACAATTCGAAGCCAAGGGAGGGTACTTGAACCACAAGAAGGCAAGAAGGTGAAGCAGCACAACGAAATGACACCAGATCTAGAAATAACAAGGCGGCATCAAAAGTGAGGACCTCATGTAAGGGGAGAGCGTGGCGGCTAGAGGAGGAAGACGAAGTTCCCAAGGTAATGGAAACCGGCACATGAACGTGGGATTTATGGGGGGGCCACCCATCAACGATTGGGTATCAACTTAGCCCAAGGGTATCAACCCCATCAAAGAACAACCATATATCAACTTAGCCAAGGGTACCAGTCCCACCATGTAGCAACCGGCTATCAACTTAGCTCGAGGGTATTAACCTCGCCAAGGAGCAACCATGTATCGGCTTAGGACCAGAGGGTATCAACCCAAGGACACTACCAAGGAGCTCAACTGGGTATCAGAGGACTTACCTCCAATGAGCTACATTTTAAAGCCACAATTGAATTAGTGAGCCACTTCAATTGATGGGGCCCATTTTAATCAGTGAGCATATTTGAATTAGTAAGGCCACTTCAATTGGGAACCCCCCCCCTTAATTAGCAAATCCATTTGAATCAATATGCTCCATTAATTAGTAAACCACCAATGGAGAAATAGTAAGCCACTTAAAATTCACTTGGGGTTTAGTGAGCTCCATTTCAAGATAGTGACCTAGTGTGAGGTGGAAAAGATGTAGACTTTTTTTTTATCATTTTTGTAAATTCCCCCATACCTAGATAATGAGTAAGTAGAATTTAGAACACAGTCTACTATATATTGAATGATATATAAGGAGATGAAGAACACATGCTATCTTTTGAGAATTCCAAAAGCCAATCTTCATCTTCTTGGAAGAAAATTTAAATATAGCAATCTAAGAAGGAGGCACATGTTAGTAGCCACCTCTTCTTACATATGGAGTTAGGGTTATAGTTTACGCACCTTAATCACAAGGATAGACTACAAGTTGCTAGGTCCTTTGTACCTTTACCATTTTTTAATGCAAAGAACTTCAAGCTCAAACTTTGTCCATAGTCATTCAAGGTAGAGGCAAAGTAATTGATAACCTAAACATTATCGAGTTGAGAAATTGCGAAAGAGACTTCATTATGCTTGACAAGTGCTATGAATAGAAACTTACATGAAGTGAGAATAGTTGCATGAGTTGAGGAGAGATGACTCGTGTGAAAATATGATTATAAAAATTGCAAAACAAATGAGTGAGAATGGATACTCGAGAATCTCATGTGTGAACTCATATGAGAATTATTACCCATGGAAGTGGGAAAGACTTAGAAGTGAGAGAAAGCTATTTAGATATACCAAAGAAATTAATGAGAGAAAAAAGACAACTTAAATATGGTGGTTGGCGAACATGTGCATACAAACATTCAAAGTTGTGGGCATCATGTTATTGTTTTTATTATTGTCGTTTGATTTTTATATCCACACCAATACACATCCCTTATTATGTTTGGAAAAGAGGTTTGTACAAATATATTGAAATGTCAAATTTTACCATGAAGAATCCAAAGGTCATGTTTTTTCTTCATATATTGTCTATACATCCATGTACTTTGCAATGGCTCTAGTTTACACCCTGATACCAAAACAAATAAATGGCTTCTCAGACCCCACAAAATCCTCCATTCTATTCTTTTTTTAGCAAAGGATATGCCCTCAATTGCAATACATTCAAGCAAGGTTTACATTAAACTAAAAAACCAGCTTCAAATACATAAACTAATTATATATAATTTCAAATATAAAAGAAAAACAATACAAATACAATAAATACATGCATCCTTTTGCTTGAACACCTTCGCCACCATCTTTGTAGACCATAATCACCTCTAGTTCCTCCTCATCATCATCTTTTTTCCCTCTTTCTGCCCATTTTCTTCTTCCTCATCATCTTTGTAATCTTCTACCGAGAATCCAGAAAAAAAGATCTAGAAGAACTAGAATGATTTTCATTCTCTTATGCAGGTCTTATGTTTGCGTCAACAAATCTTATTAATTTTTGCATCCTTACATCATCATCATCATCATCACCATCCTCTTCATACTCATAATTGTCTACTTCCTCTACACCCGGGGGTGGATTCTCCATTGGAAACCTAAATGACGTGCATAAATGACTATGAAATAAAACCCCCTATGCAAGGAACATTTATAGATAAATACAAATGTATATGTACTAATAATAGGCTAGAAAGTGGACTCATGTATTTATACTAAGCTTTTCATTTGAATGTGATAAATGCCTACACTTTGTACACAACATATAAATCATGAAATAAACGAGCCCGTACTACATAAATAATCCACATTCACTTTCCAACGAGAAGTCATTGAACATTTCTTTTATCCATACAATATAACTCATCATAATATGACCCTCAAACACACGTCATTTGGATGAATTAGGGTAAATCAAATGAAACTAGCACACCTATTATCAAGTGTCCTCTAAACCTTAGGACCATTTTTATAAATCTACCTTCAGTTTGAAATTCCTAATAGCCTTCTTGAATGTAAACACCAGAGAAAAATAATAGATCTTTCTTCTATATATTATGTACGCTAGTGCCTCCAATTACATCCCTTCCTACACTCACGTTAGTTCATACATGGTATGAGAAGTCCACCCCCCCTGCCTCTACACTACCTTGTATAGTGACATTCTGAAGTTCTTCACAAGCATCTTCATTGGCTATAAGGAGTTGAAGAATTTCTTCTCGTGCACAACCACTCACATTGCCCTTCTTTCATCTAAGGAACATTTTTAAAGGAACTTCACTGCCTAAGAGGGCTTGAAGAATTTCTTCTTCAGTGCACAAGGGAGTGATCGAGAATTGTTCCATGAGAACTGTTCCACATTGTCAAATAAATTAATTGCATTTTTAAAGATCAACAATATAACCTGTTATATGCCCCAAGTTAGAGAGGCTCTCGTGAAAAGCACGAGGTGCTTAAAGAACGTTACCTTGTAATGAAGGAGCGATCTATACGCATGCGTCGATAAATCACACTGCCTTCAAATGCAGCCTCATTGTCTTTCAAGTAAAGCATTTGAAAGAGAAGATTCAACCCATCAAACAAAACTCTAACTTCTTCTGTACCCTCGGCTCTTTGAAAATGTGATAACTTGTCAAACCTTAGTCTTCTGTATTGAGTACATAATCTTGCCAAATGCTCCTATTTCATACTATTGTCGCATAAATCCAAATATTTCACAAAAACAAAGCTAGCCACAGATTACAATTAAATCTGTAATCTATCAGCAGATTTGTGGCAGTTAGACATCTCATTGCTTCTATCTAATTGCTTAAATTAAGTTTGTTTGTGGGATGTGCATTGAGATTCACCTCCAGTGGTGATTCACTATTGAGAGTTTTGTTTCTATAATGTCTCTCGAATGGTATGATCGTGCCGATTTGGACTGAAATTGTTCAGTGTTTTCTTGATAAAAACCACTGGCTCTTGCCAATAAGTCCTATCAAATGCATAAAATAGAAGTGAAAATTTGATAGAAACACAGATATCCAAGATACAACAACATTTCTTCCCAGGCCAGAATAGAGTAAAACTATTAAGAGAGTGTGGATTGCAATTGCTAAACATGGCAACAATAATAAATGGGAAGGAAGAGTACCTGGACAAGGTACAAAACGATGGTGATGATTCCAAACCAGGAGTGCGAGCTGTAGAAGTTCTGAATGCCACTATCATTGTGAAATTTAAGTGCAGCTAAGATACCCACAACGCCCACCAAGATTGCAATGCCCTAAAGGATCATGTGCACTACCTTCTAATAGGTTTTGTCTCCATTAACAGTCATGTACGCAATAACAACTGCGAACAGAAATTCACAGGAATTAACCACATGTATGTAGTTCTCGTGTAGAAATTGTTATTGTGTTACATCAATACAAAGAATGTTGAGCATACAAATCTACACAAAATCTTCTAGAAAATTGTTAAACTCTTCTACGTCAGTATATTGTGCAAAGCCAGCAAAACCTATTAACAAAGACTTCAACACATAATTCCAAATCTTGTTGGCTGGACCTTCAAATCTTTAGAGACGCTTGCTTAATTCCCACACATGTTGAAAAGTGTTCAAAGTCACCATTCTGACTAATGCAGAGAACGTACAGTTTCAGGCAATCTCCCAAGTTCAACAATTCACTACACTAAATATGATATTTAGTGTCACCAATTCTAATTGTCTTGCTCAATACTAATTGTAAACCGCGATATAGTGTCACCAACACTAAATGTTAACCCAACATTATTTGTCATTCCTTGTAATTTTTTGGGGAATCATAGATTTACAGTGTTGCAATTACTGTCACTTACCAAGTGATTTTTCATCCAAATTTCAATCATCCATGACAATATTTGTTCACTTATTCATAAGAAGTGTCATCCGAAAAGTTACCACAATGACATAAAATACCATATGACACTAAATTTCATATTTAGTGTAGTTCTCTCTATACTGCACGGCAATGAACTCCGTCCCTACCATTTAATATCCACAAATGCTTGAATCAATTTGTGACAAATACATGTTGAGATCTGAATATACTATTATTCATAAAAGAGAGTGTAGGGTTGGTCCAGAGCCTACCTTGACTTGAGAAGCCTGCGAACATGAATGGTGGGTGCAGCTGCAAAAACCATGACCACACAACTCTAATCAGACACAAATGCTCAAGAGGCCAAGTCCATGATTCATGAATCTATTTAGAAACCCAACTCACTGCTCTAAACTCCCTTGAGCGAGCAATACTATTCAAATGGTATAATTCTTCCGAACCAAAATGCATTGCCCTGATGAATAGTCCGGGTTAAGGAACAGCCCATGTCTTCAAATTAAAATAACACTTGCAAAGAAATCGCCCAATTCTATCGATCTCCATTCATGACGACATAGAAACAAGAAACACCTATGCAATTTCTCCTGTATGGCTGAGATGCACTTTCCTTATGCTAATCCACATACAAGTCGAAGCTTCCATCTCCTCTTTTTCCTGAACTCTTGATGCATCGGTTGACGAAAAGTAGAAGGCTGGAAATCTTCTCTTAAAATTTATAATGCTGCAAACTCTGAACCCATTTGCACCCAATCTTATCTCCCCAGCTAACACTCCCAAGACCAACACAAAACCGTCGATTACATCATCAGGATTGCACACCTAGAGAATAAGCTCCCAACTTATCGCCACCTCTCAATCCACCTGGAAAATTCACCTTCTCCAACTCGACCATTACAACATTATCCTCTGTCGCACAGACAAGACCAGAGTCACATCCTGCAAGTCAGTATGCTTAATGCAAGCAAACACACCGCAACCCTAATATTGCAACACTTGACATTCATTCAAGACTCTAATGCGAGACTCTAATACACCACAACGGTCCCAACTTTGCAATACATGTATTGCAACCTTAATTTTACATAAACATCAAGAACTATGCTCACATATAATAACTAGAGGCAAAATTTGATGTAAAATTTGATGTAGAAATTGTTGCTGAAATTGAATGCTCGAATCTATCTGCGAAGAGCAAGGAGAAAGCAAATTCATGGTGAAGAAATGGAAGGAGACACCCACTCCTCACTGTGGCAAGAACATTTACTAGGCCTCACCGTGAAACAGCTGACCTGGCATTGTCATGGTTGATCACACTAAACCCTAAACGAATGGATTGGCGACCAATTAGTAAGTGCCATGTCAGCTGCCCTCAGAAGCTAAGCTACTACACTAATTGTCCCAATTAGTGTGTATTACAATTTGGAGTTACGCAGTGCAACTCAGAAGTTCAATTTTTACTAACAAAAGCTCAATAGTTCTTTGGACATTATAGAACATACATAAGTTTATTTGGTCAACTATTACATTCTCATTAAATAGGTATAGCATTTGTAACTCCAAATAGTAACACTCACTAATTGAGAAAATTAGTGTAGACTCAAGCAAGTGTCTAATTAAAAGAGGCATACGTTAGGGTAGACATGCATGGCACCCTACCATGAGTACTTCCAACTCCATATACAATTTTAACCGTTTGACATCGAATTGGTAATTGACTCGTCTGGCCATCGAATATGAATCGTCAAGAGTCTCATAACATGAAGCCTACAACAATCCATGCGTGTCATATGATGAAAAATGCATACATGCTAGCAAATAATGATGCCCCAAGAGACAATGTTTCGAATGTCACAAAATTTTCATTTTGACTACAATGATTATCCCAATTAGTGAGGGAAGACTAATAGTTTATGTGTGAAACTAGTGAAGGTGATACTAAATTTCTTTACGTTATGAAATCAAGGCCACTAAAAGATCTAGGAAGCATTGTTGATCTCGACACTATTCACTAAAATAACAATTCATAGCAACATTGTTTACTAGAGTGGAGGAAGGTGTGAGGAAGATGGAGTGCAATGCTTGATCTAACATGTGAATCTAACTTAACAAGGTGCTAGGTCTGATTAAAGTGGATTACATTAACTTCGAGATAGGATTTGACTGCATCTACTGTAGTTTAGATTTTGGATAAAACAAAACCCAAGAAAACACTCAAGATGGACTTAAATGGTGATTCTTGTATCTTCTAGGTGTCTTAGATAAATTTAATCATGACAATTATAGGTCTATTTCAAATGGTTTAGGATTTAGACTGATAATTAATTCATTTATACAAACAAATGTTATTGGAATATCTCTCAACTTCAGTACATGCATTTGTTATTGTCACACACCTCAATCTATTTACTCAATCAATAGTCTGATAATGGGTTCATTTTAATTGGACCTTGTATGGTGCTCAATCATAGGCACAACCATCGACAATAGTCTTGCATAAAGTATCCCATTTTGGCCTCTATACCAAAGCCAAGGGCACTTTGGTATAGTCAATTGTCTCACATTAATTAATCCAATTAATGTAACTTAAAATGATAGCACAATTCTCACTCATAGGTGACAATTTTTTTTATTTAATCCCTTTAATATGAAGCGATTGTAAAGCTATGATCTTTTGTTGATGTCCAACCACTTTGTCCGCACATGAGCTCCTAGATATGTAGCCCTCTCCAAATTTTTGCTTTAGGTTTCTTTTTCCTATTAAAATATGCTTAGGGTACCACAACCAATGAACAATCAATTGTCTTCCCCGGTTCTCCTTTCACCTACCAATTCCCCAACAAATACGGGAAACCAACAAGACAACATTGTTCCAAATAGACTATGGTCTCTTCAGCTTCGACTTCCTTCTTTTCGTCAGATTTCTCCAATACAATCATTCAAAGGGCACTTGTAGATACTACATCAACATACTCAACTTCCAGTTATCAATTCCTTTCCAATCATGTTGTTGTTAATAGCTTGACGACGATAGTCTTCACAAAATTTCATTTTCACATTTCATCAGACAATCCACAACTCATGCTCATTGCTCATAAAAAATTCATTAAGTTGAAATACTCCTTCACTTATATATTGATTCTACCAACCCCATCCAATCTTCAAAATAAGTTATCACTTTATTCCATTCATAAGTGTCATTCTACTTAAGACTATATAATTTTAAGTGCATTTCTTCTTACTTTGGACATAATTTCCAAAGTCCTAACTTTCACAAACAATTATCACTCCATAAAGCTCGTGCGAATATGACATGTTCCCCATAGATAGCCGCCAAAAAATAAATAGGTCTGAGATTCATGCAACTAGAAAGGTAAAGAGAAAAGCAATAAAAGGCAAAGCAAGGAGAACATGAGACCAACTCACTGCAAGCATTGTTCATATGCATTTGTGTATGTGGTCTTGCTTGTACATTCTTATCTCTGGTTCTATTGACTTCCAATAGGTTATGGGCCCACCATGCAAGTGGAGAGCCTACTAGATATTTGATTGCTTTGAGGTTGTGGAGTGAATTTTGAAGGGTTGGCACTTTGGAGCTTCGGGATGTTGGAAGCATTTTTTTTTCGGCACAATTTGAAAATTCGGTTGCAAGAAATAAATCAAAATACAACCAACACGGGTGAACCAACGCAACCCAAGTGGAGATCAAGAAATAATACCCATGTGTGGCCTAACCTTCCACGTGTCTAAGGGAGCATTTGGTTATTGTAAGTATTTTTTAGTTTTTAATTTTTGCTTGAATGTATGTTTGACGCTAAAGCATTTGACTTTAGTGTTGAGAGACTTATTTGAGAGGTTTGGAGGTATTCAAACTTCAGAAACATTTGACTTGAATGTTTTGAGCATTTAAAGGCTTATTTGAGAGCTTTGAAGGTGTTTAGACTCCAAGAGCATCTAACTTGAGAGGCTTGAATGTTGAGGAGTCTATTTGAGAGGTTTGGAGGTGTTTACACTTTGAAAGCATCTTATTTAGTTCTCTTGAGTGGTTTAAGGTTTATTTGTGAGGTTTTAGTGTTGTAAGGCTTGTTTGACAATGCAAAGAATGCAAAGGATGATGACGATTATGCATTTGTAATATGTAATGGGACACATTTCAAAAGCGTATGCAAATGGATCATGGATTCAAGATCCACCAAGCACATGATTTTGCATAGGGCCACATTTGACACGTATGAGTTAATCGCTCCACGCAATGTGTATTTGGATGATGATAGTGTTGTTAAAGCCATTGAAATGGGATCTATCATAGTGAAAGCAATTGTGAGAGGAAAAATCAACCGGATTCGTATCAAAGATGCGTTCCACGTGCCAAAGTTGCAAGCCAATTTGCTCTCAATGAGCAAACTTGTGTTGAATAGTTGGAATGTACAATTCAACCTAAACAAATTTTTGTAAAAGCTTGCAACAGCGAAATCATTATAATTGCATCATGTGAAGGCAACTTGTACAAAATGAATTTTACGAAGGTGCACGGAGCGGATGCGGCCAACTTGGTGCAATCTCCAACGGGAGATGGTATGCTCGAGCTTTGGCAAACCAAACCAAATCAAGCTATGAAGAAAACTAAAGTCATTGCCCTTGCGCTCTTTTGTACTTTCTTGCACTCTCTTGCACCCTCCAAGCTCTCCAAGCTACGTTATGTCTATCACATTGTTTTCTTGTAGCCTTGCTCAGTGGTTTGCACCTTGAGTGGTCATAAATGCTTTTACATGCCTAGTGCCTTTTGATTAAAAAGGGGAATTTTTCAAGAGGGAAAGACCAAGAATAATTTGAGTACAGTTGCAAACATCCGGGGTGATAATGAAAATACTTCCCAAAAACGGGTTATGAAGAAAGAGTGACATGAAGAAACAAGTTAGCTTGTAATGTCTTACATTCTTATTCCGACTAGGGATTATTCTTTGCATTTGGTAAGGAACATTGTTCTTTCAATCCTCCAACAAGATAAATATCTAATTCTATTGAACTTTCTTTAGTTAGGCTTACATGTTGTTGGCAGATGCATCAAAGAATGTTTTGTTAAAAGGTAACACCGAAGCAAAACATAGCAATGGGATACTTGCAGCGATTAAGAGGGGTCTTGCACATTGTTTCCATATGGAAAACAAAAATATCCATCAAAGATCAAATTGCAACAATGTCTTTGTCTAGTTTGTACATAGTGCAATTCCTCATAAAGTACAAAGAACTAATAGATGATAGAGTGAAGCAACAAACCAATGAATTGGTAGCATATAATTCAACCACACCCAACCACCAATTCTTTCCCTTGCCTTTGAAGGGAAAGTCGTGAGCTATTGCGGATTCAATTTTTTATAGGCACTTGACAAAATAGAAGGTTTAATAGAATAAACATTGGTACATTAACTGGAGTTAGCACATGGTGGTAGCTAGCAAGACGATATTCAGGACCTAAGCAAGATATTTAGGCACATTTACTGTTTGTGGACATGGCACAAGTCCAAATTCACTTAAATGCTAATTATCAACATTTTCACCCTTCTCATTGGTAGGTGTCATGAAACTCTACCCCATAATCTCTTCATATTGATAACACCAAAAATTAAGGTACATAGACCACAAACAACATTGAAGCTAAAGCCGACACCATGTACTTCAATCACACAATTGGAGGCTTCAAAGAGACTCGTAATGGGTTTAGATTATATGTTGGTTTTGGATATCGCTCTTGGATACTTGAAATTCAAATCGTTGGCATGAGGGGCATTTCACTTATTAGAAGGAAATTGCATGGGCTAAGAAGATAGTGAGAGCGACATTGGTGAAAATTATGGTAACATAAAATGTCCTAAGATACATTGGCCCAAAACCAACCATGAACCTATAACCAACACTATGTACTGCAATTACACATTTGGAGACTTGAAGGAGTCTGGAATGATTTCCGATTATGGCATGGTTGTGGGTATGATTTTGGCTATGGCTCTTGCACACTTGGAAATCAAATCATTGGTCCCGGGGACACATCAGTTATTGGAAGACAGTAAGAGCAATGTTGATGAAAATTATGGGAACATAAAATGTTATAAGATACGTATGCCCAAAACCAATTCCAACCTAATACCAAAATTGTTCATTATATAACGAAGGACGCGCAAGGACGTTGCCTTACTACTCCCCACTGTTACAAATTGTTATGAAGAGGTGGGGGGACCATGGGTGCAATAGGCTGGAGCATCACAAACCCATACTAACTCAGTGTACTATAATCATACATTTGGAGGCTTTGGGATGGCTCAACATAGTTTTAGCCCGTGATATGGTTGTGAGTAAGGCTCTTGCACAATTGGAGACCAAAATCATTGGTGTAGGGGACACGTAACTCATTAGAAGGGGATTCTATTGGCTAAGAAGGTGGCAAGAGCGACATCAATGAAAACCATATATTCTAAAGTACGTTGGCCCAAAACCAATACTATGTATTGCAATCATACATTTGGAAGCTTTGGGGAAGCTCAAACTAGTTTTAGGTTATGGTATGGTGAGTGTATACATGCAATGCTAAAAATAACAATCTCCATGCTCTACAATAGTAATCAACGTTCTCACCCTCCCCCTGCATAGGTGTCATGAAACTTTACCCCATATTCTCTTAAATTATGGTAACACAAAACTATCAAGGTACATAGACATGTAACCAACACGGTGCACCTAAAACCAACACTATGTACTACAACCATACACTTGGAGGCTTCAGTATATCGATTATCCCAATTAACACGTGTTACTATTCATAGTTACGCAATGCTGTAACTAATCAAAGAGAACGTAATGTTTAACCGAGCAAAGTCACTTATGTTCCAGAATGTCCGAACAACCTATTGAACTTTCGTTAGTAAAAAATTGAACTCTCGAGTAAGACGTTATTACACTGCATAACTGGGAATAGCAACACACTAATTGAGATAATCAGTGTAATGACACTCGATTTGATTTTTAGGTTATGTGTTGCATTTTGGATTATAGTTTGCCCTCTATAAGTGTTAACATTTATGTTATAAGGCAAATTTTGTAATGCGATTGTTAACGCTTATGGGGGTAACACTTATAGAGGGCATAGTGTACATTTGAAGTGCCTCCACCTCTTGCACATTTGGAAATCAAATCATTGGTCCGGTGTGACATAACTTATCAAGTGAAGTTAGAAGGGGATGCCATGGGCTAAGAAGACGGCGAGAGCGGCGCCATTATTCTAGCAATAAAACGAAAGACTGGCAAAGCCTGCCCTTCCTCCCCCTTTCCTTGCCTTCCTTTTCCCTTCCTTCCTCGGTCCAACCCCCTTTCACCGGTCAAGGCTTAGCTTAGGTGCCGCTTGGAGGTGAGCCAACCCTCGCATCGCACCTACCACATCTCAACATCAACAACACCATCATCATCATCGTCACCAATCATCGCCGCTGAGCTTCAGTAGCGGCACAATTACTTACTTACAGGCCGACTCCCGACGTTCTTCGAGGTTTCTTCGAGGTTTCTTGCACAATATTTGGTGCAGAATAAGCTAAGTTAGGTCGGTGACAGGTTTGTCAGTGTCCAGGTGAGACCCTAGGCAGGGAAATTCACTCAGGGACTTGCTCTGCATCACACCTACCACATCGCCCCCCTGACCCAGTCGCTCGTGCCGTGGTTTCTTTCCCCTTCGGTTTTTGGCGCCGCTCCTCGCGTCCGAGATTCATCGAACAGCACCGCACCGCGCCGCCTCGGAAGAAGCTGGTTTAGCAGTCGTCGAAACGAAAAATCATCGGCGCAAGGTAAAACTCGTGCACTCTGTTTCTTCTTGCAGGCGGTCGGTTTACAGCGGTTTGGTGTTTAGAGCAGGGGAGGTGTGTGGTTGAGGTTTTGATGAATTGGGGGAGCGTTGGAAAATTGTGACGTGGCACACAAGGTTTCTTGCGGGAGTTCAGTTCTGTTCCTGGAACGTGTGGTTTGTACAGGGAGATCCGGATCCGGAAATTGCTGAGGAGCTGGTTTGTTGCTTAGGCGGGGTTGCATGTGTTTTGATTTGCTGGTGAGAGTGCGGCGATTGAAACAGGGAAATGTGATTTTGTGTGGTTTTGTGTCTCTGTGTGAGGGTAGTGGTGGATGTGAGGGGGTGTAGTAGTGGTATTGGAGTCCTCGTTTATCAGAGTAGGGGTATTTGTTCTGTACGAGCAATGATTGGCTGCCCTAACCATTTGGTGTAGTTTCTCTTCTCTCTCTCGTGTGGGAGCCGTTCCCTGGTTTGCGTCGCTTATATCTCCATTCTACTGTTAAGGGTGTACTGTCTGGTATCGGATGTCGTTTTAAATCCTGGAACGCGTTTTTCTCACTTTGACAAATGTGTCGTTCTTTTCCATCAACTCTCGTGGTCGTTTTTTCCCCCCTTGTCTTTGTGTAGGTTTCTGTGTTGTTGTTATCGCTAGCTATTGGTCTTGAAAGTTTGGATTCTAGGGCAACGGAGGCATCTGGTAAAGACAGGTTTTGTCCGCGGTTTAATGATTGATTAGTGCTTGGTATTCGTTTTCTCGCAGGTCTTCTCGTTTCGTTAAGATCTCGGCCGCAAAGATCGTGAGAGTTGTAGCAGTTGGGGGAGATCTATTCAGAATATTTTTCAAGGTGATTAGACGGATCTGACTGATGAAGTGCAGTTTTGGGTTTTGGCATTGAAGTCGAGACAGAACCGGATCAGGGTCCTCTACTTATTCAGAACTACTCGACCAAGCCTTAGGTGGGGTTTTATGAGCAAGAGTTAACCGGCGAGAAATATTATCGCGGGGGGGAGAGAAAGGCAACAATAAGATTCTATCGATGGATAGAGAACCAGACGAAATGCAGTTGTTAGGAGTAGGCGGGATTTGCAACGAGGCTTATAAAATATTTCGATCGTACACGCGCCTTCTGCTATCTCTGGCTTGCACGCTCGTTCTTCCATTGGGAATTGTTATCTTCTCTCACAGCTTGATATCGGATCCGTTGATGCACAAGATATTTCGCAATGAGGAGAAGCTTGCTAGGGAACAAGCAGGGTCGCCGGCAGCCGCTCGCACAGAAAGCCGTCTTGACGCAGAGTTTTTCGGCCTCGGTGTGATTACAGTTCTATATGTAGTCTTTCTGTTGGGATTTTCTCTTCTTTCGACAGCAGCCATTGTATACAGTGTGGCCAGCATCTACACAGGCAAAGGGTTATCATACTTGAAGGTAATAAGCGTGGTGCCCAAGGTTTGGAAGCGCCTGGTGTACACATTTCTGTGGGCGCACTTGTTGATATTTCTTTACTACGTCACATTTGCCGTTATCCTGCTGGTACTTTTCACTATACAAGCTGCGACAGGAATTACCGTGTTGCCCATTGTGGTCCCTGTATGGATTGCATTCGACGCCTTGTTAATATATTTTAACCTGGTTTGGCACCTTGCAAGCGTAGTCTCTGTCCTGGAGGAGAGTTATGGGATTGGAGCGTTGAAGAAAAGTGTGCACCTCATCAAGGGCAAAAGGCTGGTTGGGTTCTGCTTGTTCTCCATCTACGTTATTAGCGTGGTATTTGTGCTGAGTTTGTTCCGAGGCCTAGTGAGTCATCACCATCACATGCATAATATGTTTGGAAGAGTGATTGTGGGGTCTCTTCTCTTAGTGCTGTGGACGGCTGTGACGCTTATGGGTATCTTGGTTCAAAGTGTTCTATATTTTGTGTGCAAGTCGCATCACAATGAGAGCATTGACCGGTATGCTCTTTCTGAGCACTTGGATGGCTACTTGGGAGAGTACATGCCTCTCAAGGGCCCTGTTTCATTGGAAGCTCTAGAAGCTGAGTTAGAAGAAATCTAAATAGTTGGAATAACCACTATAATACATTCAGGGATTGGAAAGAGATCAAAATTGGAAGAGTGGGGAGGTTAGTGTACTTTAATGGCACCAGCTTTAGACAGGCAGATAGATCGAGTAGCTTGGGTTGATTTGTGAGGGTGCCACACATTTGATTTAGGATTTATGATGTAAATAGAAGCTGTGCATGAGCAGCTCTGTTTACGGAGTAACACTCATGATTCTCTTGAGATTTTGTTCGATCTCTAGAAACCGTTCAAATGTGTACATAATGGTACGAGTTGTAGTAAACTCAGGGGTGTTCATTCTCTGACTGTATTCTGTTTAGTGGCTGAAGGTATCGAGCTGTTGTGTTCCTTAGAAGGTGCAGGGTTGGGCAGGTACATGTTGTATAGTCAGAGTGAGTCCAGCTAGCACTTTGCAATTAGAGTCCATAACTTGAAGGTTTTATGTTGCAAGCTTGAGATTTGACTTTGGTGCTTGAAGATTGTAACAAATGTCAGCAGTTTGCAATTGATGTCATTGCAGAGAAAGACATTAAACTGCAACTGTTGCAGAATGAGTGTATCCTGGTGTTTTGTGAGTGTATCATCTAAATGTTTAATTTTATAAAGGGGTTGGTCTTCGCACACAGGCCAGGATGACCCTTGGTCTTGCAGAGATTTTGAGATGAGACTTTGACTTCAGATTTTCAATACGAGCCTCTATTGGTAGACATGGTCCATTGAGTTATGTTATTGTGGACCAGGGCACATAGATGAGACTTTTCTTCTCCAAATGCAGATACACTCTCATCTACTCGCAGCTTACCATCCCATACAGTATTTATCACTGTATAAGTGAACTTCAGTGCAAGATGGGGAGGTAAACCTAGAATTGATTGCCATGATCATTGTGTTATTGTTCATTCACCTTTGTTATGCATGTTGAGGTAAACCTAAAATTGACTAGTGTGATCATTGTGTTCTTGTTTTTCACCTTAGTTATGCGTATTTCCATCTGCACTGGGGATAATCTACATAATGCAGTTGGAAATTTTGCTCATTAGGAGAACCTCTGCTTGGTGGTGAATTTCACTGGCTGCTTGCTTTACTTTACGTTTTCCTGTACATGTCCACATGCTAAGAATTCATCATGTCTGCATATGCACAAGCTGTCTTATGAAGAATGTTTGTGGACTTATCTGTCACATTATTTCTAGGTGGTTTGTCATCATCAAGTATTCTTCCTAAACCTGAATAATTACTAGTAAGTCAATTATCATGATAATAACTAACACAGAACTATCGCACTCATAACATGTGTGAGCTAAGGATGAGAAATTAATAGGTTGAAGTTATGGACCTTGTCATGAGTTGTGTCAAGTTCTCTTAGTACATTGAATGGTGATCTGAAAGTACAACTTTGTACCTACATGCTGAAGAGATGGAGTGAGCTTGAAGTCACGGATGGCCCTACCAATATACTCACACCTGAGATGCATGCTGCACGTCTGATATTGGAATTTGACAAAAAATTATTCAGTTTGGAAGATGTTGCCACATGTTGTTATAGAAGTGGATTTCCGTCAATTTCCTCATAAGTGTCCACATGGAAATTATGTTTCAGAATTTGAAGTGTGGAATCAGATAAGCCTCCGAGGTAGTTTGGATGATAAGAACCACCTTCCATCGGGTCTTTTCTATATGAATTTAGTCGTTCATAATGGAGGGTAATATTTTCTGGAGTTGGGACCCACAAGATCCAGTGAGAATAGTTATACCACATTAGTGCCACTTCATTTTTTTATGTTATACTTTGGACACGGATCTTAGTGTAAACTCCTTGGGTTCAAATTTTTCCTCTTGACCAATAGGTTTGCCCAATTTTGCAGGTTCTTTGGTCTTGAGCCTCATGTACACCTGCCCTTACTGTAGAGGTATTTGCAATGAGACATAATATGAACTGGCAGAGAGGACATCTTGGACATAGTTGGTTATTATCTTGCAAGTCACATTGTTGATTGAGTGTATATCTCCACAATACACCAAGGTTTGCATCTGGTGGGTTCTTGTTTCTTGAGATTGTCTGAGATGCTTGGGGAGCGTTCTATATGGCCTAGAATGTCAATGCTTGAGATCTTGGAGAGGAAGCAGCAAATAATTTTGTTGGAGGGGGTGATTCCCTAATGAATCTGAACGAATAAGAGACATGAGAGTTAACCTTGAAGAATGGGGATGAATCGGGGTTGAAATCTCCTAATGGTGTCTTGTTTGAGTGTAACTATAAAGTCTCGGAGGGTTTCTTTGAGTTTTAGGCATCAACATGTTTTATTCTTATATAACTAAGAATCCTCTCATTTTCTTTTTCACCTATGTGCACATCTATCTCTTTGCTTCTCTCACCACTTGTGTACTCGAATAGAATCAAACTCAAGAAAAGAACTCATTTTCTTCTCAATTTAGTTTATTTGCTTTGATGTAGAGCAAAACGATTTTCCCTAGTTTATTTGTTGGACATGGACACAAGTGTTGGAAGTGGTAAATATGGAAGATTCTTTCAAAAAGATTGGAGTTGGTCCCACTTTTGGTGACTCTATGATCTTGTATAAGTATTGCAAACAGAAGAGCAGGCAACTTGGCAAACACCATAAGGTAGATGAGGCTAATGTGGACACCTCCAACTTTGTGGAATCATCCAGTCGATGGATTTGAGCATTGGAAGCTTGAGAAAGCTAGCAATTGCGAATTAGGACCAAGGATTTAAAATCGTTTAAATCGGAGTTGAGTAAGACATTGATCTAGGCTTTGGAATCAAAGATTCTTTGTTTTCCCATATGGTGTTATAGGGGGAAATTCTTGTATCATTCCATGTTGTGTAAGTGGACGACATTATTAGCAAATTCTACACGGGTCATTTGCCAATGAAAACCAAGTTTAATGTCAATATTGATTATGTCATGTCTCTAAGGTGGTCACATGTAAGATTAAATGATCCCAAATTGGCTTTTCATTTTTGAATACCCACAATACAAGTTGATTAGCACCTCACATCCACATGTTGCCTCTTAATTTGCCCACCTTGTGCACAAAAATCAAGTGTGTCATAGTTTGGTGGATAGCATTCCTAATTATGGAGGATGGTGGTTGTAGTTTGACTTTTGCGAAGGTGATCAACCCAAATATCATAAAGACAGTGGCTAAATCACCATGCATTACTCACCCACTGAATTAGAGTGACTATACCGTCGATTAGGAGCCAAAAATAGGTGTCTAATTAAGGAAGCTAGCCGAATTAGCCTCGTCTACCTTAACACATTGCTCATTCAAGTGGAGCACTTCCAAAAACTCATGTGTGTTTATTCTATTCATGCAGAGAGCATTTTATTCGTAACCTTTTAGTCTTTGTCCATGAGCAAAATGGGTATGGACTAGATAACCAACGAGAGGGGAGTGGATGAGGAGTTGCGAGGGTGGTTATCAAGCATAATTGATCAGTCCATGGACATAATCTAGGAATTCCGAATGATGTCACGCCTCCATGAATGTATAGTTTTGTGACGAGTTAGAATAACCCATTTGGTCTTGGATGAGCGACTAGTTATGCATGTATTTGGCTTGAGTAGGTGGATGTATTATCATTATTGCAATTCATCATCCACTTTCTTTCATTGGTATTGTAGTCCTTATTTGTTGGTGTCATCATGCGTGCTAGTGCTTGGCAACATTTGCCATGGTCCATTCCATGGTTGATCTCGGGGAGATCACTCCATTGTAGAGTTGAACAACCACGTGCGATCATTTTAGATGTAAAAAATGTAAAAAATGTAAAAATCATCACCAAAATGGGTCACAATTTTATCAATTTTTTTTCATGAGTAGATATAAATGGTACATGTTACATAGTAAAAAATGGTGACTAAATTTGATGATTTGTTTTTTTAATAAAACATACCGTTTCTAACTAGAATGACGCAGAATTGAACTAAAAAAATTGCTACAATTAATTAATATGACTAAAAATTTCAAAAAAATATACAAAAGATACCATCAATGGTTGTGTATATGTAGAAAAAATATCGTAAAATTTAAAATTATTTATGACATGTAATATAGGGGTAGCAAACTTTGTTCGCACGTGGTGTTCAACTCTACAATGGAGTGATCTCCCCGAGTGGTTGATTCTATTTTTGATGTACTTGGTATTCCAAATAATTTGTCATAGGAGTTGGCATCAACATGCATTCGAGCAAGTGTGTCATTGGTGTTTATCATTGTTGAGTACATGATTAGCAAGGGGGTGCAAGCATGGTAAAATGGACCAAAAAAGTGCTCCGGTATACTAAAACGGTATTTTTTTGGGTCAAAGGCCTAAACGTAGTAGTAAAGTGTTGTTTAATTTGGATATCTTTTTCATGATGACATCTATTGTTGAGTTAATACTCAAATGTGGAATATCAAGTTGAGGTCTTCAAAACTTGTCATTAAAAGCGATGCTCAAAAGAAAATGGTTGAGTCTAGTTTTGGATGTAGATTTCATGACCTTAACTATTTTGAAGTTGGAATTTTTGCATATTCCTTGAATTCATTATCTACTTGAGGGCATCATCACAAAAAATCAAGGCCATAGCCTTTTTCCTCACAATTTTTGGAGCTATAGAAGCATCTTATTCATTATCACAATGAAGATTTTGTGCTCATTAAATGGTCAATTAGATCCCCCCCAATTACATTGATTGCTGAGTCTAGAATGCTTATCATATTATCAACATGTAGTCCAACTTTTTTTAAAACACATGTCGGTTTGGTAAACGCATACCAAAACACATGCCACTCAAATACATATGTTTGATTAAGAAAAGTAATTGAATAAGGGTTGGCCACATTATATCTCCATACGAGTTCCCATCGATGTTGCCCCATCCCCCACATGCAAAGATTCCCCTTGCCTTTCATGTCATTGATTAGGTGTATTGTTTGTGCTAAGGTAAGCGGACCTCTCGTGGTCACTTTTTCTAATCAACCAACTATATTTGAGTGAAGCGTGGTTAGGTGTGGATGCAAGAATGAACACTGAAACGACATGTGTTTAAAGGAGATTGGACTACGTGTTCAATATATGTTCATCACTCCAGTTTAATAATCGACATAACTGGGGGGGGGAGGAGACTTATATGGCCATTTGATGTCCACAAAGATACTCACTTTGATAACGAATAAAACATTCATATGGGCCCCAAAATTTACGAGGGAATAGGCTATGGACACAATTTGGAAATGACAATCATCTCACACTAATTGCAAGTTTGCAAACCTACAAGAAGTGGTTGCAAAGCTCAACCCTTCCAACCCCACGGGGCTTCTCTTTTGGAGAAGCTATCATGGAATTACTTCATGTCTTCATCCCATGGGCCCACTCAGCATCGAAATTCTTTGATGTAACTTCAAGAACAAAAACGTGGAAGTCTCATACAATCTTATGTTGATTTCTCGGAGAACAATGCTCCGAAGTTTTTAAAACCTCGTATAAGGTCATTAAGACATGAAGGAAGAAGCAAAATTTCATGCCTAGGGTGTTGCCCATTGCAGGGATCATCCATCTTTAGTGGTGTGGGCAACACCCCAAACCAATAATGTTCCAAATTTGGCATTCGAGCTCACTATGAGAGACACTCATCATCCGGGCAATGGACTTTGGCCACCTCTAGAATAGGCATGTGAATTCCATATATTTAGAATTTCAAATTCCCACATATGTGTCTTCTAAATAAATATACGGTTTCATTTTTATTGAGCTCCCTCGCCCATCTTATCATCCAAAGAAAAAACAATAATTTCACCAGTTGCCCCAACTTGAGAACCCAAGCTTTGTGACTATTAGATTTTCTCGAAATGTGGTGAAACGAAGAGATATTTCTTTGCAAATCTTTACAATGGACTTGGTTTCCAATACAAGTGGCTTATCATGAAATACATTGGTGATACCGTAGTGCCAAGCGGTTTCTATAAAATTTTGTCAGATGATTGATTTATTTTCAAGATTCCATTTGGCAAATGAAACATTTGTTAAGATTCTCATGTGTTCTTCACAAATATGGAATGTTTTGACAAAATATTTTTGAATAAATTTAAACAAATCTCAAAATTATTTAATAAATGCTAAAATTGTCATAATACCAGGGTAGTGGGTTGAATTCCCTCGACATCGCGTGTGGTATGAAAGTTCCATGTTCATTGGAAAGCACCCTTTGACAATAAAGGGTTAGGTGACCATATGACACCCACTTATTATAGACACACAATCTCTCCCCCATCCCCACCATATACCACATCCATGGACAACACATGTCTCCATCTCCAAAACAACCACTTCCTTCCTTACACTCATGATGTGCAAATTAATGCCATTGCAAAGTGCTTGGTATCACTTTCCACGCTAACTTTACCGCAACCTTGAACCAAGCTCATTTATCAAGTAACATCCGATCCCTACATCTTTTGTTATTCAACAATTTCCTTGCTTGCTCTCCCAAGTATAACATTATTCAGATCCATAACAATGTTTTGTGGGACTGATAATATTCCACAAAATATTCCCATATGTTCCCCACGTCTAGTATGAATATTGGGAATATATGGGAATATTCAATGGAATATTGTCAATCCCATAGAACATTGTTATGGATCTGAATAATGTTATGAGTATAACATGCTTCTTTTTGGCCAATCCAACATGTTGCAATTCAAACAAAATGCCCCTCGGGGAGGTCACCTTGTGAAAAGTAGTAAACCACGTGAGTTAAACTATAGGGTTCATTTTATTCATTGGAGGAAAATTTTATATAAGACTTGGATCTACCATAGTCTTCATTTAATGCTTGAAATGTCATTATATGTAAAATAGGGTATTAGAAAAACCTTCATTTTTTTCAGTAGTAGATATAAATTAATATGCATAAAATCATGGGAGAAAAAAATTAAAATATAAGGATGAGTATAATCCCTAGTCCTTCTAGTAGACAAATGAAAAAATAATACATTTTCAGTACAATATAGTGATGAAATCATCACTAAAAGCATATCACGGGCACAGGAGGGAAAATTTTGCTCAATTGCTATGCTCGTTTGTTTTATGTTGCTTTCTAGTTTGGTTCAAATATGCTCATGTACGTTGCATATGTCCACGCCAAACACTTACCCTAAAACCTTTAATGTCCATCTAAGCAAATGCCTAAGTTTTATAAGTACTATAGCGTGCCAAGAATTAGGCTACATTTGGACTTAGAATTACCTATAGGGTGCTAGAAATTAAGACCAAGTAGCTTTTTTCTACTAAAAGGGTCTCTTAAAATCATAAGTGATAGGTAAATAGCCCCCAAACAAATACCCGGTTAACGCACGTGGTTACAAAATATAAGGGGAAGTGACCTCCCCGAGAAATGCCCCCAAAATGCCAAATCGATAGGGTGCAAAGGGGGTTCATATCAATTCAAGGAGTGTTTTGCGATGAGTGTTTTCCTTCCTCAACTACACTAAATAGTCCTATTAGTGTGGGTGGACATTAACGTAAAAATACTAACGTGGACCACACTAATTTTCTAGTCAAGGTGGAAGTAACATGGGTCCAAGACCCCGGGTTTGTCCCTAAGTCTTCATGAAGACTTCCAACCAACACATGGAATGTTAGTTACATGAAAAAAAAACACAAAATAAAAGAATCACCCACATTAAGTTTTTAGAAGAAAACATTAAAGGTGGTCCATGCTGCTTTTCTACTATAAATATAGTGTGGGTTGAAAATTAACTTGGCCCACATCAATTCTCATTACAAGAAGCAGGGTGGGCTCTAGAAAATTATTGTGGCATGTAGATATAGGAAGATTCAGCGTAGTTCCTTTTTACATGGCCATGCAATGGTTAAAACGCGACCTTCGATTCTTTCCATTTATTTGACCCTACAACTAAACCAAACCAAACTTGGCATTGTAGAAGGTAGAGCATTCGATTGCTCGTAGTCAATAGAAATGTAATGGAAGAGGCATGAGTAACAACAAGGTTAGAATAAGGCTACAAAGCTAGTCCGAAGAGGGATAAGAGATATCCCATATTGTTTATATGAACCAATAAACAAGAGAAAAACAATAAAAGGCAAAGCAAGGAGAGCGTGAGATCTCTCACTCCAAGCATTGTTCATATGCCTTTGTGTATGTGTTCTTGCTTGTGCAATCTCATCTCTCCTATTGACATCCAATAGGCATTTATACTCATTTATACTCACCATGTGTAGACCTCATTCTTTCTCTTTGAGGATTAATACCATAGTCCTAGGGCAATTTAGGCAAATCATTGTCGAATAATTTATCCATATACAATATTCTTTACAGACAAATCAAGTATCCTACCATAATCTCATTTTTTTCCTTTACAAAATTTGAAGTATTATGATGATAGTAAAATTTTTTTTTCCAATTCCCCAAATAATATAAATAACACCAAAACCGCCATAATACTATGGCATTTATTGTTTCTTATATTTGAAAAGTGCATATCTTACCTACATAAAATCCTTAAGCAAGTGCACTCACGGAATCAAACTCAATACATAAATGCAAAATGATGTTCAGATCATCAGTCTGAATGTGGGAAATATTAGGGAATATTCCGCATAATACTGCCAGTCCCACATAACGCTGATATGGATCTGAATAATGTTATGCATCATCAAAAAAAAAAAAAAGTTATAATCACATTTTCATTTGAATATGATAAATGAAGAGTATCTTCACCAAAGTGCATGAACCTCCCTAGTGTAAAGAGATTCTACAATCAATGCACGGTACTAACTTAGAGCCCTACAATAATTATGCAAGGCATGTTTGAAGTTTCTAGAAAGGTAGCATGCTTCCCCTCAACAATGTAATGTATAAAATAGGTAGGCAATTCTCTCGCGATTATGCCTCCATGACAAACACCAATGCGGTAAAACCCATCCGGTGAGCTACAAGATGAACGAGCCTCACTCATAGTGGAGCAAATACCTACACCGAAGGGCATTTTATTTTAGTTCATATATCCCCTTGGTTGTGGCCCATGACCGTTGGGCAACATGTGTGATCGTGCTTTTTAACAACTACACTCTAAGCTCCATAGTATCACACCTTGTGGCAACCAAAGTGCATGTGATATTACAGAGTTTTGTAGTGTTAGCATGGATGTGTGATACTATAGAATTACTGTAGCATGTGACATTATGGAATAACACAAAGGAGATGTGAGGACAATTTGAATTCGTTCTCCTGTCACCTATGCTAGTGTGGTCCACCCCACTTGGCCTTCCTGGGCGATGTGGCGGACGCATGCACCAACATTCGAGAAGAAGAAGAAGAAGAAGACACTCCACATGTTGACACATGGCACAATGCGAGGGTGTGGGTTGACTTCTTTGGTGGTTTGCATTAATGACAAATTCCGTGATATAAGGGAGAGAAATGTGACAATAAGGAGTGAGTTTTGAACTACAAACATCCGTTCCCCAGGGTTTTGGGATATTAGAGAGTGTGTGACATTATGGAGGTTGATATTACGGAGTTCAAGGTGTATGATAAACATATGTTTTAGTGTATTGTTATGTCTTGTGTGCAGTGTTCATCAAAGTAGTCTTTGTAACTTGTCACTGTGTAGCACCATATATGCATGGCACAATCTCCAGTTGCCACCATGTGATTGCAAGACGATTAGTGGGATCAATGATGAATAGTGGGACCACACTAACCTTAGATGTTGAATGTAGTTGAAATAGTTGTGAACCGAGACAAGCCTACACCATGTGCTTAGGTCACGAAGCCTGGTGGAGTAGCAAGGGCTCAATTCTCTTAGTAAACCCTTTAACTTTCTGAGAGGTTCGTTTTGGGCTTATGGATGACTTTTGAAGGCAAATTCATCCAAAAAGGAAGGTCACACAATGGGAATCATTGTGTTCCTCGTGAAATTTTATTGTCAATGGCGATGACCTGATTCTAATACGAAAAGACGGTTGTTCGCAATAAAGAATTAAAGTCAATGAAGAACTAATTTTTTTCCTTTGTTGGTTAATTTATGCACACAATCAATTAATATTATGTTGATCGGAAATTGTCAATTTCCTATGGGGCTTTTTTTCTCACCTCAAAGTGTGCATTTGGGTTTAATATAATCCTGAAAGTTTAGACTTTAATTTTCTTGCATGTAGTTATCACAATTACATGAAGTTTAATAATTCTAAATCAATTACAAGTAAATCATGAAAGTTATTAAATATAGTTACCGTATTGATGTGATCTTAAATCAATAGAAACACCTTTCTTTTAGGTACAATAAAGATTGAGTTCTAGAAAGCTTACTTTTGAGATGATTAAAGGGAATCACAATGCTCTCGAGGAAGTGAAGGGTTAAAGGTCAACGAAGCTAGAGCATTGGTTTGTACTTTCCTTCCTCGTAAGCACCCTTGCACCGTTCCCATGTGGACCTATGATGCTAGCATCGTCACACATCCCGACGGTTTACTTACTTCACCTTGGAGTTTCCTATGGGATACATAACCTTGCATCCCATTGCGATACAAGCTAAAAACCCAAGACACTACACTAAAAATCGTATTTAGTGTCACTTACTAATTGAAACTACACAATAATATATCCATTTATTGAATATCTCATGTTTTACCAACAAATAGTAAATTGGTTGTTTGGACATTATAAAACATTAACAACTTTACTTGGTAAAAAATTACATAAATGGTAAAAAACTATAGAACTGTGTAAGTCCGAATTATAAAGTGACAATAAATATCATATATAGTGTAGTAAACCGGCATATTTCAAAGTGAAATTTAAGGCTTGTTAGGCCATTGCACCCGTTGAGTGTTATTTGAAAGCAACCGATCCTTTGAAAGGGGTGGTCAAGCCCAAGCCCCTTTTTCTTCGGCCCACATGGAGTCATCGAGGACATGGTTTGCAAGTCGACGGGGGTGGGGTAAAGAGGGAAAAAGTAATCAATCAAGTACCCATACTTTTATTTCTACTTCTTGGCCAATTTGCTCATCTCCTAGCAACAAAAGAAAAAGGAAAAAAACCAACATCGGGCAATCCGACGTGAATACAAGGCCATTGGTTGTACCCTGTTCAAGAGGTTCCTTGGTGCAGGGTGGGGCTTACTACCTATCTTGCAGTGGGTGGGCTCTTCTTTTTAACATCCATTTACTATGTGTGTGTGTGTGTGTGGGGGGGGGGGTAACGGGTTTTCTTGTTTATTGTTGAGCTTTTTACTTGTTAAGTAAATAAATAAATTGAAACGTAAGGCATTCCGACATGTTGGCCCTACCCTTGCTCAAGAATCCTCTCGGTGAAGGATGGGGTTTACTGCCTACCTTGCGGTGGGTGGGCTCTTGGCTTCCTACCTACTTTATTCCGTCAAGTAGAGAGAAGATTTAACAACAGGAATCGAACTGCCAACCTCTCCATTCGGAAACGGGTACCTCTCCGCTATCACCCGGTAGTTTAAGGTCATCTTGGACCAACTTATTAAGTATGAGGTATGTGAGATCTTTGATGGCTATATGGTGGATAGTTTTAAATTTTTTTATTACACTAATTATCCCAATTAGTGCGTGTTACTGTTCGGAGTTACACAACGCAATAATGTTATACTCAAGAGTTCAATTTTTACTAACGATAGTTTAATAGGGTGTTCAGACATTGTAGAACATAGTTGACTTTGCTTGGTACAATATTACACCCTTGTTAAATAGGTATAGCACTATGTGATTCCAAATAGCAACGCGCAGTAATTGGAGTAATAATCAATGAGTGATGTGGGGATATGTAGGTTTCCGAGGATTTTTATCGCTCTTGTATGCATGACTCCCCTCACTCCTATAGTGAGAGCTACGAGGGGTTTGGTTTTCCAGCCTTGTGCTCTTATTGCATATTAGCTCAAAACTACAAGATGGATATCATAAGCTCTTGGAGACAAAAACATGGTTTGGAAAAGCAACTATTTGTCAAATATAACCTCAATTTAAAAAAAAATACAATGTTGTGATAGTCATTACATGGTACTCTTAGTTTTTGTCATATTATTCGCCACTTATATTGAAACTCGAAAGAAGCACATAAATTGAACACAAGTACCCTTTGGAAGGTTTGCAAGGAAGGTTGAAGGCTATATTAACTTAAGCTTATGGGGGGGGGGGGTCGACCCAAGCCCATTTGATTGGTGAGGTGATGGTGCTCGAGTCAACATGGTGTTGTATACCAAGAGTAAACAAATGAGCATGTAGTATCGTAGCTTGGGTTTTTGGGGATATGAAAACCATCGCTCCTTTGTTGATGGAACTTCGTAACACTTGCTTATAGAACTCCGTATACAGTTGAGGGTGTTTCGCCCAAGTCTTTTTTAGGGTCCACGTCAAGCTAAGTCGTTGAAGTGATGCTTTTGAAAGTCAATGGAGGTGGTGATGTGGTCAATAAATAAAGAAAACTAAACAAACAAGAGTCCGATCCTTCTTATAAACACTACTCTCATGCTTCCATCCTTACACGACTTAAGGTACGTGGGGGCTAAAACCTACACCCCGCCCAAAAGCATCAACACCTTAAATTCTCACACAAATATGTAGACGATGTTTATGAGAATGTCCAACACCTTAAACATCATGCTTCCGTGTTGATGTACCGATAGAATTTCAAATCCTTATAGCTTTTACATACGAAATTCAAACGAGATCTAGATTGGTGCGTTAGAACCCCCTTTCAATCGCTACCGAAAAACATGTAATTTTTTATTTTAATAATAATAATAATAATAATAATAATAATAAACACACTCAGTGCTTGAAGTGATGGTTTTTAGGGCCATCCACCTTATCATAACTTTACAAAGGGGGAGGCTGGGCCGGGTTGAGTGCCTTTTGTTCAGTCAATCCACACATGGGGGTTGTCGAGTGGATGATTTGGATGTCAAATCACATGGTAAAGAAGATCAAAAGAGAGAAGTAAAAGTAAAGGGTTAGTTACTTATTCATGTACCACAAGCTTTATTTTACTGGAGGTAACTTCGCATGGCACAGTTTACATGGGAATGTTACCAGGCACGGGCGACGACCACCGGGTGTAGCCGGTAGAAACCCTTGCCAGGGCAGTCACCGCACGCCTAGGGGAAGGTGCTGCCACCGCCTACACCCGGTAGCGATCCGCTGCCCTAGGCCGCGAGCTATGGAAGCTGAAAGGAAAGCGCCAGGAGAGGGATCGCCTCCGCCCGTCCGCCTCCATCCCTTTGCCGTGACGTCGAAATGTTGTGGCCTCGGTGATGCTCCGGATTGCAGGTTTCCAGGGGCTTGTGATGATGATCTCGCCTCCGGAAATGGCCGCGATTTGACGCAGTTCTTGTGTCTTTTGGGGCAAACTTTGCCGAGGTTACGGGGTGGGGAATTGCGCTCAAGAGAGCAGATAGAATTAGGGATTTGGTCGCACACCGGGGTTACAGGTTTGCGGAGGTTTCTGTGTACGTGTGTGAGCGAGAGAGAGATGTGTCGCATTTGGTGTGCGAGATCGAGGCGGAGGAGCACGATTGAGTTGCCTCGATTGGGGTTGTGGAACAGGAAGATTGAGCAGTGTGGTCGTTCGCAAGGGTTGTATTATACTTCTTCTTGCTGATGGTGATGATGCTCATGATAGAGGACGTGTAGCAGCTCAGTGTGGATGGATGTTGTGGGTACTACGTTTAGTTCGGGGTGGATAAACATGATGATTGGAGCGTGAGAGGAACAAATGGTTTCGGAATTCGTGTAGTCGGTCAGTCGTTTTTGGACTCGTCGTCAACCTTGAGATGAGTAGATGGTGACCAAGAGAGAGAAGGGAAAGAGAGATATGAGAATCACTTGGAGGGACACTCCATGTCCGTATGATTCTGGTGGATGCAATTTTATCATAAATGCACAATACATCTGATAAATCTGCTGACCATTCCTCTCACTCCAGTCACGGGGACTACTTGCTTGGGAAGCGTAAATTTGTTACAATTGGAGCGGACTTTGCCTTGCATCGAGGGGGGACGATGGACGATGTGGTGCGAGGAGACTGAGATGATGATGTCGGACTTTGATATGTGATATTATAGAGCACGGCTTATAGATTAGGTCTGTGGAGATAGCAGCAGCAGCGATGGAGGACATGTGGAACTTGAAGGCGTGCATGAATAATAGATCGTCGGGGCAACCGAGCCCTGGATCTTCATCATTGAACCAGGTACCATCCAAGAGTGACCAACTTAGAAGGTACCTTGTCACTAGAAGTTAGCAGGGTGCTGATGACGATGATCTCGGGAATTGGGTATTTGCAGAGTTTGCAGTGTGGAAACTGGTCGTTGGAATGCAAAGTGTAAATTGTTTACAGCTCGTCTGAATTGCTGAAGGCAGCTGCGGGTGATGCACTGCAAATTTATCCTTGAGCAGTTTTGCTCCAAGTATTTGCGAACCACGAGTTTGGGAGAATGAGGTCTTGTAGCAGGAATTAGTGTATGCTCAAGAATGGAAGGATTAGGGTTTAGTGATGGGAGTTCAGCGTTACAGAGATGATGCGTTCACACTTATCCAGCTGCAGTGTTGTAGTAGGGGAGGTGCGAATTCTCCCTTTTAGAGTGAGTTTGTTTCTAGGGCAGTTATACATTACTTGGGTATACTTGAATTCTTGTCACTCGGGAACGAGTAGTGAGCACAGTGCATCCAGACGTATGACAACTTGAACCCTGGCTTGAGGAATCTTTATATATTAGTTCAAAGCTTCGAGTCTTCTGCTGTTCTTGTAGGGCATTATTCTATAGTTCTCCAATCTGGTTGATGTTCGGTTTCTGTCCACTTCTCAGTTTGAAGTTTATGACTATGTGTTTGTTGGAAATGTCATTTGCAACATTCAGAATTACTTGAATTTGTCTAGATTTGTCGCCTCTGTTTGAAGGTCCACCATAACACCAAGTATGTCCGATTGAGTTCTATGGAACTATGTTGCTAGTGGGGGCAACTTCAGATTCTCACTCCGCTAGTTCACACTCCGCTAGAAGGAAGATCCTTATAAGTGTGGTTTCTTTATTTCCTTCTTCAATTTCCTAAATTTTTGGGACCTGACTATATGTCAGCAGTGTCACATATGGTTTGTCTGATGTTTTGTCTACTAAACCTTCTGAATCTGTTGGCTGTGCACAGTTTGACATGAATCCAGGTCATTTATCCCAACCCTATGTGGCTCAAGAGGTCTGTGTTATTGAGCGTACTATCAGGCAAGAGCCGGTAGGTCCAGATATGCTGAATTTTGGACCACAGGGTCTTACCCCCAACAAATTGAGGTCAGAGCTTCTGGCAATGGTGCAGCAGCAACAGCAACAGCAACAGCAACAGAAACAGCAACAGCAACAGAAACAACAGCAACAGCAGCAACAGCAGCAGCAGCAGCAACAGCAGCAGCAACAGCAACAGCAGCAGCAGCAGCAGCAACAGCAACAGCAACAGCAGCAGCAGCAGCAGCAGCAGCAACAACAACAACAACACCACAGACCAAATTATTCACCATCAATCAGCTCTCGGTCCACATATATTGCATCTCATCCTCAATACAGACATGTCAGCTCAGATTCTCCTGGATTTGGTGGGTGGAGTTCGCTTGGTCCTGCAAATGTGTTCCAATCAAATCATGTAAATGGAGGTGGAAGCTCAAAATCTGGATTAGATGCACCTCAGTCTGGACATGGTCGAGATTTAAGTGGTCTGGCTGGTGGGAGGATACAAGACACTGTCAGCTCAAATGGGCTAAGGATATCTGGATCAGAGGCACTGAAACAGAGCCTCAATTTCTCTCGAGGTGCACAGGAGCAAGGATTGGATGCTAGCAGGCAAACTCCCTCTCCACAGTGGCTGAAAGAGATTGTGAGCCAAAAGCAGCGAATTCCAAGTGTTCAGGGGCCGAATCTCTTCTCTTCCAATTCTGATCAGCAAAGGAATGAATCAAGTGTGCCAGATGTTGGCTCTGGAGTGCACAGTCAGTCTCAATCAGCCCCTCCTCCATCAGGACGTATCCGGGTGTTCTGCCCAAATTATGGAATGTCGCTTGGTGAGTACCTTACCTTTCTAGAGATCGTGTGGTGTTATTTAGATCTTTTCAGTGATACGGTTGTAGTCACATGCTATCAAGGAGAGGCCCTTGATACTCATGTTGATATCATTGTTCATTGTATATGTCGGTTTTCTAGGTATCTTGGAACTCTTCCCCATATCTATCATCTGGTGTACAGGGTATGCAAGTAGCTATTTGACATGATATCATGACTAGTATGTCCAATAGCCCTAGACATTCAGCCCTGTCACAAAACTTACCAACTACTATGGCAGGTGGAGAGCTGAGTTTAACAGATGCAGGGCGATTGGGAGTAATCTGTACTTGCCATGGTGTACGTATGTCTGTTGCCAAGTTCACACAGGTAATTTGGACCACACCTACATGACACAACAGGTCTGACTGCTGGACATAATGGTCTGACATTGACCTAGTCTTCTGTCATAATAGTTTTTTTCTTCTTCTTCCAAGTGGGTGCATTCTTGACCAAGTTGAATCAATGTATGTAAACATTTATTTCTTGGAATCTGCACTAGTAGGTTTCTGAGCTCAATATCGAGTTTGACCTTTACTGGAGTTCTCTTGCAGCATGCAGGAGTTGTTGGCATCAATCCTGGTGAGGCAGTTTTTATGGAGGGGGCTGAGACCCTGGTGCAGTGGAGGAAGATGTTTTTTGGTCAATATGGGGTAAAGTGTTGTTTCTTCAAATTGGCAAGAGCTAAGAATGTATTTGATGTGAATTCCAGTTTTGAGATGTCAGATAAGATGTAGGTCACAAGCGTGTGGGTTATTTGAAGCTTTTATTGACAAGGATCTTCATGTGCAACAGGTGAAGGTACCTGAGGACAATGTAGGCTGGGACTGGCTGGACGATCCTGCGGAGCCAGGGCAGGGAAAATACAAGGCTGTTATGACACAAAGTTGGCAGAAAGAGGTTGACGTGTCATATGGCAACAACACACCAATAGTTAAAAGCAGAACGATGCAGGTTTGGGATGCCTCTTTGGAAAATGGTCACAATCCAACATTGCATGCTACTCAGTCCATCTCAAACACAAGGTTTGCACCTTTGAACACAGGACAAAGTATGCAAGAGTCCAGGGATGCATTGTTGAAAAGCTTTGGAAGGACCAACAGAGGAGGAACTGTACCATCATATCTTGGAACGAGTCAGTTCTATTCTGATGCTACACATACAGATATTGCAAGGAGTCAAGGAGGCACAGGTTGCAGTACTTCATTACACCGTGCATCTCATTTAGGAGACATGCCTATGAGCAATGAATACAATTTCATCAATGACAGTCATCAATATTTCTCTTCAGCGCAGCAGGTGAGTGCTGCTCTGAGAAGTGTGACAGGACTCGGTTACACTTCAAATCGATGGATTGATGGTCCGGATCTACGCATGAAAGAAAATGATAGTTCTTCCTCAAATTTTGAGCTACGTTTGGGCCAACCCTCTCAGCAGACTCCACCAGCTGGGGCATCGTTCTCATCCATACCAACTCGTACTGCTGAACAACCTAAGTCTCGGCTTTGTGAACAAATCATGAGCAGAGGTTTGTCCCTAAACTCATTCATATCTGACTACTTGGGTGTCTTGTTGAATCCAAATCTCGTTCAGTTAGTGTTACCCTTGTTGGCATTCAAATTTTCCTGAGTGATTCAAATTTCCAACTAAGTGGTCATTTAATTCCATGACACCTTTTGTTTGAGCACAGCTGCCACATTCTAAGCATGGTAAAATGTTGTATCAGATGTTTTGTGGCAGTCACGCATCTTTGCTTTACTATGGCAGTCTCTTCTATTGCATTTGCCCCACTTTTCTGATATGGAATGGCAATTGGCAGTGACATGGGATGGTAGGTTTCAACATGATGTGCAGCAGTTCAATCCAGCTGAACTCCCGAGGTTTTCTGGCAATCCTGGGCAGGCAAGAGAGCAGACATCTTCTACTACCATCCGTCAGCAAGCTGGCTATAATGAAACTGCACACATGAATGACCAACAAGCAGAGGATAGAAGCTATTTGAATCCAGCCTCAATGCAGACTTCTAGATGCATAGTCAATCTCCCTCAACCTCCCAATTGCAATACTGTCCCAGATAATCTTCAAACAAAGCTCCTTGCCCTTGATTGTGGTCCCAATTCCAAGAAAGTAAATAGGAGTGGGGATGGTCGAGTGCAGAATGATCAGTCCGGTTTGGATAAGTCAGGCCCGAAATTTGTTCCGCACACAGAACAATTGAGGAGGAGTGCAATGTTGGAAACTGGAAGTACCTTAGATCCACTCAGCTCTGGGGCTTTGGGCCATTTAAGCAATAAAACAGGACAAAGACTCCTGGATATGGCCATTCAAACCTCGTATGGTTATCGGGCCGTGGGTCTGGATGGCTCAGCTACTCAATCACATGATGGGATGAATAGAAGAGTTGGCGAGAGCCTGCCTGGTGGTATAGGTGAGTATGGGAGACCACCATTTATACCGCAAGTGCCCTTTCTAAATTTTGCAGTGCTCAATGCTGTGCAACATGATCACATGGGAACATCGCATGGGGCCTTAGATGGCACAAATTCTGCCCGTTTTCAGCCAGGGCCTAACAGCGTAGCTAACATGCAAGATCACGGGAGCTCCTTGCACAATCACCTCTCTATGCACAGATATCCTTTTGAACAAGGGAGTAGTATGCATGATGAGGTAGGAGCAAAAGGCCCCCAGCCCCCATTGGAAGAGTTTCAGCATACGTCGAAGGAGTTTCAAGATTGGTCTCAGAAACCAAATGGAAATTGTGTTGATGTCCAGGATCAACAGCGAGTCCTCAATGACAAACAAACTTGGTCACAGAGTGCTCCAGAGGCGGACAACGTTCTGCATTCTGGACTGGGATATGAAGAGAAGACTTCCCATCTGCAGAACAATGGTTTGGATGAGGGTCAGGGTGGTAGCAAATCTGGACATGACGAAGCTCATTGTCAACCTCTTTCAGGTTCCTTCATCCACACATCCTGGAATTGACTTATTTCAAAAGATCTCTGCATTTTCAAATCATTGATCTTTAACTGCACAGCATCACTATTTAAGATTTGGTTTGGATAAACATCCATACATTAATCTGTTGTTAAAAGGGTGATGCTTAACATATCTGCACTTACTGTTGCAGAGCCAGAAACTAGGAATACGAGACCTGTTGAAGAAGGTACTCTAGGACAGGATCATGTTGTCACTCAAACTGATGACAGGGAGGACAGGCACTGCACTTGCTACAATTGTCGAAAAGAGAGCCCATCAACAAGAGGGAGAGCCGTGCCAAGGTGTGGTTTAATGTTGTCAAGATGTCCTTGATTCTCACTTCTACAAATCTTGTTTCAGTACTGTAAATCTCAGTTTCAGGATGCATTCTAGTCGAATGATTTCCAACTTATTGAGGTTTTAGTACAGCAAAGAGTGTGATCATCACACATAGGAAAGTACTCCGTTATGATGAAATCAACTGTTGAACTTCCTAATAAGTTGAATGTCTGCACTGTTTAGGCTTGTGGGACAGGTATGCTTGAAGGAAAAAGGAGGTAGTGGAACTAAAATGGTTCCTGCAAAGAGTAAGCCTGTGATGGAAACCAGCCAGAGGCTATCCAAAACGCATCAATCCCCACAAATTCACAACAAAAGCACGGATTTGATTTCTGATGTGATCCCAGCTAAACATGGCAAGGTAGTAAAGTACGTAAAGGATTCCAGTAGCCAGCAGTTATCCTGGGAAGATGTACAAGAATTGAGCGAGGATCATAGTCAGCAGCTTGAGACCGCTGCACAAAGTGGACCCTTAGCAGATTCTGCTGCAAATGATGTTCCTTTAGTAGCAGACAATCTACATGTTCCAAAGACACTCTCTGATGTCTGTTCAAAAAGCTCAGAAAATGTCTTGAGTGGGCTTTCTGACGAAGGTTGTGATAATGATGAAGGGACTGCTTTACCTGCACAGTCGCAAGGTAAGGTACCAGCAGCTGGTGTGCTTGATGAATGCTCTGGTATAGGTAAGTGCTCTTCATCTGATGATGTGGATATGGGAGCAGCTCCCAACCCTAGTCCTGTAGTGCCTCTGGAGGATACTGGCAGGCACTCCCCATCGTGCAACAATGCTACGAAGAGGCTTGTTGTGAAAAGAGCTGGATCAAGAGCTGCAGCAGGATGGCAGATGACTCAAGAAGCAGAACAGAGCGATCAGGAACGCGAACCTGTTTTAAGTGCAGGCAAGTTCACGGCATTGGTTTTTTCTCACAATTCCTCTTATCTTTCTTGTAGCCCAGGTTACCATCACTGCAGCTCCTTGGGTAATTCTCAAGTTTTGACGTTTAAATTGCAGGGAAATCGGAGAAAAAGCGTCGTCGAACTATGAAATGGAAGCGACTGGGTCCAGATGTGGTTGTGGGAGAAGCTAAGAAAGGGAGATCAGTGACAGTACTGGAGCAGGTTCCTGGGCCTAAGATTCCAGCGGAGAAACCAGAAACAGGAACCGCAATGAAGAAGTTAGAGTCAAGACTTGATCAAGGTACTAAAGACTGGGGCCAGTTACCCAAGGGTTCAGTGGAGAAGGAACCGCTTCTTAAGCGCAGAAGAGTTGCTCTGGCTATCGAAAATCCATCTTCTGTTGCAGGAGACAAGCAAACAGAAGTTATTCAGGAAAATCTTGGGGCAGCTGAGGATACTGCCTCACAGAGGAAGGTAGGGACATTAGTGATACGTGTTCCTCAAGGAGTGAACCGTCAGAAAGCCAAGAGAGCTGTTCGAACAAACTCTCATTTTATGAAGCCTCCAACAGTTTCTAAAGCAGATGTAGTGGATGAGGGCCATCCACTTCCAGGAAGAGTCACAGAAGGGTCAGTAGCTACTGACTTCAACACCTCAAAAGGCAACCTATCGAACAAGAATTCAGGATTTTTGGCTACAAGTGATGCTGCTGTTGGGCCATCACAACCCACACCCAGTCTCCTTCCCAAGAATCTGCGTACTGTTCGGACACCACTGGGTGCACCTAGTCCTCGAAATGGACGTATGGTGTCACTTAGTGTCATATTGAACCAGCCTACAGAACCGCAGATCAGCATAAAAGTTAATCAAGCTCCAAAAGAAGATAAAAAACCGAATGTAGATATGACCAAGATTAAAATAGACATGCTGAAGTCTAAACCTGGGATCTCTAGAAGCAACCCTGATGGCAACTCTCAGAAAAAATCAGTTGCAAGTGCAGGCTGTGTTGCAATAAAACCAGGTCTGTCCAATGAGGTTCATGTTTCTGTAGTGCCGGAGTTGGAATTGCCTTGTAAGGAAGGAAAACCAATGAGAGTATTGCACAAGGAAGACACTCGAAAAGTTCGAAGTCTTTGGGAGTTGACTGGCAAGAATAAGAGGCCTGCATCAGTTGCTGAGGTATTTGAATTTGCAGAAGAGGATGCAGATATTGCCATGTATGGCAAGCAGGGTGCAAAAATAATTCAGACCGGTCAATCCACACCAAGGACTAATCCATTGAGTGGTATATCGTACCCTTTTCCTCGCAGTGGAAGGTCAGCTAGGTCCTTCCTTCCAAACAAAAGGATTGCTGAATGGAATAAAAGCAAAAACATAAAAGCAGATCCAGGCAAAACTGGCAGTCAAGGACTGGAGGAAGAAAGAACTGAGGTACAAACTGACTGGAGCATTCGCCATGATTCAACACAGACTCCAGCAGCACATGTCTGGACCCCAAAACATGATCTTTATCAGAACTCTAATTCTGCTCTTTCTCCTGTTACAAAACAGATTCGCTCAAGCAAGTTGAAGAATGGCAAAGTTGTGCTCAATGGTGTGCGAGTCAAGCATGACTTTCCAAATGGAAAAAGTCAAATGAGGGATAAAAGTGCATATATGAGTGTTGCTCAGGACAAAACCCCAGAAGCAAGGATGTCAAAGAGAGAATTTAATGACTTGGACATGAGTAAACACTCTGCCAAGAGACAAAAGTTGTTCAGTGAAGTTCAGAAGAATGAAGTGAAGGCTGAAGGTCCAAGTGGCAAGTCATTAGAGAGGTACTTCGATCTGGTCTGAAAGTGTTTGAATTGCTGAGAATGCTCTGTTGAATCCACATGTTTGAGTCTGTGTAACCCTCAAGTGGAGCTCTGGTGAATCCATGTGTATGAGTCTTTGTGTTTGTCACAACATCATGGGTAATTCACTGCTGAAGGAGGTGTACTTTTTATGCAGTCGTGAAGAACAACCTCTTTTGGAGAAGGAAGTGAGCTTTAAGAAGGCAATACATGATCATGGACGAGGGGACATCAAGATCCGCAAGAAAAAAGTATCTTTAGGTTCAAGAGAGGAGGGGAAAAGCTCACCAAACAAGACAAAGAAACTTGTTGGAAGTTCTGAAATCAACGTTAGCCAGCCAGAAAGGAGCAAATGTGATGTCTGTGCAGCACCTGGATCAGTCAGCTACAACAAGCTTTTGCTGTGTGGGCGGTGTCCAGTGAAGGTAATGTGCATATATATGCCTGCTATAAGTGTGTTTGGAGGTGTACGGATTCTTGTACAACTAGTTTCAGATTGAGTCTTACAGGTGTAAATGTTCAGAAAGGAAACAATTAGCCATTATTGGACTGGCTGGTGTCAAACCCTTTGGCATTATCTTTTGTGGACCTCAATGATGAAGGTCTCAGTTACTAACATACCTGGCACAAACTGTGTTTCCAACAGGTTCATCAAGCATGTTATGGAGTATCCAAGCCTCCGAAAGGCCCTTGGTCTTGTCGGACATGCAAATTCAATATAACTAAGCCAGTGAGAATGCCCTCTTTTTGAAACTTCCTCCCCTTCATGCTATGTCACAAATTTCACCTTGTTGACCGTATTTAAGGATGCTTAAACTGAATGCTGGGTGATATTGTATGCATTTGAGACACATTTTTTTGTTTTTTAAGGTTTTTATCATGGAGATTTGAGGTTTATGTCATTGGTGCAGGTTTGTGTGCTCTGTGGATATGGAGGTGGAGCTATGACACGTGTCCAGAAATCTCGAGGGTTCTGCCAAACTTTACTGAATGTATGGCAAGCTCTACACAATGTGAAAACGGAAGTGCCATCAGATCTGCAGTCAGATGAGGATGATGATGAGACACTTTTGTCTGCAACGATTAGCATGCAATCAACCAAAAACAATCTATCAGCTGGCCTTGCTGATAAATCCCTGAAGAACAATACTGCATCAGGGAACAAGCTTGAGCAATGTAGCTGTGGCAAACCTGCAAAGTATGCGTTTCCCTGCAAAACCTGCATTAGGGAGAACTCCAGAATTGGCAGCGCTGCAATTGGAAATGCTGAACATCCTTTAAGTGCTTCTGAAGACAAAAAAGAAGAGGAAAACTGGCATTCAAACAATACTATCACAGCTTTTGTCAAGGATGCTGGAGCTAAACAATGGGCGCACATGGTGTGCACCCTATGGATGCCTGGAACCAGGTGTCTTAATATGGAGACGATGGGTGTCTTTGATGTATCGGGTGTGGTATCATTTCGAAGAAAATCAGTAAGTGCTCTCAAAATTCACGATGTGAAGTGTTCAGTGATCAGGGTCATGGTGTATGAACCGCCATGCTACTGTAGCATTGACTTTGTTTTTAATTACACAACCTGATCAAAGTAACTGTTGAGCTCATTCTTTCAAAGAGGTCAGTAAAAATATGTTTGCTTGTACTAAGTTTTGTCACGCAGGACTTCAATAACAGAAGACAGTTTCACTATTCCTAAATTTGGAAAGATTAGGAGGAAGATGCTGATGTGATTTTTGATGGGTTTTAAAAACAGATTTGCTCCATATGTGAGCGGAAAGGAGGTGCTTGTATACAATGTCGTGTGCCAAAATGCTCAACTCCATTTCATGTCTGGTGTGCACATGAGAAGGTAAATTGTCTAGCATAGAATAAAATCCACAATCAAAGTCTTTATGTCGATGATGTCAAGTCAGAGCTACTGAATATTGCCAGTGCTGATTTTTGAGAAGGAATTTCTTGTAACTTCTTGCTCTTTTTGTGTGGCGATTCCAAATCCTAAAGGAAACTTATCAATTCCCCAAAGTTCTAACTTTAATCGTTCTGTGCTGTAGGGTCTATTGCAAAGTGAAATTGTACAGGATGGGACCAATCAAGTGGGTTTTTTTGGTAAATGCCTTCGGCATAGGAATTGGGTTGGAAGTGAATTGGACGATGATGCGGAGATGTCTGGAGCTGCAATGACTGATGATATGGATGACCTTTCTACCAGTAGAGAAACTTGTGCTCGTACTGAGGTGATTAATTGTCCATGTTATGTGTGTGGTTGAGATGTCAATGGATTAAAAACTTTTAACCTTGTATATTTGTAGTCATATGCTGAAGTGGTCTGGTTGACATCCTCTGACATATAGTAATGTGCATTGTTGTCCTTTTGGCCTTCAATTTGACACTCAAAAGTTAAATTCACCAATAAAGATATTTAGCGAAATTGTTGTGGTAAATTTCATCGAGTTTAATCAGAACGTCAAGTGCTCAAATGTTAGTGTGAGATCAATTATCAATTATCAATATGTTTCTTCATATTGAAAGGCCATCTGATTCTCATTGTTGGTTGTCATTCATTTATCAAAACTGGAAATATCCTAAAGCATTTAAAGAGTTAAAGGTACGAAATCTCTTTGTCTAGCAGTTTAGTGGTTTTGTGTTCCTGATCACAACCATCTCAAGCAGGGATATAAAGGGAGGCAGACTCTTCAACAACGAGCATTTTCACGGCAGCAAATGACACTGGAAGGCTGTACAGCTGTAACTGCTGAGCAAGTTGCTGAATGGCTACATATTAATGATCGTAAATCCTCATCCCGGCGATTTATAAAGCCAGCCAATTCCGTCATGAAGTATGACCACAGGGTAAGTTTGACCTACATGTGAACCAAGAAGGTCAAGTTCATTGAGATACATAGCAATTTTACTCCTTGTAGTGCACTATGAAGCCAAGGAATTTTGATATGTGGGCAAGGTCTTAGAAGGCTCCTTGTTAAGTTCATCTGTACCCACACATGCCTGGAATATGGTTTGATGCTCTCTAACAACATGAAATTCCAAGAGTAGGGTGCTGTGAATGAAGTAGATGTTGTTCTGCATCTTTTGGTCTTGTTTCACACATGGAGTAAGTTATTGGATATAATACTCATTTATACAATTGCTAAATTCAGGAATACCTACGGTTTAAACAGAAGAAAGGCTGGAAGAGACTTGCTGTTAGCAAGTCTGGAATCCATGCGCTTGGGCTCTACACCACCGAGTTCATTGCAGAGGGGGAAGTGGTGAGGATCCAATGATACTCAAACCAAGTAATGTGTGGTGCAAGAAAACTTTTAGGTCTTGTTGTTTTATGGTGTGTTGAAATTATAGAGCCAGGTATAGCACATTTGGAATTTCTCAAGTCTGGTTCATTGGCAATCAATGTAGTCTTGGGTCTCTGCTGTCTACTCTTTCCGTGCTATTCGCTCAGATGATGAATTTTAGTGTACAGAGCTTGACGAAGAAATGGTTGATTTGGTCAACTTTCCTCAGGTTGTTGAGTATGTTGGAGAGATAGTAGGACTCCGAGTTGCAGACAAGCGTGAGGCAGAGTATCACTCTGGAAAGCGGTTGCAATATCAGGGTGCTTGTTACCTTTTCAGAATAGACACAGAGCAAATTATTGATGCAACCCGTAAAGGCGGCATTGCCCGATTTGTAAATCATTCCTGCTCGGTGATTATTCCCCTTCTCCTCAAGCTGTGAAAATTGTTGAGTTCTGTCTTGGAATGCTAAGTTGTAAACTGATATATTATGCTATATGTTTGTCTTTTGTGTTTGTGGATCTGTCTAATTCCTGAGTGACATATCTAAATTCTTGTGTTCTCATGTTACTGCAGCCCAATTGTGTTGCCAAGGTGATTTGTGTGGACAACCTGAAGAAGGTAATATATGTACTTTCAGTTGGAATGATTAAAAAGTCATGCAAAAACGTTTACTACTGCATTGAGATTTTTAGCATTGAGATTGTTAGTACCTAGTTAGCATTGAGAGCTGTTTGGTGACCCAACATGGTTTTTTTCTTTCTGACTTACTATGTCAATATGGTGATTATGCAGGTTATTTTCTTTGCAAAGAGGGACATTCAAAGAGGAGAGGAAGTGACGTACGACTACAAATTTAATTACGACGAAGTCGGTGACAAAATCCCTTGCTTTTGTGGATCTCCCGACTGTAGAGGAACTCTGAATTAGTTCTCTAGCCCAGAGATAGCTAGTGTAGTTTAGAAACGTAATCCATTCAGGCCAGGTCACATGTACCTAAGGTCTAGATTGTACGAAATCTTCTGTATTAAATTCCATCCCTCGTAAGAACTTTGCAATTGACTCATGCGAGGTATGACAAGGCAAAGTGCTCTTGTTTGCTGGCAGTCTGGACAACTATGAGGAATAAGTGGCAAAACTTGTTTTGTCAAGCTTTTAGGAGGTTTAGTGTTGCCAGTGCATTTGTGGCTTGGCGGGAAGCGCTGATACCCACTCCTGTATGTCTGGCACTTGGGAATCCCTTCAGTTGTAAATTTTGGCACTGCCTACTGGCTGGGGCTTTCCAAGTTTCATTGGTTCAAGTTGTCCATAAAATATCTCAATTCACTTCTCAGTGTCGGCCAAGTATCAGATAATTTAAGAAACTGCATCTTCAAGTGAAGCTCATGCATTGAGCAGCTCAAAGCCCTTTCCTCTTTATGCTTTGGTGAGTATTATCATAGTATGATACAGTTTGCTTGGTATTCCAATGCCCCGGTGGCACCCCAGGAAATCAAAATGAATTACCTTTGTGCAGGTCTGATTAGGCACGTCTCTAAGTTCTCCAAGTTTAATGCACGACCCTTCTACCTCAGTTTACCTGATGCAGGTAAGGGCAATGTAAGGGTTCTACAAATGTAACTAAGGGCTGTAAGAAATGTGAATTAGGATTTCTTGTGATTGTGGTTGACAGTCCAAAGTCCATGACCAAGAGAAATCCATGTCACTTTTTAAAAGGCTTGGAAATGGGACATTTGTGTAGAGTGGACTTACACCGGGACATAGTGTATTTGACGAATTCAAATTTAAGTTTTATTAAAAATTAGGACTTTCTATACAATATCTTTACTACAAATATATATCGTTATGTATAAGTTGTTAATATAAATTTCTTGAGATTGTAACCTTCGTTTTCCGGTAAGACATGTTTGGGTTCTCTCCCTGCAAAATTTGGGTGACCAATAGACAACATTCATTTATGGACATGTAGGATTCCATATCACTTTCTCATCCATTCTCTGACATGGTTACTTTTATTTTTGTTGAGCTTGTGTAGAACAAAGTGGGACCACCACTCATTTCTCAACCAATGAGAGAATTTGATAAGCAATGTTCATTGTCCTTGGTCACCAGTGTAAACATTCCCTAAGGTTGCCTATGGATCGTCGAGCAATTTCAGTACGTAGCTCTCGTGCCAAAAAATAATTGGTGTATTGCAACAATTTGAGAGGTTGTGGAACCTAAGGGACATGGCCCTATTGCGAGCACTTCTGGCTTCATAAATGATTGTGGCCATTGGATTGGATCATGAATTGCCTCAGCTTGTTGATAGTTGTGAATCACAAAGATTGTCATTTTTAAGTTTCAAAATCAGATTTGAGATGCAAAATTACTAATAGGTCAAAGTCAAGATTCTCTTTCCCCTTAAACAATCACATAGACATTCCCAAAAGTGTTATCTATTGGACTAAGAATGGTGTTCAAAATTTGAACACATAGTCCAATCTCATTGTAACATGTATCTTTATGGTGTCCATTCTACAACCACGAGCCTTGCCATGTGCCACTCCGATATACATGCATGGTTAACAAGAGTGACCACCTAAGGCCTACATACCTTAACCAATGCCATAACAAAATATTACTTTTCTCCACTTCTAGGGCCCGATTTAATTAATTAAAAAACAAACCATCTCACATTGGGAAACCCTATTTTACAAAGTGTTTGGCCATGTCTCGCATAAGACAAAGAGTCATCTTCATTCTTCACGTGGTAATTAATAGTCTTAGTGCTTGATGATTGTTTATCACCTCATGAGACCAAAACTATTCACTACAGCACAACAATAAGTAACAATTTCCCGATATAAGAAATTCTCACAAATCCATTTACCAAGTTCCTCTTCATCTATAGAAAATGCTATAAAATATGCATAGGGGCACATACGAAACTATTTGGGAAAGTGGTGTGGGTGCATACTATTTTCCAATCCACGGTATTTAGCATCCAAACTCAATATTGTGGGCCACAATAATTGTCTAAAATCAATAATGGGTTATACTTTTTTTAATATTTCATGTGTATTCATTTATATTAATATTTGTATTCATATATATAAGTGTTTCATAGCTGAACTTCTTTTTCTATTGATTATAATTGCAATTATGACACCTAAAGATGTTTAATGGTGTGGCTCACATTTTAGTGTTACCCATGATAACCTACACAGTGTATCTACCCATAGCGTTCAGTGGATCTACCCAAGTTTAATTCCTCTTGAAAAATATTAACCAGAGAGCTCGAGGATAAGGCCGATTTGGCTAAGTTTTTATATGCATATACTAATCATGGAAATTTCCCAATAAAGCTACAAATTATAGTTAACTTCAATAAAAATAACTTCATTTAATACATAGTACGGCCATGGCTTAAATGATAGAATGCTTATCATATTGATATCATTAGTTAATAGGGACCCCGACTGACTTCAATTGCACAATGGAAGCCAAGAAGCAAGGAATAATGTGAGGTTTTCTGTATCCTTTGTGTCCTTTTGTGACACCTTACACCTTTGTGAACCATAGAATTGATGACAATTTTCTTGTCATGTTGGAAAGCTCCATGGAAAAAGAGATGTCCACATGGCTCATTTTGCAAATGAGATATGTACAACACCATTGGAGAGGGGGGAGATGCCGTATTTGGCCAACTACACAACATATTAGTTCTCAATATTCAAAAGTCATATGCAAGGATGCCAAATTAGTGTACGTATATGTTAGAAAGCATTGTCCAATCACACGAGTGCGTTCGTTGCATATGTTGAGGTGAATAGGTTTTTACACACACATTTTTCATCTTGGGATGTTGCGGAGGCCCAAGACAATATTCAAGGGTCAAAAGGGACGGGAGTCTACATGGTGAACAACAAGTGGCCAAAAGCCATGTCATTGAGAAGGAGAAGATGTCATGTATGGTGTGTTTGTGTGTGTGTGTGAGAGAGAGAGAGAGAGAGAGAGAGAGAACTACACTGATATGTGCAATTAGGTTGCATCCATGAATAGGTTGCCTCTTTTACTCATGCAAATCAAGTTGGGTGAGAGCCAATTACAATACTAGTCCATATAAAAACTATAGTAATTAATTATTTTATTTTTGTTATCATGATAGTAAATACTCAAAATAATGCGCAATGTCGATACATGCACATTCCAATGGGCAACCTAAATTGCACATATCAATGTAGACATCATATGTGTCTCCGAGTCGTTAAGTTTTATGAGCAAGGGGGTCAAAATAGTAGCCTCTATGTTAGAGACCATTATTCAATAAAGGCTAGGTACCTTCCGTATGTGTTGAACTGAACGGGTGTATGAGCACATTCCACCCCGGAATGCTGCGAGGGAAAGGTAAACATTCCGGTGGAGAATGACCTTGAGAGTCCACGTGGAAAACATTCATTGGGCGAGGGCCAGGTCGTTGGGGAGGGGGAGATGCCCTGTATGGGGCGTAGCCGAGCCAGCGACCGAGAGAGAGAGAGAGAGAGAGGGAGAGAGAGGAGAGAGAGCGCGCGCGAGAGACAGGGAGGGGGAGAGGGAGTGGAAAGGAAACTTTGCAACATTTGTCGGAGCGTGCGAGGAGCGAGGTCGGAGCTCGCTGCTTGGATGCAGAGGAAGCGGGCGCGGCGGGGGTTGAGAGGCGCTAGTGCAAAGAGGAGAAGTGAGTGAGTGAGTGAGTGAGGGCAGGACGGGAGGAGGAGGGAGGGGAGGGAAGGGATGGCGAATATGGCGATGGTGGACGAGCCGCTCTACCCTATAGCAATTTTAATAGACGAACTCAAAAACGATGACATACAGCTCAGGTTGAACTCGATCCGGCGGCTGTCAACTATCGCCAGGGCGTTGGGGGAAGATCGGACGCGCAAGGAGCTCATCCCGTTCCTAAGCGAGAACAATGACGACGACGATGAGGTGTTACTCGCCATGGCGGACGAACTCGGGGGTTTCATCCCCCATGTGGGAGGGGTGGACTTCGCGCATGTCCTGTTGCCGCCTCTAGAGTCTCTGTGTACCGTGGAGGAGACGGTGGTGAGAGATAAGTCTGTGGAGTCTCTGTGCAAGATTGGAGCGCAGATGAAGGAGCGCGATGTCGTGGAATGGTTTATTCCTCTTGTCAAGGTCAGGGCCGGCTCTCTGGCAACTTTTCCTTGTCATTTAGGGCTGGTTATGGTGGCCACATACTTGTGATGATGTGTGTACATGTGGTCGACGAGGAGACAGAGTATTCTGTTGCACTTCGTGACCTAGGGTTTGGACTTCCGTGTGGTCCTGATCTTGTGGGTCTTGAGGATGTGGTCTTGTGGAGCACAGCAGCGTTGGAGGCTTATGACGATCATGTTCCTGATGTGTTAAAGTTCGGTCTTCCTTTTAGGGTGGGGCAAATGCAGTAAGTAAGCGGGGAATGGTTCGTCTAGTAAGTAGTCAGGCTTAGAGAAGACTCAACAGTACGGAGTTATCCAATGGTTGGCAAGGAATCGAGTTTCCTGTTGCACTCAGTAACCCCAGGGTTTGGACATTTGTCGCGCGAGAGAGAGAGCTTCCCACCCATGATGCCCGATCTTGTAGGTCTTGGTGATGTGGTTTTGTGGCGCACCAGCAGCGTTGGAGGCCTGATGATGATGTTTCTGATGTCTAAATGTTAGGGTCTTCCTTTTAGGGTGGATGGGAAATGCAGTCAGTAATTAAGCGGGGAATGGCTCACTCAGTAGTAGCAAGAGTATTTCTGTCAGCAGTACGGAGTTATGCAGATAGGCTCTTCTTGCAATGTGCCTGCCTTGCTTCCGAGAGGAAGCGAGCCAAGCCCTCGCTTTGTGGCGGTGGTGCTTAATTATTGACTGTCTTAATGACATGTGGATGAATGATTTCTACAGAGGCTTGGTGCTGGAGAGTGGTTCACAGCACGTGTGTCAGCGTGTGGCCTGTTTCACATTGCATACCCTAGTGCCCCAGATCTCCTGCGTGCTGAGTTGCGGTCAGTATACAATCAGCTGTGTCACGACGACATGCCCATGGTGCGACGATCAGCTGCACTAAATTTGGGAAAATTTGCAGCGACTGTGGAAGCCATGTACCTCAAATCCGATATTATGACCTTCTTCAGGGACCTCACACAAGATGGTACATGCCTGAGGCCATTCATCTCAAATCTAACCGCAGGTGGAACCTGCCGGAGCTAGCAGTAATCTTTTTGTGGGTCGGAGGAAGGGGGGGGGTTGGTAATTCATAGGTGGTCAATGTTCAACACGTGCATTTGCATCTCCCACGTTTTATCGTTAGATGGCGACTATTCTAAGCATTCTAGACTTACTTATTGATGTTTGTAGGTCAAAGTTCATCAGGTCTCTACTGGTAGGTAACACCAAACATGCTTTCACCTGAATAGATTTCACCAAACATGTTTAGTACTAGGGTATGTTCCCTTCATGATGGTTTTGTCATTCTGCAAAGGCTCACAATTTTCGGCTCCTGAAATTTATGTCTACATCTCAATTTTCAACTTGATTAGTAACATTAGCTAGGGTCAATATGTCCCACAAGGTCGTTAGGTTGACAACTTATTCCAACCGAGGGGAATTGCTATGCATGAAACAACTGGTACAATGTGTAAACCTTTTATTTGAAGTGCACCAAGAGGGGAGCTCTTTGAATCACAAGGAATATGGCATATCACAAATTCAACAAATTGTGTTGAAGCAAATCCATTCATATAGTTTAAAATACTTGCAGATCAAGATTCAGTGAGGCTTCTAGCTGTGGAGGGATGTGCTGCACTTGGCAAACTCCTGGAACCTGCTGATTGTGTGGCAAATGTCCTCCCTGTCATTGTTAGTTTCTCTCAGGTACGGAACCTCTACCTTTATCCCTTCAGAGGATTTTCTTAGTACTTCTGCTAGGTGATATGAAAGACACTCTCGGTTTTATATATGGCGTCAATCAAGTAATGCCATTGACAGGGTCCAAACAAGTGATTAATGTCGGGGTTAAGTTAGTTGCATTAAATGTCAAAATTTGAAGGATGGTATTGTTAGGGTACCTATTCTCACTTTTTGACTGCTACCAAAGTGATTAATTTACTGCTGCAGTTCCTTAGTCTTCACTATAATCTCCTTCTACATCTGTACCAGCATTCTCATGTCAAGGAAAACCTGCAATATGCAGGACAAATCATGGAGGGTACGTTATATGGTGGCCAATCAATTGTATGAGCTCTGTGAGGCAGTTGGACCCGAGCCTACCAGGTCTGTCCAAATAAGATCTTTCAAATATTACAAGTCATATGAGACTTCGTTTCTCTGGCATTAGCCATTTAGTATGGCTTTTGAAGAGTGACTTCCACTGCATAGTAGTTGATTTAGCTGTTGTTGTAACCATGGCTTTTTAAGAAAGACGGGACGCTAGAACTTCAATTGTTACATTAGGTTTAACACATTGTACCTTCCAAATGTCTTTTTCATGCAATTCTTGTAGACCACACCAGGATTATCTTGTACTGTTGGTCTATCTTTGAGATTTATGAAGTTTTCCAACTGTCTAATTCAGCACCTTTGTTTGATTCTGCTCTCAATATCAGATAGCACCACTCCCAAGTCCTAGTTATTAAAATGTTCAGACTTCCTAAAGCAGTAAGAGGTTGTGTCCACATTGAGTTCCCTAAACACAACTTCTGATTTTTCTGATTGGAATCAGAACGGAGCTTGTACCAGCATACGTGCGGCTTTTGCGAGATAATGAAGCAGAGGTCCGCATAGCAGCAGCTGGCAAAGTAACCAAATTTTGTGGTATTGTCACCCCACAAGTTGCCCAACAACACATTCTTCCATGTGTAAAGGTGAGAGTTTGCTATAGTTTTGTTGTTGCTGTCCGCATCAGATGTTGTATATTGATCTTCTCAGCACCCTACTTTAGTGCACATGGACATGCAAACCAACTGGCCCAATTATGTGCATTTTCAAGTTATGGTGTTATCAATGTTACTTTTGCAGGAATTATCTACTGATTCTTCACAACATGTGCGTGCTGCTCTTGCATCAGTCATCATGGGCATGGCTCCCTTGTTAGGAAAGGTGAGGCACTTTCTTTTCATAGATATTGTATTGTTTTGGTTTTCAACGTCCTCCAATCAGTGTAAATTTTGCTGTTGTCAAAGTTATATGTTTCTGGCAAATTTACTCACAATGTCAGCAAAAAACACTATCAATGTTTTCGGCTTCTAATATTCATACTTGCCTTTGGATGTTTCATTCTAATTCTTGCACTCTCTTCTACAGGAAGCCACTATTGATCAACTTCTACCTATTTTTCTAGCACTGTTGAAGGATGAGTTTCCAGATGTGCGACTAAATATTATCAGCAAGCTTGATCAAGTTAATCAAGTAAGGAGTCATTGATATACCTTGAGGCTTGTGACAGGCTTATGAAATATATATACTTAAGACTCTGATTCTGTAATTCAAGAAAAATAGGTTTGTATCATAATAATTGGCATAGGTATGCAAGATTGGTCATGGTTTGGAAATGAGGAATTGTAGGATGAGGCGTCTAAACTGTCTTGTTATCTTGCAGGTGATAGGGATTGACTTGTTGTCGCAGTCACTGCTACCAGCTATTGTTGAGCTAGCAGAGGATCGGCATTGGCGTGTTCGTCTGGCCATTATTGAATATATTCCTCTGCTGGCTAGCCAATTGGGTGTCGACTTTTTTGATGACAAATTGGGTGCTCTTTGCATGCAGTGGCTTGGTGATCAGGTGAAAACGAATTCTTAGATATGTTGGCATCAAGCATGTTATTTGTCCCTCAATTGGCTGTGACATAGTATTGGGAAAGTGATATTATACCTTGCTGTGGGAAACCATCTATTTCTTGTACAGGTTATGCTTTGTCTGGTATTCTGTTATTCAGATATGGTTTTTGATGCAGGTTTACTCAATTAGAGAGGCAGCTGCTAACAACCTCAAAAGGCTTGCAGAAGAGTTTGGCCCTGAATGGGCTCTGCAACATATCATTCCCCAGGTGATTTGGTAGTTCTAACTATTTCTATTGTAGGACACCTTTGAAAATATTCTGATTGAAAGTGAGCATGAGAACCTCACAATGAATGCTCTGATGGCCACTCTTTGGAAGGTTGCTGTAGAAAGTAGATGTTTTAATTTTCTTGATCTATTTCCCTATTATATCAAGCACTTCATAATCAGCCATCAAAATTATTTAGATTTATGACTTTTGGATTAGGGGACAGCTTACTTTAGGATCCTCTTGAATACTGATCTGATACATGAATGAGGAATGCAGGTCATGGACAAGATAAACAACCCCCATTATCTGTACCGCATGACAGTGCTTGTGGCAATTTCCCTCCTTGCTCCTGTGGTTGGATCAGAAGCCACCTGCCAGACAATGCTACCTGTTGTGATTAATGCTGCCAAAGACAGGTTTACCCATTTTGTGTCATCCTCTTTACAGTTCTCAATAATTCAAAAATTTGTATTGAGTTGGGTATTAGACGTACTGGACTATAGAAGAGTTGAACAGAGTTTCTTCTAACTTGGTAAATTTGTACTTTGGGGTGTGCTTAGGGTTCCTAACATCAAGTTCAACGTCGCCAAAATGCTCCAATCCATGATCCCAATAGTTGATTCTACAGTAAGCATCCTTCCTTCTGAACTATGGTGGTCATGTGTGCAAATCTCAGGCTGCAGAATTTTGATGCCTATACGACTTTCTATATCATGTCATTTTGTTGTGTCTTTTGAAGGTGGAGCACAGGATGTTGATCTGGATGCAATCTTTGTGGAGTGTTAGGGCTGCAAGTTTTTGACGTAAACTGGGTGTGCAGGTTGTGGAGCAGACAATCCGGCCGTGCTTGTTGGAACTTCAGGAGGATCCTGATGTTGATGTTCGGTTTTTTGCTGGCCAGGCTCTTCAAGCTTGTGACCAAGTCATGTGTGCTTGATATGAATAAAAGGTTTCGACTTTTCTGGATGGCTGTAGTGACTTCATGTTTTCAGCAGAGGCTCGGCCTAGTGGCGTAGGACATGCTCTTGTTAGTCTCTTAGTTTTCCCTCGCAGTGGTGTTCAAGTAGACAGCACCTTATTTAGCTTCTCAAGGGACCCATATCAGTTGGTGGATGGAGCCTTCTGTAAAATTAGGCGACCATTATGGACCCCTCAGGCTTTCATCTTCCAAGGCCCACTAGCGTGCCTTCATTTAATTTGATCGATAACATCTGTATTTACTCTTGTATCTACCTTTTCTACAGGAGGAAGCTAAAAGTTAAATGAAGCCTGACCTCACACAAGTTCGTACTTGAATGAGGATAACATCCTTGACTGTTTTTGATAAACCATGCTTCCTGTATAGTCTTGACTCTTCATTTCACATTTGGAGGTATGGTTGTCATTTCTGTTCAGATTTGGTGCATTGCCAAATGCAGTGTTGGTACTTGGTGGGACTGAGTGGTGGTTGGTGGCATTCTTTTTGTCAATTCAGCTTTTGAGGTTTCCTGAGGTTCTCATAAGATAGTACAGGCATTCCAGAGTCTTGTCTATACTTGCCGGCTGAGGAAAGTGCTGAATAAGTACCTCAAGCTACAGGCAGTGCGGTTTCCTCTCCTTCCTGCAAGCTTTGTTCTTGATAGTGGACTAATGCTGCTGTAGGTCAGAGTTTAAATTAAGATGTGTGGGCCTTACGTGGTCGCTCCTTAATCAGTTAGGACACGTATATCCGAGTCGTATTTGGCAAGGCTCGTAGTTAAGAACAGACAGTACAAAGTTGCATTTTACAATGAGATTGGACTATATGCTCAAATTCAAGGTTCAATATTAAACACTATTGGGCCCATGATTGGCAGTCTATGTGATCATTGAAAGAGTATGAGAATTTTTGCTTGCACCTCGTATAACTTTTGCATCTGAACTCCAATTCTTAAGTCCTCCAGTCAGAAGTTAGTACCAATGTTGGACCGGTATAGCACCATTTGCCTGGTATAGAATACTGGTAGAAGTATGGTATTAAGTACCATACTGCCCGCAATATGTGGATGGGGCGATACCTGCTCCGTACTTGTATTGCACGGTATCGGGTCTCAATACCCGCCTTTGATACCCAAGGCAGGAGGTGGAGGTCAATACTCACCCCCGCCTTCGCTCATGTCGAGAAGCCCAAAACCCCAGTATCCCAGTCCGCTTGAATGCTCTATAGATCGGCGGCATTGCAATTTATTATTCGAAATTTCAGTTCAACAAACTCTAGATTCTTGGCTTCAATGAGGCACGTTTCTTACTATCGATGAATTGCGTCCTTATGCACTCTTGTTGCAATGTTGTTTGTGTTTTTAGGTCTCTAAAAGGAAAAAGGTAAAAAAGTTAAAATAATACCATACCATTGTGCATACTCCACTGGTATCACTACCATGGTACTCGATATTGATACCTTTAGGCTTTATTTTTACAAGATTGATACTCATACTCATACCATATCTATAAAAATATGATTCTTGTGATACTTGGGATCCAACCCGGCTAAAATTTCATAAAAAATTTGATATTGGTACTAGGTTGGTATCGCAAAATTTTGATATTGGTCCAACACTGGTTAGTACCATGTCCTTACCGGCATTAGAAATTTGAGGGGGAGACAATTTCTTCAAAAGCGCTAAGATGCCATTTCGAAGTGCCAATCTTAAATTACCACAATTGAGAGACAACTCTGTTTTGCATCAATAAAAACAGGGAAAGAATAGGGACCATATCTTCCTTTTTGAAACCCCCAGTCCCTGCTACTTCTCATTCCCTAGACAAAGCAATGAGAGTACCACAACAGGTATGCACTGTCAAATCACACACCACCTGTGATGGCTGCACATGTCTGCACGGTCATTACAGTTGGACCTGCAGGCAAAAGCCGGCTTGCCCGTTCAAATGTGGTGTAAAATATTAAGTTGACTAGTCTGTGCTGGCTGCCAACACAACCATATCACCTGATCACGGTCCAAAGAAACTTAGCATTCTTAACCTCTAATGTCCTATGCAACCATAATATGGTTGTGAGCAGTTCGTTTTGACCCCTTTGACACTAGTTCAGATGGTTTCTTGACTGTTTCAACTACAACTTTTGTTCATGTTCACGTCTGCTATGTTTTACCATGCGGAGGGGAACCTTGCGTCGGAAAACACACTAACTCCTACATGAATTCAACGTCTGTATTAAGAACTTGGTGGCAAGTCTCCGTCCGCCTAGCAAGGTCTCGAGATAAATTCAACCAAGTTAGCTATTTTTGGATTTATTCAAATATGGGAGTGTGCTCTCAATTGGTTTATAGTGGAACCGGTCCACAAACCAAAACTTGACATTTGTCACCTCTACAGTTTAGGGACAACATATCCTAAACATGGTTTTTTGTTGATCCCTATGTGCAAATGATTCCCAACCGATTTGAAAATTTTGCATGACACTCATGCCCCGATCACACCAAAATTTCCGTCCGGTTCCAGCCGTGAGATTGCTGGGGATTATGTTCAGAAATAGATGTTGGCCCACCACTTTTCACACTATTACAGCCGGAGATGCCGACGGATGGTGTTAGAACTGGCCGGTGTGATCAACCCTTCAAACACAACATATCCTAAATATCTACCGTTGGAATTTTTAGTTGGACATGTGTTGGTGGGTGTAAATCCATGTGGAAGGTGTGCAGTTGTGGCACTGTGGCCTCAAATTGCAAAGCTTCTCAAAAAATCACAAAATAATGGTTTCAAGATTTGTTATTTGATTCGAGTAGGTATATTGCCCCTCTTTTGAATAAGGGTAACATTTTGTCATTTGGAGATGATTTGAGTGGAAGCTCGATCAACAAACCAACCCTAAATTAATCTCTAAATTGTTGCCCCTCAAGACCATTATTGACATTACTATTATAATCCCCTACATAATAGAACTTCAACATTCAAATTTGGACTGTGAGTAGTCACCTCTAACTTGCAAACATCTATACAGTTGGATTTATCAACACAACTTTAGATCTTCAGCTACGGTCCCTGAAATTGAGATCACATTTTTTGGGCAAATTTGAGGGAAATTGGGCGTGGGAAGTTAGGGGTTAACTGTTGTAATGGGTGTTCATCCTACATAAGCATCTTGGAGAGTACACCTACACTTGTTGAGATTCTTTTTGTTAAGGTAGACTATTTAAGTTGAATCTTGGTAGATGGGAGAAGGCTTTGTCAAAACGCAAAATAACACCAAGGAGTTTACTAATAAGAGCTTGCCACTTGACAATGCTTGGCATTCATGCATGTACTCAAGGGCCTTGATTCTTGGACTTGTTCTTGAAGTTCGAATAGAGAGAGAAAGTCTTTACATTGTTTAAGAATGTAATAAATTGTTTGTCTGCTTCTTTAGAGGATCCCATATTGAAGTACTAGGAAAATGGCATAAAGAAAACAAAAAAGAAAGGACCATATGATGACGAAACTTAAGTACTCCTTCACTGCATGACTCAAGTGCACACTTGTGATTGTATTACATGTATTATGGCAAATAGTGAGGGCTGCTATTTGGACCATAATGCATGTCATGTAAAGGAGAAGTGCTTTTGAGAAGTGTTGCTCACTTACATGTATGCACACTCCTTCTACTTCTCAAGGATCTAAGAATTACAATCGCTAATTTCTTTGCCCATTGCCTTCTATTTCTCAAGCATGTAAGTGTTCCCATGACCAAAGTACTTAAATTTCCCACTTACAAAGGGCCACCAATAAGATTTTCCCCCTCTTCTTCTAATGCCCCTCCTCCCTTTTCTTTTGAAAACCATCCCAAGTTGAGACCCCCTTACAATCTTATTGGTGACAATATTGTAGTTAGACTATGTTGGCTACCTTGTGTATATTTTAGAATGCCCAATTTATATGTAAGTACCCGATACAACTTAACCTTTATGTTCTAATATTGGAGCCCCTTAGCAATGTTATATACATATCATGGAAAGAAAATTCTTTGAAGATTCCACATGAATGGCCTTATTAACTAAAATGAGCCAATTGGGCCATTATGAGACAAACCGTACATTGGGAACGTGCATTGGGAACGTAGTTCACGAGCAAAATCCTGTGAAAATAACCTCATTTACAATGTTGGGGACATCTAGAAGGTCATCAAGTGAGAAAAACACATTGTCTCAAAGATCAGCGTTGATTCATATGTGCTAGAAGGGCACATATTGCTTCACAAACCAGAACTTAGGTTTAACCCTAACCACGGGTGAAAGCCCGTGACCAACCAACGCCGTGCAACCAAATTATTGGTTTAATCATAGAAGCCTCAATTAACAGTACTCAAATTACTGTGGACTCAAAGTAGAAGGATACATCTAACCACGGGTGAACGCCCGTCACCAACTAACACAACGCAACACATGCATGAAAATCCATAACACAAGCCTCATTAACCAAAAGAAGGTCATGGCTAACTGAGAAGCAACAATGCGCATGACAACGTATGTGTGCTACAGAAATCATGTGTCTAATCATTCATGCCATAATGGGCACATAATATTACTCAAAGTAGAGGGATACTTGTATCCACGGGTGAAAGCCCATCACAAACCAATAGCAGGTGTCACATGCGGGACTCGGGGAGATCACTCCATTGTAAAGTTGAACAACCACGTGCGATCATTTTAGATGTAAAAAATGTAAAAAATGTAAAAATCATCACCAAAATGGGTCACAATTTTATCAAATTTTTTCCATGAGTAGATATAAATGGTACCTGTTACATAATAAAAAATGGTGACTAAATTTGATGATGTGTTTTTTTAATAAAACATACCGTTTCTAACTAGAATGACGCAGAATTGAACTAAAAAAATTGCTACAAAAAATGAAGATGACTAAAAATTTCAAAAAAATATACAAAAGATACCATCAATGGTTTTGTATATGTAGAAAAAATATCATAAAATTTAAAATTATTTATGACATGTAATATAGGGGTAGCAAACTTTGTTCGCACGTGGTGTTCAACTTGACAATGGAGTGATCTCCCCGAGATGCGGGAACATTGCACAACACATGCAGGAATCAGGCGATGACAAACCTGACAACACAAATGATAGGTGAACACAACCATGACTCCACCATGCACATGACAACAAATATGTCAAAAAATAAATGGTTGAACCATAGATACCACAGTGGGCACATAATATTACACAAAGTAGACGGATAAATGTACCACGGGTAAACACCCGTAAAGTTCCAACACTACGATAATTACACGGGTGCAAATCTATAACCATAAAGGTCCGCCTAAGCACAATAGGAGTACGAATCTTTAATCCTTTTCAATTTTTTGTCATGAGGTTCTCTTTGAGCTGCACTCCTTTGCTTGCGCTTTAGCTCTTCCACACGAAGATTGTCCTTCATCAAAATTGTAGCTTCTCGAAGTTGTTTCACCCTTGCAGCCATGTAATCAGACATTGATGACGCAGTATTGGGAGAACCGCACTTCCAACATCCAGAACTATTTCCAGAACCCATGGGTTCACTGGGGTGAGGCGCTTGGAGAGCAAGCTGTCTCTTCGCCCGAGGGGGTTGATTTGTGACTGGAGCTTCAACCGCAACCGCAACCGCAACATCACATGATTGCAGCATCTGTGTCCATGACAACAGCATGACATGTTGATATTAAAAACCCTAGGATCAAGAGACAACTGCAAAAGGGCATTCAAATGGTTCATGAATTACCTTAGGACATGGTGACGAAACTTCGGCGAAGTCCGCATTAGCATCTGCAACATGTTGTCGACGAGGTGGAGTGGGAACATGATTCTTGGCACGTGTATGCAATGGGGAATGCTGTCAGGATACATGGAGGTTATTGCATGCCAGCTCGGGGGGGGGGGGGGCAGTGTGTTAAAAAGTTAAGGATATAGGTGCGAACAACCACTATTTTATAGGGGGGTATTACTTCCAATTTTTTTTTTCACATGCTATCATTATGTCAATTTCTACTTTGGGTTAATAGAAAAATGGCTTGCATTACTTATAATTCCAAATTACCTATTATTCCATACCCTATAGTACTTTAAAGATGTCCAATGCCATTTTTGATACCCTATATTACTCTTAAGTCCATTTATAATTTTTAGCCCCCATGTTTTAAAAATACCCTATCATTTGTTCGCACGTATATTGCTACTCCAACCAATGACTACCCCCCCCCCCCGAGCATGCCAGAAGGACATTGTGTGAAGCAGGCGCCCACGAGCGATGGCCCGGGGGGAAGTTGAACAAGTGCAGTAAAATTGGAATATAGCCCAAAGAGTCCAAAATGTTAAACCCTAATAACAAATAGGGGGACCGTAGACGCAACTAACTAAGTCCAAGTGATCTAACACAATAGTCACATCCACAACATGCTTCCCACGGGCGAACGCCCGTGGGACAATGACAGACGATTACCCAGTGTTGCAAACTAGTAGATTTACATGACATATATACAGGTTTAGATGACTGTGCCGATACAACAACCTTACATGAGCAAAAACAATAGCGCCAAAACACATTTCAAGTGAAGTGCGCAGCCAATACAGTTTGAGTTCCACATAAATCCAATAAAATGTACAGCTTGAAGTCATCTACACTATGGCAAGACGCCCTTTGGGTGTCTACATGGACATCCGCGCCGCTGGATTTCTACGGTCAGAGGTCAGTTGGCTATGTCTAGCCAACGCATGCTTATATATCTGCGAATTTGGTAAATCTAGATTGAAGGGTCCCTGGCCTGATGGATAAGGGTTGCTCCCCACAAAATCTGGTACATATTGTTGAGAATTCAAGAGGTTCTGCAGGTAATTATGGAGAGTATCCAAGCTCTGGTTCGACAAAAAAAGAGGGGGATTAATGTAGCTCCCTGGAGGGTTCGGGATGCATTTGTAAGGGGAGTCATCAACAAGTAATGTAGTTCTATGAGTGGGTTGCTTTGAATGCGGCACTGAATGCATCCGGCTCCACTCAAAAAATGCGCACAGGTCCTTCATGAAGAAGCTTGAATCAACATTCACAGGACTACAAAGATTCTTTCCGTTCTCATCGCCCAGAATGTGACACATCTCTTGTCCAAACACAAACTCATGCTGCCTACAACCTTTGAAGAAGTGATGGACAAGTGGCTTGAGATTCTTCAGAAGCTTCGACGACCACACGACAACATGGAAGTTTGAAAGCACAAAGCGTAGAAAGCGTCCCAATCCTTTCCTAGGTATGATGGCACTATATGGGAGAAATAGTGGAGCCACCTCCCCACTTATCATGGGGCTATGTTGTGATTCCAGAGCCTTCCTAGTGTTGACATTGTCGCACTTTGCTGACCTCACAAGAATCCCGTTGACATCCAACACTAACCATATCTTCTCTCTCCGATGAACAACTGTACTTGGAGAGGTGAATATCTGGCGATGACAAAATTGAAAGTCATTCTAAGGTTTATTCATCTAGTGAAAGAATAGTATGGGTAGATATGAGCAATACATATGTAAGATGGAAAAGTGCTGACACATTCAAATAGGTCTACGAATTCAGACAAAATAACGTACCGTAGGAGGCACTTGATCCTCTGTCACATGACCTGTGATCACATCCACAGAAAGAGTGATCAGTCTGACATGGTCAAACACAAGCTCTCCCACGGGCGTTCACCCGTGGGCATGAGATCAAATAGCCTAAACGCATAAATAGAAGCATTGACAAAATGATTGGAGTGACAATTGGAAGGCATGAACCAGTGGCCCCACGGGCGTTTGCCCGTGGGACCAACATCTTTCACATTACACAATATAGTGTACCTTGAGCTTGGTGGCCGGCAGGATTTGCCGCATGCTCGACGCGGACAACAGAGCTCGGTGGACAACCATGAGGGCTTGAGGACTCAGCAGCTCCAACATGGACTTCACGGATCGGAGATTCCTGTACACCAGTAATGTCGATTATCTCCAAGGTAGAGTCCACAACACTCTGAGCTTGCGCGGCCGTTGATCCCAGAAATTGAACTCGTCCATGACGTTCTCGTGGAGCTTCAAAGGCTTTCCATCGCTTTCGAAATTTCTGCAATGAAGTGGCATGAAGAATATGCTTCACCTTTACTGCTTCACAAAACGCTGGAGTAGATAGATACGCAAACGCCTTGTGGTAATCATATGACTTGTACATGTGCGCCAAGTTCAATCTCACATTCTCAGGAACCTCGGATAAATATTTGTCCACGAATGGAGCAAAATGCATCTTGTCCTTCTCATCTGATTCTTTGCCTTTGCCCTTCTCCTTGTCTGCTGTATTCGGTGGAGGTCTTCCAGCAAAAACCGGGTGTGGATCATCAACGAAGTTGAGCTTCACCCTGCTGTACCCGGGTTTACCGTAGTCCTCATCTTCCGAATCGTCTGTCATATAATTGGCAAAGGTTCCACGAACCCGATATGGAACCCGGTCTTTCACCTTAACCCTCACATCCAATTCCACGCGTTTCTCGGGCACATCGTCATCACTGTCCAAGCAGATGACCTCGGTTCGAATGACCAACTCTGCCTCCATGGACGGTGACGTGGCTGCAGGCTCCTCCTCCACCACAACTGCAGTGGGCTCAACATGGGGTCGCCCTTGTCCCAGAACCTCGAGAACGGCAGCAGCAACCTCCTCCGCAGGTGAGGACACGTCCAAATCCGACCTCCCCAACCCTGCCGAAAGAGGTTCCACATTCTGTGACTGAGTATCAATGTGGGGGACGTCGCCTACATTGTCATCCTCATTTGCGCAAACTCCGCCGGACTCACCCTTGACATCTTCACTAGTAGGTGCGCTATCCTCCAACGAACGAGAAGCCTCTTCACCCCTAGGAGGGTGTAGGGCTTTTCTTCCCTTTCGGGTAGCCTTCATTTTCTTCCGAGAAATTGGTTTTGATGTGAACCTTCTACTAGGCATACCCTCTTGCGCGGCCTCTTGCGCAGACTTTTGTCTAACAGCTGGCCGTTGTTCCTCTTGATGTTCTTCTTATTCTTTGCTTGTTCGTGACATGTCATCATGCCGAAACCCGCGACCCGGTGTAGGTGGGACCCCAGACGTAAAAGATGCTACAGGGAGGTGGAGGCTCTGATCCGAATCTGGACCAACATCTCCCCCATGCCCCTCCCCAACTCTCACGGGCGATCGCCCGTGGGGGAGTACATCCTCCTCCAAATCCTGCATATCTCCCACGGGCGATCGCCCGTGGGGGAGTATATCCTCCCCCAAATCCTGTATATATCCCACGGGCGAACGCCCGTGGGGGACATCCTGAACCTCCTCCCCTTCCTCACCAGACTCCCCTACCTCATGTAATGGGACATGCGGTGGCGTATGTATGTCCTCATCCTCCTCCTCCTCATGTTCCTCCTCGTCCTCGTGTCGAAGATCCCCCACGTCCTCCTCATCCTCCTCTTCTTCATCCTGTTCGTCCTCCTCATATGTGTCATTCGTTGGCGTGCTTCTCCTCTCGTGATCAATATCCGAGTCCACTTCGTTATCACCATCTCCTTCTTCGATGTTGTCGTCCAATTCCCGCCCTTTTTCATACCACCTCTACAGGCTCCAGTCAACAGCTGCAAACATATTCGCCTTGGCGTTCTCAGCAACATCCACAGGCACAATGTTCACAACCTTCATACCTAGTGCCTGCAAAAATAAAATAAAATCACTATATGAGTGGTGAAAACATACATATTGCCACGGCAGAAATGGAAACCAAAAAACTCAATAAATATTAAGGGGGAAATAGTTGCAAATACTAACATGTGCCGCGATATGGGCCTTGTTTCCTCCACAAATATTTAGGAAAATTGTGCCCTCTAGACATGATGGCTTGATGATGTCAATGTACGTCTGCATCCTCAACTCCCCCTTGAAAATGCATCTTGACAACTCATTGAGATACGCCCTCTTCACTGAATATCTCTTATATCGCCTCGGGTCATACATGTTCAACATCTTCCGTCCTCCGCAAAGCCGCACAGCAACCTGTGAGGTAGACTCGCCTCTGTTGAAAAAAATGCATGTCGTAATCCTGAGGACACTTTCTTCGAAGAAGTTGTCACGGGATGCAATTTTCTCCTCATGGCAACCATGGTAGAAGCCTTCACAGAATCTGACGTTCGTCGGGAGGTACGTCTTCAAAACATTGTGAGTGAAATGTCGATCTGGACACTCCGAAACGACTGTCCACAATTTCGGGGCATCTAAAATACCGGGAAGATCCTGACGAAGACCTTGAAGAGTGCTTTCAAGAACCTCCTTAATTCGTCCGGAACTTTCGATTCCCGTTTGGAGTCCCGGAAGGAACCTTGTGTCCAAGAGAGCATGGGTTATAGGCCCGAAAGATTCGCCCACACTACTGCAATGATAAGTGTTGTCGATGGTCATCACTATATGATCTTCATAGACTTCACTAACGGTAATGACTAGGATATTGTTGACTTCCTCTTTAAACCGTCCAGAAATAGACACTTTTTTCTTGGCTGGATTCAAAGCGGCAGCAAGGTAATCCACTCCCAGCAAGTCTAGAAGTCGTTATCTCTGTAATCGACCAAAATTGTTACTCTGCTTCCACGCTTTCCATTTATCCCGATCAATGCTCTTCTTCTGGTCATACTGTACAATAAAAGGTGGGATGGGGTTGAGACACTTTGCCATTGCAATATATGTCTCGTTCTTCTTCTTCCGATTGAATGCCCACTCGCCAATAGTTTTTATTGTATGTTGAGGGTGCTTCTCACCTTCTCGAGTGACCAAACATTGACCTGTTGCCATGTCAAGTTCTACCTCTGTCAAACCGCGAATCTGCTTCAAATCGTTCTTAACAACGCTCTTGGGCTTATAACCATTTTTGTCTTTCATGAGACCGAGGATCTTCACATCTATATACTCACCCCGCTCGAACTCCATGAATATCCGCTTCCACTTAGCCCATAGTTCATCCTTCAGCGCAGGAAATACGTGTTTCATAATCAAATTGGACTCCTTCTCCACACGAAAGGTCCACAGGAGGCAAGTCAAGAAGTCCTGCAAAATGGAAAAGAAAGAATCAATCGCGAACAATCTCATTTATAATGATTTTCACCCTATCCAAATTACAGAGGTGATTCTCCACGGGCGAACGCCCGTGGGCTATCCAAATTAGAGAGGTCATTCACCCACGGATGAACGCCCGTGGGTTATCCAAACTAGAATGTCATTCTCCCACGGGCGAACGCCCGTGGGCTATCCAAACTAGAATGTCATTTTCCCACGGGCGAACGCCCGTGGGCCGTACTGCTAATACACTTTCAATGCACGAAGGATACAAAATATGGGTTATCCTAACAAATATCTGTCTCAAACATGTTTATAGATTCAAGCAAAACATGTGGTTCAAATATAATTGTTCCTGCAAACATATTCGTTTTTGCAAACATAATAGTTGATACAAACATATTAGTGTATTAAAAAAAGGATGATTGGGAAATACCTTCCACTTCTTGAAAGCTTCAGTGTTGCTCGCCTTCTCTCACATAGTTCGAGGTGGCCTTCCTCGTCTAATCCATGTCTTCCTGGCGTGCTGAATGCATTCAACCCATGATGGAAAGTGTTTTCTATATTTACTATCTAAGTTAAGAATGTCAGAAAGGTGGAATAAAAGATCATGATCGCCTTCGGGAGCCCAGACCATATTACATGGCCATTTAGAAAAAAATTGCTTAACCTCTTCGGGCTTCTCGGATCATGCACGTACTCCAAGTAGGCTGCCAATGTATGTTGTCCGTTGATAACGTAAAACGATTTGTCTTTTACTTCGTCAAAATTGGCGGGTTTCCTCCTTCTATCTGAAGGAACAATTGTCAGGAAATTGGGATAATTCTTTGGCATGAAGACATAGTTGAACAACCAAGTCTTCATCTCTTTCAAGTGCGCCTCCGATATCGGCCGACAATTATACCCTGCGTCTCCACACTCTATATTAAAAATGCTAACGAATCCAGAGATTCCTTCGCAAAAAATCCAAACCCTATTGTATTTGTTCTTGAATAGCTCCATGTCCATTAACCTGTCTCCCACGGATTTGTCTGGGGGCCCACTCTTTGACTTCTTAGGAACCTTCTCTACCTCCAGAAATGGACTTAAGTCGAGGGTCTTCTTCCTCCCCTTCTTGGGAATCACATCCTCCTTGGGATTGTCTGGTATAGTGGATTCCAACACATTATCCCGTCTTGCTTTCTTCCTAGAGGTCTCCTCACGGGCACCTTCTCCAGCCTGTCTCTTCCCCTCACGGATGTGCTTCTTCTTTGATAATGCTTCCAGCCGTGCTTCCTTTGCCTCCCCCACTATAACCTTCACCCGTTGCAGAGCAGCTTTGTAGTCCTGCTCGATCATTACAGCTCTCTCTTGCGAGGTATTTCTGTGGTGATTTGTTTCAGAGTAGATGATACAGTAAGTCAAAAATGCTCCATTCAATAACCGGATATTTTCTCCCTCAGTGTTTAGCTCTTCGTTATATTCTTCATATCCAAAAGAGTCCACATGCCCTGCAACCTTAAAATCCTTCTTCCGCTCTGCAGACTTGCACATTATCAAAAGTCGGCTCCCATCTGCTTGAACATCCAATACGTGCTTTGCTCTGATATATTTTTTCCATGTGGGGTTATTTGCTGTCTTGGTGTATAATGACAACACCGTCGTCTCTCCGTAGCCACTGTATTCCATGAACCATTTGACATCCTCTCCCAGGATGTCGATATCGTAATTCACCGCCCTGGACAATCCTCCAGGAATTGTGCAGAAGAAATGGACATGTTAGCACTCACAGGACGTTTATGTTCACATGTATTCAATGTATGTCATGATATGTCGTAGGTCACGTTGTTCTACCTTTACGAGCTGTTTGCTTGGTTCTTGCCATTTCTCCCTATATATTCGACCACTGCGATAAGTCTATGTACCTGAATGAAACACCCACTGTCTATTTCAAATTGATTGACTATGCGTAGGCTTACTTCAAAGAAATGCAAGAGAGATATGTGATATGTTTAGCCATATTGCTATTGTAGTCATGGCCCACGGGAGATCGCCCGTGGGACGATAGGACTCTATTGCATGTGGATTTGAGCCCACGGGCGAACGCCCGTGGGACAACCACATGCATTGGTGTGTGGATTTCAGCCCACGGGTGAACGCCCGTGGGACAAGCCCATAGCAGTGTCTGGGGATTTGAGCCCACGGGCGAACGCCCGTGGGCCAAGCCCATACCAATGTCTGCGGATTTGAGCTCACGGGCGAACGCCCCTGCGCTAAACCCATACCAATGTATGTGGATTTGAGCCCACGGGCGAACGCCCGTGGGACAACCACATACACTGTAAGTCGATTTCACCCCATACACTGGTATTGGGATTTGAGCCCACGGGCGATCGCCCGTGGGACAACCCCATAGTAGTGTATGGGGATTCCAGTTCCTATACCCTAAACCCTAATCCCAAATCCCATAGTCATGTATGGTGGAATTTCATATCCCACGGGCGAACGCCCGTGAGACACCCTGGATTCGTTGCTTGTTCCGTGTCCCACGGGCGAACGCCCGTGGGACATGAAAGTCTTATGTACATTCAAAATAACACTTTTCACACTGCCAACACTATATATGCACATGAAGAATGGGAACTCACCAGTTTTCTTTGGTTTGCTCATTGCATGAGTTGTTCAATTTCAATTGTTCTGCCTACACAAAAATTAACCCCAAGCACTAACTGTCAGACATTAAAGTTCACATATTGAAAAATTCAATCAACAAAATCATGTGAATCATTTCAATGCATTCACTTCTGCACACCAACAATTCAGGATTCATTCAATTGATGTCACCAATTGCTGCACTTCATTCAAACATATATTCAGACTCTGATGAGTTTAGCAAGTCATTGAAGAAATTCAGACATTCAAGCAATTCAGCAATTCAAACATTCAAGCAATTAAAACATTTAAATTTTCAAGCAATTCAATCATTCAAGCATCAGAAACATCCAAGCAATTAAAACATTTAAACATTCAAGCAATTCAAACATTCAAGCATCAGAAACATCCAAGCAATTAAAACATTTAAGCATTCAAGCACTTCAAACATCCAAGCAATTAAAACATTTAAACATCCAAGCAATTCAAACATTTAAACATCCAAGCAATTCAAACATTCAAGCAATTCAATCATTCAAGCTTTCAAACGTTCCAGCAATTCGTACATTCAAGCAATTCAAACATTCAAGCTTTAAAACGTTCAAGCAATTCATACATTCAAGCAATTCAAACATTCAAGAAATTGCTACACTGAGGCAATTCAGACATTCATTGAATCTAGCAATTCACTCCACAAATGAAATCGGAAACCAGAACGTCTCATCCACAAATTTTCACATATAATGAAACCAGCCATGTCCATGCCAGAAATTCCAGCAGCTTCAAGTGTGGAAGCAACAAACTTGAAATTGACAAGCAAGTGTGAAATGTCAATGCACAATCCTATCAATCCTCATGCAAGCAAACCAGAAGACCATGCCAAGCATACAAAGTAACCACAAACAATCACAATAGCAACACATTCAACACACAACAATGAAGGCACTGGAGGAAGAGTGGAGGGAAGTATGATTACTTGTGTGTGTGCAGTGCCGTCAAAGAGGAGTGACAGTGGAGAGTGGAGTGAGGTATAAACAAAGAGTAGGGAAGAATTCAGGTGAGGAGGTGCTAGAGGGAGGTGAGGAGGTGCGACTCCTTGGATTGAGGAGGTGCGACTCTTTGGAGTGAGGAGGTGTGGACAGAGCAGGAGAGAGGTGCGGTGCTGGTGGGAAGGCGCCAGAGAGTAGGGAGGAAGGGAGGAGTTCAGAATGGGGAGGGTTCGGCGATGGAGGACGCGGTGATGGTGGAGGGCGCGGCGATGCAGGAGGAAGCGGTAGCGAGGAGCGAGAGCGAGGACCGAGAGCGTGGAGCGAGAGCGTGGAGCGAGAGCGTGGAGCGAGAGCGTGGAGCGAGAGCGTGGAGCGAGAGCGTGGAGCGAGAGCGAGGACCGAGAGCGTGGAGCAAGAGCGAGGACCGAGAGCGAGGGCGAGCGGGGGAGGAAGGGAGGAAGGACAGGACGACGGCGGTAGTACGGGCCGGGAATTGTGGGAAACAGTTAGAGGGGGGAGAAGACGGCGTTTGTACGGGGCCACATCATGTTCACCATAATCATCATCATTAGAACTTGCTTGCCAATGTGCGAGTTAGGTATGTCATGTGAGGACAATTATGTTGGGGTTGTTAATCACGAATGTAACCTAGTATAATTGTGGTTCAAAAGGCCATCAAACTACTTTAGTCTAAACAATCCTAGTTGATGAAAAACCTATGATTAGTTTTCATACTACAGTCTAACCTTGATAATATCACACCATCCGTTTCACCAAAAAGTGTGATATAAACAAGGTGTGACATATTTGATACTGTCGCATTTGGAAGATTTATGCATAATGTGATATTATCAAAGAAATAGGTAGAACAGCAAATAAAAGTTACAATGTTCAAAAGAAAATAACAAAGATGAGAATTCAATGTTTCTAAATATAAACCCAAATTCAATATAAGTACTTCATTTGGTAAGCATACTTTCTTATTTATTCGGGCTTAATTAGGATTAATCAGAATTGCTTAGACTTAATTTCATTAAATCACACTTAATTGGTTTGAATGTGTATGAATACTTGTGAAAGTACATGGCATTACGAAAACATACTAAAATATACATACTAAGTCAACACACTAAATTTTAGTGTCGTTTTAGAATGACGAAGACAATTTCAAATGGTAAGCCATAAAAATCATAACCTCAATGTTAATAAGGAATTTACATGTTTGTTTGACCTCCAAGTTAATTACGTGCTCCATTGATGGTTTCACTTCCGGAATGAAATCCCAATGAATTGCCGATTTGACCCCCAAGTTCATAAGGAATGTATATTTTCCTTTGACCTCCATCATTGGGAGTTGCCCAAATGATCATTTAATGTCCACAAGAATCGTAGCATGATCTAGGTTCGATAATTGTGTGGGATAATGTGTGTGTTGTAATGTATGGCCCCCAATTGGAAAGTATTGTTGAGCATGGTAGGGTGGTAACAACATTAAATATGTTCAAACACTAAATATCATATTTAGTGTACTAAAGCGCACGATCATTGGCGGTCCAAATCTTCTTTGTGGCCATTTTCCTCATAATTAGGGGAATGTGCACAAGAATCGTCGCATAATCTAGGTTCGATAATTGTGTGTCATAATGTGTGTGTTGTGGGAGTCATACTCAAATGAATACCATATTGATGTATATATTATATATACCCATATGAATACCATACTAATGTATATATTATATATGTATGGACACCTATTAATGCAATACTCCTAGATGTGTGCGGCTAATAAGGTGGCCACTTTAAAATATATGACATGAAATTTAAATTCATTGGACTAGCCACTCAAAAAACAACAACCACTGTAAGCTCGACGGTCAACTTGATTGGAAACGTAGTCCCTATAAACGGGAAAATTATAAATATCATATAAGTTTACATGCATGAGGAGCAATCATTAGTCATGGTGGTGAAAAGCTCAAGCCAAATTAGTACCACGGGAGAATCTCCTTGCCCTAGTAATCTATGTCGTACTTCATGGAATATGACATAGAACTCCACTACCATCGGTCATGGTTGCTATATATGGTAGAGGGTTAGTACATGATGACCTTGTGGTGTTAGGAATTGGAGTGAATGCTTATTATGTACCTTTGATCATATGTACACATATATCGATGCAAATAAATACTCCGTTAGTAATGACCTCCCCACCTTCCAAACTAAGAAATGCCCATCCAAGAAGGGTTTTAGGGTTTAGGGTTTAGGGTTTACGGATACCCTCCCCGGACACTGAATGTGTAGTTGGTCCCTTGCAAGTCCAACAACGAATATTCAATATGGGATGGTATCGGGATGGTATTGCATGTTTATTCGTATCATATGTACACACATATTACAATTCCCTCCGTAAGTAACCAACATTTGCCCTCTAAGATACCCTCCCATCCAATCATTTCATATGGACGGGTCAAATATATTCATGTCCACATATAGCCTACCCGGACACAAAACTGATACACAACACTCCATGTGAAACCCATTAAAAAATGGGGAACATCATGCTTGTTTAGAGTTTAGGGTTGAAGAACCTGAAGCCGCAAGACTACTCTAACCCAACAATCAAGCTATCAACGACAATAAACCTCCAGCTGCTCCAATACTCTAAACCAAAATTAGAAATCTTTCTCACAACAAATCCTATAGATGCACCAACAATCTCAAGCAAAAACAAAACCCACAACTACAACGTAGGGAGAACTTGGAAACCCTAGGACACAATGATAGAGGGGAAAGACGTTGGCAACTATGCCCTTGTCATCCACCCTCTGTGGGTCCAAAATGGACAACAATTTCATCTATTTATTTCAATAATTCAACTCATTTATATTTTCACCAATTTTTTTTCCTCTAACACCATAACATTAAGTAACAAGCCCAGAAAGACCTTCTCAAAAGAGCATCAAACCGGCACGCGCCGGTTTGATGCACTTCAAGAGCAAGGATAGCTCTACCTTTGAGTTTTACTTAGGCTATTCTAAATCTATTTGGGTAGTTACTTTCAATGCTTAGAATTGATTATGTCGGTGTCTAGGACAAAACTAATGCCAAGTGGTGGTAAAGGTTCTAATCTAGGCTAAATTACGATCTAAACAAATCTAAATAGCTATAAAGCAACGGGAAAGTTGGTGAGGTCAAAATGGTAGTTGCACTTTTTGGAAAAGTCTCCCGACACCGCATTGGAAACCTCTTTTTTGAAGCTATTATATTTGATTAATTATCCATTCACCCTTGCTTTGCAAGCTTTTCCCTTCTTGTTAAGATAATATTGCGGATACTCAAAGGTACCCTCCTAGCATTGCTACGTAATGTTATGACTCATTATTGGAGAACCTATATTACTTCTAAGGAAAATATAATTTTCCCACATACTTGCACCCCCTATCTTAATTATAACTCATTTTTGCCATTTTGGAGTACCCTTGATTTTTCAAAACAAATTTGAAAAATTTATCCATATGTATTATGTGTCACCCTACAATTGTTTGCATGTTGTTTGCTAAATTTTGAAGTGACCTCCTTGGGCTGAGTTGCTGGACATTTTGAAAAGTTAGCCAATTCTCAAAAGTAATTCCCATTTGCACACGCCTGGCTACAATATGAGATGTCAAACATTCATAAATCTTCGATGTTTGGCATGTGCTAGTAGTTTAGAAGTGAAGTACACCAATTCGGGGGGGGGGGGTAAAGTTTCGTGAAAAATACCAAGGGGGAGAGAGAATAAGGGTGAAAACATTGATTATTGTTGTAGAACCCAAGAGAAAGTAAACCCTAGATCAAGGTTAGAGGCTCTAAATTATTCTAGTGAGGTTGATTAGGGATGGATAAAAAAACAAACCTAAAGGAGTCATTATTTTACTATTCCCCTAGGTAGGCATTGTAATGGCAATTAATGTTAATTGGTATTGAAATTTTCATGTTAACATTTTTTTCCCCCATGGACATAGCACAAATTAGAAGTATGGGCATTACAAAACAAAACAAGGATTGCTTGATGTATGACATATTTTCCAATGAAAATATATGGATCAATTCATATAAATCCATATGGATCAATTCCGACAATATGTTGGATTCTTATGTTACCAAATACATGGTACATGTATTTCAGTCTTCATGTCTCAATACATATATTCCGTCATATTAGATGTATTTATACTCCACATACATGATTGAGTACAATAAAACTATACCATTTTTGATATTTAGCATCACATGTGTAATAGCATGACTTCCCCTATTTTGAGGCGTATGCTTGGTTAAACTTATGATCGACAACTTCACCATAAGGGTCACCTCATGACACTTGGAGTTCAAGTGCACTTAGTAATATATTGGCATGAGTATGTTCAATAGTGTTATGAGGTGTATGCCTATGTTGCACGATGGTGTACAAGTTGACTAAAGTGTACCCAAATGACACTTGGCATTAGTATGCTCAATAATATCTTCCTCATGCATACTAAAATGTAAACACATGACAATTTCCATTAGTATGCTCAATAATATCTTCCCCTTGCATACTAAAATGCAAAACTTTCATCTCAAGTATCCCAATGTGCTACGCTAAATGTCATAATGTTTTCTCACTTAATAAAGTTACTTATGATGACAAATAGTAATGATATTGGCAAACAGTGGACGTAACATTTTGAAACCTCTAGGCATCTAGTTTAGGCCCTTTGCATATAGTGTCTATGACACTAAATACCATAAACGATGTACAAGGATTAACCTCCAAATATAGCAATAGTAAATTGTAATAAGATAGTATCACTAGGCATATTTAAATGTCATTAGGTAATTATACATGATATATTTAAATTAATAATCCTTAATCTATTATACATATATGGAGATATATAATATATATTTGTGCATAATGCAAAGTATCCTTGCATACATGCTTGAGGTTTGTGGCATGTGTGTAAACTCATCCATTATGGATGAGAGAAATCCAATAAAAGCATGTCCCCTAAAGGTTGAGGGCAATTCATTCCCACTAGACTTCATCAGACTGATTTTCGGTTCATGATGTCATTTTCATAACCAACAAAAAATAAAACATTTATTAGCTACCTAAAGTTGGAAATAATGTAATGACATGGATTACCATCCTAGGGCTTGATTTCCAGTGCATTCTACCACTATGGACCATTCAATCGTAGTGGGGTATTTAGGTGAACTGTAATAGACTACTTTGCAGTGCATGACCGTACCAAATGGATTTGTATATTACTTTTGACAAGCCATGTTGCACACCCAGTCAAAATAAGGAGTCCTCTCCGATAACAATAATTTCAACTAAACACGTGTGAACTTAAGGGCTTGCTTGTGACTAAGATTTACATGTGCCTCGAGGAGGTCATTGGCGAAAATCGTAGAAACAACATGCGATAAAACAATAGGGTCTAATATATTCGTTGTAGATAAATTTTGCAAAAAACGTACATATAATATAGGGGGTTTTAAAATAGTGAAACATGTTTACATGTAAAATACCATCACATATAATGACCTCTTTCATCTAGTCAGTACATGTAAAATAGCGTGGAAACAATTACTAGGGGTAGTGGGTCTAGGGTAGGGTTTGTGCAGCGTGGATGAAAAGAGGTAATTTCTTGCGAAAAAGCTTGGATGGAAGACTTCGCAAGCTGGCTGGCTTGAACATTATTGAACCAACGTATCCAATGTGGAGTTAATGTTCTCTACCTATGTGCCAAGAGGGAAAATTTCAATGCGTTGTTTGAATTGCATTCTTTTTTCCAATTTTCTTTGGCAGTATGAGTAAAATAGGCTATTTTTAAATGATTCCCCCAAAACTTATAAATATTGATAGGGTGTATTAAAATACAAGCATATGATCATGTGATGTGCCCAAGAATCGTTGCATAATCTAGGTTCGATAATTGTGTGTCATAATGTGTGTGTTGTGGGAGTCATACTCCAATTTTTTTTTTAAATAAAGGTACACTATGTCAATTGATTTTGATTTTTGTCACCTATAACATCACGTGCCACTTTGGATGTGAAGTTGAACGTCAAATGAAGGCGTCCATAAGTTCAATGATGTGTTGGAATTAAACATGTCTATGTTTTGCTATTGGAGACGTGCCTAAGTGGGTTTCTAAGCTTAATAGGGTATCAATATGAATTAGCTTCAGTATAGGCCATGAACGGCCAGATTATAAAGATCATATTAGTTTACATTCATGAGGAGCAATCATTAGTGGTGGTGGTGAAAAGCTTGAGCCCAATTAGTACCAAGGAAGAATCATCTTGCCCTTGTAATCTATTCGTACTTCATGGACATACGACATAGAACTCCACTACCATCGGTCATGATTACTATATATGGTAGAGGGTTAGTACGTGATGACCTTGTGGTGTTAGGAATTGGAGGGAATGCCTACTATGTACATTTGAATTTGGAGGGAATGCTCACATTGTATATAAGGCAACCATTTGGAAGCTCATTTCTTTCAAGGCATTGAAGCCCATCCCCTTGACTCTTGAGGAACTTACCATGGAGAGCATGCCACACATGGATGCAGAGGTTAGTGCACTTTAGCGCGCTAGTGAGCTCGTGGGGTCCCCCACGGTTGCACCCGTGGTGATATGAATACGCACTCGGCACATTAAGGTAGAGGGTGCTAAATCCAACACCCCATCCAAAACCAACACCTATAAACGCCTCCCAATTGCCAACACTCTACAACCTTGAACCGTTACCCGGCGGTGTAGGAGTGTCTGGGCCCACGGAGTGATGGTTTTAGGTGCCATTAGTGGTGCCACATCATAGCGGCCTCCACTACTTCCACGTAGGGTAGGTAACGGGCTCCACTCTATCTCGGGTTGGTTCAAGGTGGGATTAGGGTGGCTTGTCAATGCCTATTCTAGCCATTCTATTCACAACACCAAGGAGGTAGGCTCACAAAGCACAAAAGGGTCATTCCCCGGGATGCAAGGGGGTTGGTTCCCGGGATGCAAGGGGGTCGGTTCCCAGGATGCAAGGTGATGGTTTTGCAAGCGAACCGGGTGGGATCATGGAGGTAGCCATGTGGCTTGCATACCATTACTACTTGGGTTTTGATGTAGTTTGGGTCTAGTACCCAACTATGTTGTGTTGGTTCTAGGCAATGAAGGTGGGGGTCCTCATCATATGCAAGGTTGCCATACACGGGGCCTATGGATTGGTTTAAGGAAGCTAGTAGTTTTGACTTTGAATATTCATTAAATATTCAATTGAGACTAAAAATATTTTTTCATTCTTGATACCTATGTTTAGCCCAAAGGCTAATATGAATATATATTTCTTATATCAACCACATACCCATATGTATGTGCAATAGCTTAAAGTGTTGGTTTAAGCACCCTCTACCTTAGTAGTTACATGTCACGGGTGCGCCCGTGGTGTCCCCAAATTTCCAAGAGTAGTAGATACATCTCACGCGTGCGCCCGTGAGAGACTCCCACGGGCAATTGCCCGTGGGTGACGCCGCCCACCAGGTGAGAGCTCCCACAGGCGATCGCCCGTGGGTGACTCCGCCCACCAGGTGTGGGCTCCCACGGGCGATCGCCCGTGGAAGTCCCGGGATGTATTTCTGTTCTGCTTAAAGCTCTTTGCTTATGTGTATGAATAAGCTACTCCATATGTCTGGCGTGTTTCTTCACGGGAGTTATAATTATACTTACATGCATGTTTGTGTAGGACTAAGAATTAGGTGTTCGTCTGTAGTCCATGTCAAACTTGGACATATGACTATGAAGTGGGAGTTGACACATGTATTACAATGTTGGTTGAGAGGATGTCATTGAAACTGGAACTTAGCTCATATAGTGAATGTAACCTAGAAGTTTCAAGTCAATGTGACCTTCATATCCGCATGTCAGAGACTCCGCCCACCAGTTACAATCCCCCACGGGCGATCGCCCGTGGGAGACTATGCCCACCAATTGGGAGCCCTCACGGGCGTTCGCCCGTGAGAGTATATGGGTTGTATGTTTACACTACGCTAAAAGCTCTTTGCTCGTGTGTGGGAATAAGTTACTTCATATGTATTGAATGTTTCTTCGTGGGTGTTATAATTTTACTTCCATGCCTATTTGTGAGCTTCAATATTTACGTGACATTTTGTAGGCCATGGGTAATTAGGACATGTGACAATGAAGTTGGAGTTGACACATGTATTACAATGTTGGTTACGATGATATCATTGAAATTGGAACTTAGTGCATATAGTGAATGTGACCTAGAAATTTCAAGGCAATGTGACCTTCATATTGACGTGCACCTGCATTAATGACCATTCATGAGTATGGGAGTTCTGACTAGAGTGATAAGTGTTCTGGCTAGAGTGATATGTGTTCTGGCTAGAGTTATATGGTGCATTAATATACATTAATGTGTACATTCAGATTCCGCATCACATTGGATTGTCGAGGAAGGACTTGAAGGGTAAGGCGGTTGTCCTCTTTGATGATGAGGATCGTGCCTTGTGTGAAGGGTTAATTTGCAACACCAATCTGCTAGATTGTGTTGACAATAACATCCTTGGCGATGAAGATGTTGGAGTTATTATCTTGAACCCAACTGGCATTTGCATTTCGATGGATTGGGAGAATACTCTACACCGCTGGCCCCTGTCACATACGAAATTTGAAGGACACACATTGGCGGAAATATTGTGGGTCCATCATAATGCGACCCGCGAAGATGAGAGTCGTCGGCGTTTGCTTGGAAAGCGCCGATACAACACTGTGAGGACATGTGCACCTCAGGCACCTGGGAAAAAAACTTGGGGGGCCACTGAGGAGGGAGCACGGATGTTATCCACGGTGGATTGCTGCAAGGAGCATTGTTGCCAGGTATTTCCAAGGCCTTTGTTGATTAGTATTCGGGAACACTACTTTGCCTTGTCATTCAATGCTCGGAAGCTCATTGCCCTTGCAGTGTTCCAAACGATCAGAAACAAGAGCACAATGGTAGGGAAACGGTTGTTGTGGAAGGAAGAACAATTTGCACTCGTGCATGGATGAACATCTATATGATATCAAGGGCACAATTTAATAGGAACAAGGCCGACAGCTTGATGGGGGTTAGATCTCGAGATCATGGAAATACAGGAACCAGAAAGCCAAGGGCGAATACAGTGCAGGCACAAGCGACTCTTGGAGTATTGATTGAGGGTAGAGCGGACTCCATGCCCCATATGACTCGGACTCTTCCAACTGGTGAAAAGACAGGTACGGAGATGCTCCATGTCGGAACAACTTGGTCCAGCCTACTGGAGGAAGTGAACAACTTGGACAAAGACCTCGGGTACACGCATGTGTCAATGTCAAGTTTTAGCCGCGTACATCGACAACATTTCAAGCAATATGTTGTGAAGAGCCCTGGCGACAACTTCTCGCGTTGTGGAACTTGCGCAGCTTTCAAGGATTTGTTGCGAATACACACAAAAAGCACTACTGGGTACTTGGCCATCTCTCAGGCTAGCCATCGGCATTTAGCATTGCAGGAGGCTCATCGAAACAATTACTATAAAGATAGGATCCTGTCAAAGTACTCTCCCAAAGAGGTCCTTTGTATCATCCATGACAAAATGGATTATGGGAAAATGGCGCTTCATGTTTTCGCGCACAAAAACAAACGTGTTGACAAATATGAGCGTTTCCCAATATCCATTGCGGGAATGATTGTGCATGGTCACTCTGATGTGAATTATGCACATTATGTTCTTGATATGTACCCATCCGATGCGAACTTCACTATCACATCCATCATGAAGTTGCTTTGTCAACTTGAGGTCCAGCCTGTCTGCTCCAGTCGACACATTCCTATTTCTTCCATAGGTGACCCTTTGCACGACGCACTGGTGGTTGGCGTAGAGAAGTGTTCAGGAGCACTTCCTTTGCCACCGCCCGAAATTATTCCACCTACGGGGTTGCCACCCCTCTTGCTTATTCAGATGGACAATTGTGCGAAGGATAACAAATCAAAATACAACATGTTGTTTTGGTCTGCTCTGACTGCAAAGGGAATCTTTCGTGAAGTCCGGGTGTCTTTCCTTATTGTTGGACATACGCATGAGGATGTGGATGCAATGTTCGGCCGGTTTGGACAAAGGTTGAAGATTGAGGATTGTCATACACTCCCGGACCTCATGGCATCGTTCATGGAAGCTGGGGATCCCACTATTGTCCCGTCCTTGATTCATGAGGTTGCTGATTTCAAGGAATGGGTGAAGGGATACTACCATGAGTTTGATCAAGACCGACTTATAGGGCATTCGAAGGCACACCAATTCCGTTTTTATGTAGACTCTCAAGGAGTGCCATTGATGCAATACAAAGTGTTTTGTACAGATCCGAGTTGGGCACCAGAAGGAGGAATTGCTCTATGGAATGTGGACCCTGTCACAAAGAAAACCATGTTCCCACCAGGTTAGTGGGTGTCTAGTTCGTATTGCTTTGGAAGTGCACTAGAAAATACAAGGTGTGATGTACGTGGCCCACGGGTGATCACTCGTGGGCCGTTAGTCCATGGCTTTGCTCTAACCTCAATGTATGTTTGTTTTGTTAGGTTGCCCCGTCCCGTTCCAAAAAGGGAGATGAAAGATTCCGTGAACATAAAGCTTGGACTGAAAGGGTTTATTAAGTATTGGATACGGCAGATCAAGATAGTTTCAGTCAATATATGGAGTCCATTGCGCCAACAATTTTATATTGGGAGAAGGTGCTTGCGGCTATGGATCATCCTTTACCCCCAACTCCATCTGAACTTAGCGAGCCCTTTTGGCCTTCTACATGGTTCTCCATTGCAGCCGCCTTACATGTGGACAATGAGCATCTATTTGAGGAAACATCATTGACTATGCTTATGTCGGACCAGCTAGTTCTCGACCCGCCGAGACCTTTCGTCCTAGTGCACATATCAGGGTCGGCCATTATGTCTTACTACGTCCTAGTGAGGATTGTGCTAATCCAGTATGGATGGGACGAGTGATTTCCAAGCCTAATTTGGCACATCTCAGTCCTAATGCTCGTTCCATTGAGATTGTGTATTATGTGCCGGTCCTTGGCACAAGGAACAAGAAGACCTTGGATGAACGTTATGAGGAGTGGGACACGGCAAAACCTTTTAGATGGACGAGGCTCAAGGAATATCCTCCAACTCGTCAATCTCTAGATTGTGTTGTGGCATCATGGGCAAGACAGAAGAATGCGTCCGATGACAATGTGGTCATCCCAGCGAGGCAAATTCTTTTCGCAAAGGATAATCTAGATCGATGCACAAGAGGTGAGCATATGACCGGTGGAGATCAATTTGAGGATGGGGTATCAACAGAAGGCGTGTAGATTAAATATGCATTGCTCAATCCTTGGTATCCACGGATGAACTCTCGTGGTGGGCACCCGAGGTGGACACGGACTATCATGTTTGATGCTCAATTTTGATAAATGTGGGCATAAATTAGGGCACCCCACACAGTGAGCGTTGTCTAGGGGTGTTCACATTACAACTGTTATTGGCATCCTTGATGTGAACTTTCATGTGCATTGTAATATTTTGCGAACATGTTGTCTATGTATGGGAGTCGTCCAATGTGCATGGTGGTCCCAAACAATCCACGGGGATTCACCCGTGCAGTGTAAGCACAATCCTTTTGTCACAATTGATGAGATCTTCCATATTATAATTGATTATTTGCATGGCTTTATAACACATGAGCGGGTGTATTGGAATGGTTGAGTTGAATTTTAAGAACCCTCAACGGGTATTCTCTCGTACCAACTGGCAATCATTACGTTCCCATCATGTTCCCTACATTAAATTGAGCGGACCAATTGGCTCATTTTAGTTAATAAGGCCATATGATTGAAAACATTGTTATGTATAATCTAAAAAAACAAGTAAAATTTTATGTTCCCAACCTTCTTCCCTCCCTGCATGTCCCCTCCTCCCAACCTACAAAGAGAGGGAAGAATTGACTACATTTCTTTGCCAAAAATGGCGAATCTCATTGTTCAGTGCACCCCCTTCACCTTTAACAAAGTTGTACACAATTGGCACTATGGCAGCCCCACTTCTTCTTCTTCTTCTTCTAATTTTTTTTTGGGGGTGGGGGGTAGGGGATGTTTGCAAAAATAAAAATGTTAAATTGAAACTAAAAAAAAGCCACTATATTTTTTTTAAAATTGTTTTTTTTTATTGTTCCCCAATCAACTCTTAGTCGTAGAATTAGAGCAATCAAGTTCTATTCAACTGCAATTGGAAGAGCATGTGTATATACATAGAATGAAATAAAATCTTCTGAATCCATTGAATCTAATGGTAGTGAGCGATGCTCAAGCCAAAATAAACTCATTGCGGTACCCCCTTCTTGCTCTCTATGTCCATTGTGTGGACGAACTCCTAGTGTTTTTTGTTCTAGACTATCATAGTCCTAAATTGCCCTTGGAGTCACACACAAATCTTCATCTAACACACTTCAATGTTGCATCAACTACTTAGTTCATGAAATTATTTTTTTGCCTATCTTCATCCTCTTTGTAACTCCCACAATTAGTTCATGTGATGTAATCTTCCTTTTTGATGACTTTGGTTAGGCAAATATTAGTCATTAAATCCTTGTTTCTTGCAATGAAGTGCGGCCAACCACAAAAATTCCTTTGTTTGTGGGACATCATGAATGCTTGGTTGAAGAGTGTTTCCTGCAAAAACAAATATGTTGGATTCAAGGTTACTATGTTGGAGGAAATTGGAGATGGCCCAGAAGAGCCCTTTGCAACAAATGGGTTCATATGGAAATGAACAAGCTAGTTGTGGTACTCCCTACAACTCAAATGTTTTTGGTTTACTTCCAAAAGGAATGGAGCTACCAAATAGACATGTGGTGAATGGTAACTATAACTTGCCTTATGCAGGGCATGATATAAATGCCACAATTGAAAGCTACCATAGCAATCTGAAAGCAACACATCGTCAATCCAAAGAACGGTTTCAAGGGAAACACATGGATTGGATAAATCACTAGCTCATAGTTGACAACCTTTGCCGCTATTGGTAACAAGCGTTGAGGAAAGAACATGGACTAGTATCCAAAAGAAAAGAAAAAACACAAACAATTTGTCATTATTGATGGCCGAGATCATTCCTGACAATTGCGTCATGCTGCTACCATCTTTGATTGGCATAGTGTTTATCATCTCCTTTGCGGACACATATAAATGATATTGGGTGCACAACCAGACCTTGGAATAGACTTCATGTGACTACCATTATGCCCAATGTGGTATAATATGCCAACACCATTTGAAAGCACTCATGTTCATACGCCTGGAGTTGGCCAAATGGACAAGTGCTTGATTATGCAAGTCAATGAAAGGCACCCAATTTGGCAAGTTGGTGAACATGTTTAGTCAAGAGGCACAAATCACGTTTGAGACGCATGCAACATTGTCATCCATTTGTCCTTCTCCAAGGACAAGCAAGTCATGCCGGAGCATTTCATAAATTCCATGTAGAAGGTCATGGACCAAGGCCGTGTCAATATGGACCATGATAATCCACATTACATGCCAAACTATGATGACAATGGCATGAATCTAAAGAGGTGTAGAAATTTCTTGGGATAGATTCTATGTGTTATTGTATCCATAGCACTTGAGTATCAAATCACCAACACACATTTTTTCCTCATCACGACATGTCACAAAACATGCATCCAATTAGTATAATATTTTCTTATTTATCAATTGGTTGCTCAATGCAATTGATAAGAGTTTTTGACATCTTTGATTGTCCAAATTTAGTAGTCAAATAGATCTCAAAATTTTTTTTAGAAAAAACTACCCGAGTTTTCCCATGTTATCCCCTACATCAATGTGATGGGATTTGCTCCATTGTCTGTGAACATGACGGATACTGACATAAAAATGAGGCCATCACTCTCAATCAATACGCTCTTGTTATCTCATGACCTTTTGCCCCTATTTTTTGTCATGTTCTTTTGGGTTGTATGAAAAGAAGGACATGCAAATCCAACATTATACATGGGCAAGGAGGAAATCAACATGAACCGGTTGACCCAGGGAAAAAAACATCATTAACATGAATGAAGCCTTCATGACCTTTGTGTTCAATTTGCTTGTTATACACATCCTTCATGAAGTTGAGCCTTTCCCAACAAATGACCTAGAGAACTTGTTTCAAATCCTCGTACCATTCCTAACTCTTATAATACTTCAGTAATGACTCCAATTCTAAAGTTCCAATGCCGTTGGTAAATTGTCATTGCAACCATTTTAAACTCGTTGCTTCCAATAATTTGAGGGTTGACTGTTTAGGTAGGAATTCGTATAGTTGTGATTTTAAATTGACCAAAAGGAAAGGGTTCATATCTAAAAAAAATCGTTTGTAATCACATCCACTATTATTTTGACAAGCTGCATCCCAGTGTTGAAATTCACAAACACTATATTTGAGAAAGCGACAATTCGGATCCTTGATCATTGTGTGCCACTCGGATTTCAAGTTGCACAAAACATTGATATTTAACCAAATGATTGCACCTCGTCTAATGTTGCAAATCCATCTCACATATGCATCAATTCAACATGAAGCCACTAATTTGTTGCCTTCCATTTCATTGAACTTAACTAGGTTCACCTCCCACTGCGACTCCACCTCCTCTTCATTCTTATGGACATTAATGTAGTCTAGTGTGCAAAAGAGTTTGAAGACATGAGAGGTGGAATGAGGATGCAAGTGCATACATGGGTAATATCACATAGTGAAGGGAGCGTATTCAATTGAAGCATTCGTTCTCGACAGCATGGCTCACCCCCCAAAAAAATGCTCCTTGCATTGGAGGCATTTTGTACATTTGAGGTTATGACTCTCATATCATACATGCCTTGCTAAATTAGATATTAAAATAAATAAATTTGGGAGGCACAATAATAATGTGTTTTGGGTACATATGCCACGGTTATAACAGATGTGTTGAAATATGCTCTACTAAGTTCCAGGATTCTAATTGTAATTGAAAGACAAAACAACAAAATGCAAGAAGTGCAAGAAGGAATTATCTAATATGATCGTAACTCTCATTCATCCAACATAACGGCCTTGAAATAATATACACTCTAAAGGGCTTTTAATGTATTAAATAAAATAATTTCTTTCATAGACCATGAACTATTTTAGTCAACTTCAATTGAGATGAATTAGTCATAAGCCTATAGAGGATTAGAGCTTATATTAGATGGATGAGATGTATGCTTGTATGCGACAATTCTCAATCACTTACAAGAATCAATGAAATAAAGAGAATAAATCTTTGAAAAATGTTATTACTATATTGATTGTAGTAAATATTCTGGGTCACACTACCAACAAGATATTTGCACTAAATTAATTGGGGATACTACTATGAATGCGCATCAATTACCAATTCAAACTTTGGCCTGGATGGATAAAAATATAGTGCGGCAAGCACACTTCATTCCACTTTGACCAATATTTTCAAAAGGATAGAATGTATGGAAAGGCTATAGGTCTGTCTTTCACCAAACTTATAAAACAAATATACTGCACCACATCAAGCTAGTGAACTTGATGTTATTTTTAATAATGAGATAATAGTGGGATGATTCCACAAAAAACAAAAAAAATCATTACAAATGCAACCTCCAATTGTTGCCAACAAAACCTTCATATTTTTGTGGAATATCAAAGATTTCATTTTATCAACTTCATATTCCACAAGATTGATAGGGTTGACTATTATAGCCGAATCACTTCTCCGTGTAGGAAAAATGGTCCACTCTTGAAGGCTTTAAGTGCATCCCGATCTAGATAGGATAATGTCATTGAAATATAAATTCTAAAATGTTTTTTTTTCCTTAAGAAAATATAGGTCTTTCTCCGTGTGGTGTATTTTTTTGGCCAAATCTACTTCATTAAGAAAGAATAATGTAGACAAGTTTACAAAAAAACTAGAAAACTTTAAAACATGTGAATTGTATGGCTATGGACTTAAGAATTGGAAAGGAGAGATTGTAAGAGGCCATGGTATATGTGGGAGTGATCTTTCTCTTGAAGGGGGGTTGATATAGATTTTTGTCATGCACTGAACTTCTATCAAGTTTTGCTTGGATGACATGATGAGTTTGATTGCTAGGTGAGGGATTCACCTTTGGAATTACTTTGACCATTGTTTGAAATAACTTAAGGCTAGCCATAGTTTTAATATTGGTTGAATCTTTTTCTTATGTACTTTTTGTGTGTAATTCATAACAATGTTGAATGTCTACACATAAAATTGAAATTTTTGAGTGAGTAAGTCTTTGAAGAATTGTTTGACTATAACCATTTGCTCTGGAATTGGTACATATTTTGTGATGAGTTCAATGTGAAGTGCATATTTCTCTGTTGAGTGAGTGAATGGGAGACTGAGTAAAATTTTGTGTTGCAAAGCATCAGACGAAGCAAATTGGTTGCGGAATGCATTAGGCGCTCAATTGAAGTGTGCTAACCCCAACGCCTTTGATCTATGTGTACTACAAGGCTTGTATGAGAAGGAAATACAAGTCAATCGTATGATTAATCAAGGTGGTTGAGATTTAGATTCTAATTGGGACACAAAGACTGAAGTGTCATTTTCCCAACCAACTGATTGTGAGGAACGTGGATAAAATTGAATGCAAGATCTGAATGCCAATAAGTTTACCAGAAAGCATGTATTATTTAAATGTGATTTATCCATCGTTCAAAAGAAGTGGGTTTTGAGCAGGTTATAATCATTGAGGAGATGGTATGATTCCTCTCCCATGAATTTACTATACACAGTACGTGTACCGTCCTCTTAAGGAGGGTAGACAGTAAGAAATTACAATCTATAGATTGAGGAGTTATGTATTCAATTAGTAATTTGACGATTGTAGGTCATTGCCTATAGTAGTGGCAAACCTTAAATTAGATATGTCGAGCAATGATGGGAGATGACATATCCACTTGAGAGAAGGGTTGATGTCTATGGTAGAGAAAAAGACACTTGAATTAATGATAGACTATGGTCTGCCGAACTATTAGTTCACAAGTTTACAATAGAAACCAATTACATATGTGCTATGGAGGTTGCGTATCGTTATAGAGTTTGTGGATGATTTATATTTAGTTCCATTACAAAAGACGCTTAGAGATGAAGAGTTACTTGATATGACAAGCCTAACCTTTGATGACTTAACAACCAGCTTGATCATTCAATTGTCCCCCGATTGCATTATTGGTATACCTAATCGTTGGTCATCCATACTTGTATTGAAAAAACTCGGGTTGGATTACCCTATGACACAACATTTATTCAAGGAATCTAGTTGAGATGGCACTTGGTTACTTGGCTGAGACCATGCAAAAGACAACTTTTAGACCCTATAAGTAAATCAAAGTTTAATTCAAGGAAATTGGAAATCCTAAAAGGATGACTGCACTGTATTTTCAAGTTACATTAAAAATGATCAATTAACCTAAGACAGTTGACTACACCAAAGTGCCCTTGGCTTTGGTATAAAGACAAAATGCAAGACAATTGACAATGGTTGAGCCTATACTTCATCACCACACAAGGTCCATATAAAATGAATTCATTGCCAAACTATTGACCAGGTAAATAATGTGAGATTGAGGAACAATCATAAATGCATGTATTGTTGTCGAGAGACTCATGAAACACCTTACTCCTTGAAAGAATTTGTATAATTTGTTAATCTAAATCATGTATAGTTGGAAATATACTCGTGATTGTCCTAATTAAATTTATTTGAGACACCTAGACGATGTCAAATCACCTTTTAAGTCTTCCCTTAGCATCTCCATGGGTTTTATCCCATCCCAAAATCGAAACTACACTCCTTACCAAGTAAAGGTCTTCATCTTCTCTTGGTTTTTGGGTTCTATTAGGGCCGGGGATTCGTGGCACTCAAGTAAAATCATCCATGCAGATGAAAAAAACGCAGGAATCATCTAAATGACTAATTTTTAGGCAATTTGATTCCGGAAATAGAGTCAAAGGCCCCGAATTAGTCTAGTGATGTCACATTCAAATGAATCAGCCCTCAACCTCATAGGGGGGATTTTTTTTATTGGAGCCACTTCATCCACGATATCTTGGATGGATGTTCCTTAGTGAGTGCCACGAATCCCCAGCCTTCTATTAGGGGTTGTATTTCCCCTGTAACAAACTTTGGTACTTCCATGCTACTTAGATCAAGCGTATTGTACATGCTAAACAAAGTTGTGCTGAGATGGTATGGAAAACATTTCTTGCCCCTATTGTAGAAATATTCCTTGCACATACGTCTTGAGCATCTCATGATATGGGTAATCCTTTTGCAGGTCAATTCCTTTTGATGAATAAATCCTTTAGATTCAAAGCTTTTCGTTGATGGGAGGGGTGGTACATTCTTTGTTTTTCTTTGATTGAATCTTTTTGGGATATGAGAAGCACAATTACATTGATTATGGTAAATAGTGTGGGCCACATCAATAAGATTAGTCCACACAAAAACGTTGGGGATGAGATTGTGCCATCACAACTAGAAAATGGCTCATTCTTTGCATCATTGTGTTGTTTTGTTTCTATCGAGTCTATTTTGTTTTTGAGCTTTGGAGTTTGTAACTAGGTGGTGTTTGTGTTTCTTGTTAGTTGATTTCATGTGCTTTGTTGTTGGTTGTTAGTTCTTGTGTAGGATATTCTTCTGCTTTCATTTTGCAGTTAGTAGGAATATTGTAGAAATATGTGGCAGTCTTTGTAACAATTTGTAGTGATAGAGATTTTGTGAAAGTGCAAACCAATAGAGAGTTGTGGCAGCATCAAGTGATTATGTATCAATAAGGTTTTTTAGAGGGATTCGATTTGTGGTGGCATCAAGCATTTCCGTTTCTCACATACATGCTTTCTTTGCAGATAGATGCAAAGCCAAGTTTCCTTGAGGTCTATGAAAGATTCTATTCAAAATTGAGAGGATTGGAAAGAACATGGCCATGTATTAAGCAATTTTGAACTATGTATGTCAACATAATATTACTCAGCACTGTGGGCCCTCGTAATATAATAGTGGGATGTTGGGAGTTCAATTTGAATCAGAGTCTCCTTGCACAACGTTTCGATCATCCCATTGCTATATTCTACAAGCCCACGGAACAAGAACTACACACTAAGTAATGTTATGAAATTAGAGTGGTCACAGGTAGTCTTTGATTTTGAGTTGCTAGGAATCTCATAGGATAGAGGCAAGGTGCAATGTTCTGTATATCTCACCCTCCACGGAAAAACTAAACTAGCTAAAAATAGCCATGCATCCAAAAGGGTGTCTAGAATGCAGTAAAACAATAAAACTCGATTTCTAGCAAAGGGAAAAGTAAACTGGCTAAACATAGTCACGCGTCCAAAAGGGCGTCAAGAATGTAGCAAACAATAAAACTCGATTTTTAGCAAAGTCAACCCAGCTTCTATTTTTAACTAGTTTAGTTTTTCCGTGGAGGGTGAGATATGACTCATGTCATGATGGATTGTGTTCACGCGGATTTCATAGCGAAGAAACACCTTGCCCTCAAGAATTGTGGAAAGGTTGTGCGCACTGAGAAATCTGAGAAGACCAAGAGTACAAGTATTATGATATATGGCAAGTACACTAAATACAACATTTAGTCTCACCAAATCTAATTGTCTTGCGCAATACTAACTGTAAACTGCATGTAGTGTCACCAACACTAAATCTTAACCCAACATTATCCATCATTCCTTGTAAAAGTTGTGGGGATTATAGAGTTACAGTGTTGCATTTACTGTCACCTACCAAGTGATTTTCATCCAAATTTCAATCATCCATGACAATATTTCATCACAAGTTGCTGACAAGTGAAGGTAGGGTTTTGGCCACTAAATGAACACATCCATCATCCATGACAATATTTGTTCACTTATTCATAAGAAGTGTCATCTGAAACGTTACCGTAGGGACATAAATTACTATATGACACTAAATATCATATTTAGTGCAGTTCTTCTGAATTGGTGGATTCAGCTTCTGTCGCTGACGATCCAGAACTACAAGTAGAAGAATGAGCAATGTCATATTGTCATTGAAAAAACTACACTCTGTATCATATCTAGTGTCACTACACAAAATAGGATATTTAGTGTTTGATACACTAAATATGAACGCATGCACTAAATACCCCTATGAAAGTAAGTAACATTAAATGCAACCCTAAACACTAAATATCAACTATGGTAATATGTGGAAGTTAAATGTTTGAATTTAGTGTTAGTAAAGATATGAAAAAACGGATATAATAAGAGAGGTGGCAGTAGGGAAGGTAGCGGCACATTTATGTCTAACACTAATTATCAAGGAATTGAAAATTAGTGTTGAGTAGGGTAGGGTGGTAACAACACTAAATATAATCAAACACTAAATATCCTATTTAGTGTAGCTATTTGAATTTACAGTGTTGTATCTTTTCAGTACTGATGTAATTTTTTCGTAAGTACAGTTGTTAATGTTCTATAATTTTCAAATAACCAGTTTAACATTTGTTGATAAAATACGAGATATGCAATAAACAGATATAGCATTGAGTAATTCCAAATAGTGAGTGACACTAAATATCATGTTAGTGTAGTGTACACTCGTTTCATAGCGCGGCACACTATCTTCGTGCAGTAATGCTACATAGCAGGCCACACTCTAGGGAAGGGGCAAGTCACACTGTAAATATGCCTGCAACATTGACCACAATAATGTGGTGAGTTTATTATATACTATGTATCCGTCAATTCAGTTTTGGTGATATTCAGCTATTTTAGGGGTGTTAGTTTTACAATCTGCATCTTTAGCAATTTTTGCTGAAATATTTTCGTAAGAAATGACTAGTTAAAGTTTTCATCTTTCGTAATTTTTGCTGAGCAATCTGTATGGCAATGATATCTGGCACAAAGTGTCTTCAATGAAATTTGAGACCCCATGTAAAGTCAAAGAAATGTTAAATAAACAAATATATATATGTATATTTCAGCATATGTATTTGGTCACATTTTCGAAAAGCAACCAAATACAGATGCGTCAAAATGCAAATAGCATAACCCAACAGAGAGTTGCTGACCCAGGGAAGGCCTCAAAAGCCTCGAAAAGTTAGGTTGCCATGTCATGCTCCTTCCAGAATTACGATTCCCAGCAGAGATGACAAATAAGTGAACTTCACAAAGCACTACGATGTGGACATCACTCATCGTCATTCATCACCTTCCAAGATAATATTACATAGAACTTCACAGATATTATTGGTTTTCAGATGTCAACGAATACAGAATATCCATTCCACAATTCATCATGTTTTATAACACGCAGATGCCATGTAGCACAGCAAACACAATGATGCAAGAGATATTAAGCATTCCATAACCTCTATATAGCACCTATGGTATGGGAATAAGTCACAAACACCCAGATATGTAGATGGCAAGATGTGTCACAATAGTGAATAGAGGATGCGGACAGAGTGCCATTGGTTGGAGACGAGAAGTGAATAACCCAGTATCAAAAAAAAGGGCAATAGTGACATTTGATCAGTTCTTGCTGTATGATCCCCATAAGTTTAGCCACAGGGAGAGAATGCAAAAAAGCACGAAGTAGGTAGTCTAATCTTGACCTTGGTGTTGATATCAGCAAACTACACCTCATTGGCTTAGTCAAACAAGCTGAAACCCATGTCCTGCAACAACCACAACCAACCTCAAGTTAGGATTAAAAATAACAAAAATGAACTATTGTAATATTATAATAACTAATGACAAATATTGGAACTTGTGATTACAAACTTAAGGGAGCATTAAACAATTCTGTAAAACCCCTAATTGACAGAGTCTCAAATTTCCGATGCATATACAGGCCACTCACTGCACAGATGACCTAAACTGTAGAATTTGTTAACTCCAACGTGGAGAACAAGATAGGTACGATACACAAACAGTTTCAGGTGACAACAAACTCTGGATTTCCAACCACAACAAAACAACACCAGAAAAAAGACGCTTACATCGTCTGACTCCTCCTTGGGCTCTTCCTTCTTCTCCTCCACCTTCTCCTCGACGGCGGCGGGGGCTGCAGCACCACCACCTCCGGATGAAACCACAGCAACACCGCCACCTCCTCCTGAGGGCACGGATGCGAACTTCTCCTTTCCGGCTGCAATCACTTCCAAGATGTCCTTGCCTTCCAGCTCATTCAACAAGAATTCTATCCTTGCGCTGTCGGCCTCAGCTCCAACTGTACACATTCCGTATTCTTAGCACCATATCCAGAAACCATTCTCAAATAACATCATGGCTCTACCATCATAACTGCAACCGAGGAAATATGCGATTTCTGTACACGTAGACCTGAACAAAGTAGACGAACAAGTGCCTCTAAACTACACATCCTTAAAACCATGCCCCTACCAAATCAACAAACTGCACGACATTTGACAATAATCATAGTACCATATCCATCCAACAGTCTCACATACCACCATGCCCCTATCATGTCAACAAAATCCACCCGAAAAAATGTTACATATGCAATACACCTAACTAAAGTAAGCACAAAAGTATCTCAAACATACACATCATTAAATCCTAACAAGCACCCCACAAACCCTCCTTCAGTGATTCTTGAAAGCCTAAAACCCTACTATTCCTTCAACCCTCATTTAGCACCCATCTCCATAGACCAGCTTCAAAGAACATGCCTCCACAATGTCAACGAGCTCCAATCCAAAAACTGTTGCATGTAGCATAACCTAAACAAAGAAAGCGCAAAAATGCCTCTAACCTACGCATCATCAAACCCTAACACTCACGAAGCCCTCGTTTGATGATTCTTGACGGCCTGAAACCCTAACATCCCCAGCAACCTCATTTATGTTTCTCGACGGTTTCGTCCCATTTTCCAGAAGCGAAACCACATCAAAAGGCACGAGAATGGAATTCTTCCAGAGAGAAAGCTGGCAGAAGTTGAATAGCGCGCAACAGAAGAGAAAAGAGGCGAGATTCATTGGGAGTGTAGGGTTTGAGTTACCTGAGCCGAGGATGGCCTCGATGTCCTTGGCCTTTGGGGAAGCATTGCCTCCCAAGAGAGCCAGCAAGTAGGCGGCGACAACCTTCATTTTGAGAGACGGATGTTGTGCACTCGCAGGGAAGCGCCGGAGACGAGGGAGGAGGACACGGCAGCTTGAAAGCAAAAGAGAGAGAACCACGACTCGGAAACCCTCATGTACATGACCTAACGTGCTTGACGAGCCTGGACGGCCTGGATCCTCCTGCCCTTCATCCGACGGCTCTAGAGCCCCCACAATACGTTAGGGCACTCGCGATGGCCGAAGAAGGGAGTGAGTGCGAACAACGGTGATTAATTATATTATATGCGGTGTGTATGTAAGTCGGTCTACGTCATCTATATGAAATCAAAACTATAGTTCACATTCGTGTCAAATTTGTATGTGTGATTGGAAATTTGTTTATGGTATATTTGTCAATTTTAGATCATGACATTTTTACCAATTTGGTTTACAATATCAATGTGTACCAAAATTTGAAGCTATTCATAGAAAGACAATAGATACATTAGATTTGTGATGGCAATGGCCATAACATTATTCAGATCCATAACAGTGTTCTATGGGACTGACAATATTTTGTGGAAAATTCCTCACATTCAATCTGAATGATGGAATATTCCATAGAATACTATCAGCCCCACATAACATTGTTATGGATCTGAAAAATGTTATGCCACTTTGTTTCCATATATAAATGGAAGTGCACTCTAAGTTGCATTGTGGAGTGGGTTTAGAGTTTTATATTGAAATGAAATGGAGAAGTCAAATTTGTAAAATAAACCAGCTTGGACATAATTAACCTCTAAGAGGAAGCATGAGATATATAGCACTCTTTATTATTAACAGAAGACATGATGGTGGCCAGGTCATCGCTCAATTCTCTCTTAATCTGCCCCCTGATGTTGGATAGACTTGTTATATGCACAAATGCAAAGGACCATGACATCACATGCCCGAACTACAATAGTTGCTTTCCATTTAATGTGACTGATAGAAAGAAGCTCTAATCAAGACTTCTGAGTTGTTATGGCTTTCATTTAGGATTTGAGGTGGCCAATTCCAAGCCTCTTTTGGGTCCCACAATGTCAAGCAATTGTGTATTTCAAAATGACTACTTGCGATATTGTTTAAATGAGCGAGAATTGCAGCTCATTTGTTATGGTGAACAAAAAAATAAAAAATAATAACGCTCAACACTCCAATATAAAAAAATTTGGGGGGGGGTGATAGGCAAATCTACTTTGTGACCAATATATAGTTACTTTTGTTCATGTGACGTACACTAAATAGTCCTATTAGTGTGGGTGAAAATTTGTGTGGAACTAATTATGTGGGCTAAACTAATTTTCTAGTCAAGGTGAAATTAAGGTGGGTCCAAAGACCCCAGGTCTTCCCCTAAGTCTTTCATGTAGACTTCTAACCAACATATTGAATATCATGGTACCTTTACCACTTTGGGTATTTACAAGGGAATGACTATTATAACTTATATTTATATATGTTGTAATCCCGGATTTAAAGGAAATGTTTAATCCATATCAAATTTGGAGATTTTTAAATGAAATTTTAATAAAAATGTGTTCCTAAAAATATTTAAAGCAATGCCGAAGTGGTAAAGGCACTATGGTATTAGTTATAGGACCAAAGTAGCACAAAATGAAATAATCACCCATGTGAATGTTTTAGAAAAATAATTAATGTGGCCCATGCTCATTTTCTACTAGAAGTTTAGCATGGGTTGAAGATTTAATGTGGCCCTCCTTAATTCTCAATACGAAAATTAGCATGGGCTCTAGAAAATTATTGTGGCCCACAATATTATGACTATATTAGTGTAGTGGAACCACAACAAAAATGAAATAAGAGAAAATTGCACTTTTGTTGGGACATTCTCATGTTGTTACATCCATTTTGTGGTCGACCCTTAGTCCTTATCCTTAGTAACTTTCTTTTAATGATGAACTTACTGCACTAATAGTCCTATTAGTGTGGGTGGAGAATTAGCATGGAATAATTAGCATTTTCTAGTAAAGATGGAATTAATGTGGGTCCATGACCCAAGGTCTTCCCCTAAGTCTTCAAGAAGACTTCTGACCAACTCACTGAATATTAGTCATAGGAAAAAAGTAGCATAAAATTGAATAATCACCCACACTAATTTTATACTCAAAATTTAGTGGGGGTTAGAAATTATTGTGGTACACACTAATTCTCATGTTGAGAATTAGTGTGGTCTCTATAAAATTATTTTAATAAAAGACCCTCACCTATACTAATGAGGTTGATTTTTGTGGCAATTCTCACCTAGCGATCCAACATCAATGGACCCCCCCCAAGTGGAAAATTAAAAGATTGATTTCATGAGACAACTTTGTAAATTTTAGGTTGCATGTAAATTTATTGTGTTTTGAAAACATCGTGTAGGCTTTGTAAAGATTTGCTAATCTATGGAATTGTTTTTGAAAAAATTCCAAGCTATTTAACCTGCATGAAATAACAAAAGTTTCTTAAAGTGTTGCTTTTAGGCTCAATTACCGTACACTGGTCCAACGTTGGTCATAACATTTGTCTTAACAACGCTGTGATTTCGATGTGACTTGTCCTTCAAACTTACTCAACTTATCGCCCACCCACACTTACTGGTGCAGGCCACCAGTGAACGGTTCCTACCAACAAGGCCACTTTTAGAGTTGGTTTAGCCAGTGGGAGCCATTGGATGTAACCAATGTTGGTACTCACCGTTCACTGGTGGCCCGCACCAGCAAGTGTGGGTGGGCCATTAGTCTTGAGTTCGAGGAGCGAAGTCATGCATGGATCGAATCATCTTGGGAACAACATGCGATATGAGTCTACGCGTGGGGAACTATGTACATTAAATGAAGATATATTAGCATATCTAGGTGAAAATGATGATTTTTTACTCTCCGGAGTTCCAAATTCAAGTTGGATTTTTGTTGGAGAATATGTTTTGGAATATGTTAGGGACTCGGTAGGATTGGCATTAAAATCCGTGACATGGTACAAAGGGACCATAGAGATTAATTCAACCTTCAAAGTCGGAGGGAAGATTTTTAGTCTGGTGGGACACATACGTAGGTGCTCTCAAGGACCTTGTTTGCCTTGATGCGCGCACACACGCACCAATAGTAGAAGAAGAAGAAGAAGAAGAATTTTGGCTTATATGCAAGACTGGAGTGAATAGAGTGTATGTTTGTAGAATATCACGTGCGTGCACATACACTGACATAGAGTTGAACAAGTAGACAAACATGTCAGAAGGACACACCACGTATATCTTGTTTTGGGACACTTATTAAGAAATTATTTGTTATTTATTGGCTCTGTCTGTAAGACAAAGACTATGCATCGAATTCTATGTTTCAAGAGCAAATTTCCTAACCACTTTGCGTTCACACTTGGATGTTACTTGTTCTTGCTATGTTTGGTCTAGTTTATTTAGTGCGGATGTTAACTATTATATATATACATATATATAGTTAACTATAGTTGCTCCCTAAAATCTATTGAAAAAAATCTAGTTAACTATAGTTATTTTGGCAGTTGTTAATTGTTTATTTTTATATTTTCGGGTGATAAATGAGTAGCTTCAATCCTTGACCCACATTTGAGAAGAAGGCGCACAAAATCCAAGAAAGGTTTGGTTATAGGTATAATAAATAACCATGAACTGGCATGAGCAAAGTGGACGATGATAGTTGTAGTCTTTCATAGTAAAGGACAAAGCCTTGCGGTTCTACTGTTTTATTTATTATGAATTTTGATTTCCAATCAAACACAATGTCCATGTTATGAATGAAGACCCATGGTTTTAGTAGAATAACAAATCATTCCCAAATGAATCAAGGAAGATCGCAAGAAAAGAAATCAAAACATGATGAACACCCTCCCATACATCAGGTATGAGAGCCAAGGGTGATCAATCTTCTTCCTCTCTCATAGGTCTTAGTAACTTTGTTCACATGTTATCAATACATGGCCCCACAACAGGTCAATGTCGGGCTTAGCCTAGGAGTTGGATCCACACGTCAAGCTCAACCGCTATTGTATTGATGGTGGGGCTTGGAAAGCTCTCCAAGATCGGAATAACTTGGGTGTATTGCGGCCCAACTTTCAACTCCTCTATAAGTGAATCAACTATCAATACCTCACCATTGTACATGGAGAATTTTGGGCATAATTGGTGAAAACCCTAGTGTTGCCAAGTGCAACCGGTTACATGTTGATATCTTTTGGTTTTTCTTTATTAATTTGAGATAGATTCTATAGATTCCTCTAGAATGACATGTAATTTTATCGATATCTTGAACTTTACCAATTATTTCTCAAACTCAACCGGTTCATCTGTAACTAGCGGTCGGTTCTCGCTGTTCATTGTACCTCAGAATCTTTGACCAAATAAAATCTTAGCTTCAACTATTTATGTGTAAAGCCTTGTGTATTATAAGATACTAGTTTTGATCATGGGGCCCACAATTTATGAAGCTCATATAGAGTGGACATGTGAGACACATAATGAGACTACTGGCCTCTAAAATGATGTTACCCAATTTAGCACCCCTTTGTGTTAGCGTTTGGTGTACAATGTGTGATCATGCTCTTAGTGACAAGTAAGCAAGGCAATATATGTTTTAACATACCTACAGCTAATGCTTTCCGTTGGCGAATTACCTGCTATGTACCCATCAGGTACATACACAAAACCAGCCATCTACGAATGACACTTGGGAACTTACGCTGCGAGCCAGGGCTTCCACCAAAAGGAACATGCCTGAATCAACCTGGCTACCTAGATGTCAGATTTTATATCTCGACGTTAGCGTAGATTAGGATCTCAGATCTAGGTTCCAGCTGGCTTGTGGGGGAGGGAAGGCTGGGAAGACAGGAGGCCAGCGAGTGAGGGATTGTTGCTGTAGCTCGCTCTTTCGCGTGGAGCTCGGAGGTCGAAATTTTGAGTTTGAGAAAGCCTTTGAATCCCTCTCATTCTGGATCCAAGGCAAGTTTTACAATCTCTTCCCATTCTTCTTGTGACAGAGGCTATTACTTCTCGAGGTTTAGGAGTTTTTGAGGTTTTAGGTTTCCCCAGATCTCACTCACTTACTTCTGCGCATCCTTTCTGGCTCCAATTTACAAAACCCAAATTTTGGCAGTGCTGTATCTCAATTGGTTTCGTAGTTGATTTTTTTTTTAAAGGTGTGTGTGTTTCTTGTTCTATTTGTGGTATCTTTCGGAGTGAACGTCGGAGCTGAAGATATTTTCCTGAGAAAAGTTTTTTTTGGATCTTGGGTTTTGCAGGTTTACCAAGTTGTGAGGTGGGTTATTTGAGGAGGGGTTCTGGTGTCAATTAATTGACGGTTCGATTCGTGGGACAACAAAAAACACTCGAGAGTATTCTTTTGTTGTTGTTTGTGGGGGATTAAGAAGGCAATTAGAGTCATTCGTGCAGATGAAGGAAAAGGAAGAGGGATTGAAGGATGCGTGAAGGGATGAGTGGTGCTGGTGACTTCGTTCATTTTAAGGCCCATGTGCCTCTCCACCATATTCCGGTACTCTTTTTCCAGCTTCTTGTTTTTCACTCTTCTGGATTTCTTACGATGATCACCTAACATGATGTTGTAGGTGTGTCAATAGTTTTGTATTAAGAGAACATTTGGGTGTCCTTCAACCAAAAATAGGTACCACTTGAAACTAAATGGTCTATAAGTTTGAGGTTTTAGATATATTTTTTGGGATGCACATTGGACTAAATGGAACAAAGCAGTGGCTTTCTTGTGACCATACAACATGATTCATGTCTGTTAATGGTTGTGTGTTAAGAAAAGATTGGTTTCTCTTCAACAAAAAGGGGTACTTATTGCAAAATAAATGGTCAATTAGTTTGAGGTTCATAATGTTTTCTAGGGGTTGCAGATTGGACTAAATGGAACACAGCAGTGGCTTTCTTGTGACCACTCAGCATGATGTGGGTCTGTTGATGTTTGTGGAATTAGAAAAAATTGGGTGTCCTTCAACAAAACATGGATACCATTTGGAACGAAATTGTCTATTAGTTTGAAGTTTTTGATGTTTTTCGGGGTTGCAGATTGGACTAAATGGAACAAAGCAGTGGCGGTACTATGATTTTGGGCCTAAGTCTGTGGCACCTTTGGTGTGTCTTTCTGGCACAGCCGGTACAGCTGATGTCTTTTACAAGCAGATTCTCACTTTAGCTCTCAAGGTAACTTTCATCAATCTTCTTTTGCAATCATGGTTTTTTATTGGCAAGCATTCTGTTCCAGCCATGCTAAACCAATGCATGCGTTTCATTTTGAACAAGGGTGGGTAGGTCACATTGTTCTGCCAAATGTAATTCTTGGATATTGATGAACTTGGTTTGCAGTTCTTTCATTCGCAGGGTTAGGGGTTTTGCACTGTTTGTGTCTTGTGATGCTTTGTGCATTATCAATTCAATGATTTTGACCTCTATTTTAATCCTGATGGAGATTTCTGATAATCTTAGTTCAAAGGTCACCATAAAGCAGAGGATATATAATTGGCTAGTAAACCCTTCATCTTAATATGGTCAAACCAGACAATTCTGCTGTGTCTATCAAACAGCTTTTCTGTATGTCTAATTTTCATGTCATGTTTCTGATTTCTCTGCACATTTGTAGAGCTTCTATCAAGGGTAATTGGTTGATGACAGGGCTACAGGATAATTGCTGCTGATGCTCCTCCAGTGTGGACTCATCAGGAATGGGTTTCATCTTTTGAGAAGTTCCTGGATGCTCTTGGTGTTCACCATGTAAGTGCTTCAAGCTTGAGGGCCCGTGACCATTGAAATTTTAAATCTCTCATTGGTGGAAAATGCCGAGACTGTCCCACTTCACCTTACACTAGAGCTTGAGGGCCCAAGGGACCAAGGAAATTTGAATGGATGAAAAGAAACCTATACGGAGTCCTACATGGCATGCAGTGGATAATGCTCCGTGGTGTACCAGATGTTTTTGTCAAGACCACCTCTTTGAGGTGGGTCTAACTCAAAATCGGGAGATCATGACATTTCAAAATCTCATAACCCTCCATATATTATAACTACTTTTGTAGAAGGACCCATATGAATAGGATTGTGAGCCTGGTTGCGTATGTCTACTGCACTTGAAGGCCCGGAACCACACAAAGTTGAATCTTAATTTCCATGGTACAGCCTTTGGATGATTTTCAAGGGCTCTTACAATTTCATGGTCACGGCCCTTGGTCATAGTGTATACGTAGTGGCCCTGACACTATGTCATAGTATGACAAAAAGTGAGACTCTTCTTAGTTCTCAGAAGAAAGAGGGTTCTCAAATTTGTGGAGTATTTTCTCTCTTTGTGATTTACAGATATGTGTGATCTGCAGGTTCACCTATATGGAACGTCTCTTGGTGGGTTTTTGGCGCAAATGTTTGCTCAATATCGGCCTCGTCGTGTGAAATCGCTACTCCTCTCCAACACCTTTGTGGATAACCATGCCTTCCAGGCATCCATGTCTTGGTCATCACTGTGAGTAACTTGATATTTTGTTTTCTTATCTTGTCAATAGAATGGTATTTGTTGTTTTGTTTTGTTGCAACCTGACAACTTCATCCTTATTTCTTCAAGTCTCCCTTTATTTGGGAGGCTAGTGTTACATTGACTCGACAAGTATTGGAGTGGTTTTTTTGAGTTTTTTCTTCTCACAAATAGGCAGATGAGCTGACCTTCAATCATCCTTCTGTTTCTGTGTTGGTTGGTGGCGCAGCATAAATTGGACTCCTGAGTTTGTTTTGAAACGATACATCCTATCAGGGATACGTGATGGACCACAGGAACCTGCGATTGCGGATTCCATAGACTTTGTCGTGAGCCAGGTACCTAATCTCTTTTTCATGTGGTTACAGCTGAGAGATTCTCATTTCTTTGTTGACATCACTGCCACATGGCACATAAAACAAGCAGTCCTAAATGGATAAATAAACAAAATATTAAATATAGAGCATAGAATATAGAATATATAAATATTTGTACATATATAAATATAAATATATAGGCATAAATAAAAATATATATGTGCAGATGATTTAGACAAGCATTTGTATGCACTATCAAGTACACAGGTCAGCAAAAGTTAGGGACCACAATCCTTTCTTGTTTATATTGAGCAAGTGAACTTGTGCGAATTTTATATGATTACAGTGTACACAACAAGGATTGATGGCTGATCATAATTAGTACAAAGAATAATTCCTCTGTTCTTTTGTGATGCAGCTGGAAACCTTGTCAAGAGAGGAATTGGCATCTCGGTTGACTCTAAACACAATGCCAGCAGCAGTTGGGCAGCTTGCTTTGACAGATTCATCAGTCACCATTATGGATGTATGACGTTTCTCTGAACCTTTGGCCTAAATGCATGTCTCTCATCATTTGTATCCAGATGACACTTTTGAACAATAATCGAGTCAGGGTCAATGATGTTCATAAGAGATGGACTATCACAATCTACTTGGTACTCTCAATTATGTAACAAATCTGCCTAAACTAGTTTTCCTGATTGAATTCCTCAAGAGAAAAGTCTCAGCAGAATTGGCACATCTTTGTTCAGTTTTGAAACATAACCTGGTTGTTGTAGTGATGCAACTTGCATCACTTTTGTTGAGTTCCTGCTCATAATCTGGGCCTTTCCGTTACAATATTCATTTGAGATCCGCGTAAATTTGCAGAGATAATATTATTTTGTTGGAATGGGCCACGTGCAGACAAACGATTATTGTGCAGTACCTGTGTTTTTGAAGGAGCAAGTGGGTGCTCGCTATGCTGGAGCTCGCCGAGCTCTTCTGAAATCCGGAGGGGATTTCCCATTTCTGTCTCGAGCTGATGAGGTCAATCTTCATGCACAGGTACTTTATTCTAAAGTATTTACTGGGATCCTTCATGTTCGAAAAGTATGGTAATAGCAGAACTGTTTTGTAAGATTTCTATTTTGCTGATAAACCTGGTTGAAAACTTAGAGATCTGTTGAGTTTGTACTCTTGTATGGCATTTAAGCAATACATTGTGTATTAAGGGTGGTAATGGCTCCTTGAAAATATTTTTATGAGATCAGTTGCTGCAAAGATATGTTTTAGAGCCATTCCTGCTAATAGACCTGCGATTTGCCGGAATTTCACAAATCCACTTTCTTTCACATGGGGTGGATGTTAATGACAAAACTTCTATTCAGCTTCACAAAATGTGAAAGTTATGAAGCAGATGAGCATGTGTTCATCTTGCTAGAAGACTATTGTTACTACACTATATATATTTGATTTATTGTGGAATTAGAATAAATGGGCCACATATCTATTGTGGGTCACACATATATTTAAACAATCTAAATTGATGTGTGGTTGTGTTTCAAATTACTCAATCTTCTTGTCTTTGTGCACCTGTTGTTTAATGCCACTTGTCATAATTTACTGACCCACATTAATCTACAGTAAACATAAATCATTCGAGCCACGATAATAAACAATAATGAGAAGTTGTTACTAGAAACATAACGTGGCCCATGATAATTATTCTCATGTTCATATTTGTGGGTTAATGATGAATATAGTGTGGTGATATATCAGATATTTAGTGTAGTTCCTGACCTTTGAAATTTGCAACCTCTCTGCAGCTACACTTGAGACGCGTAGGAGTGGAAGGACTCCCGCAATCCGTGCTACCGTTGGTTGAAAATGTTCCTGTTCTTCGAGAGAAAAAGAATGGAAACTTATTATCTTCTGATGACGAGAAGAAGAAAGACGAAAGGAACTTGACATCATCAACCAATGGAGAACGACCTGAAGATGTCCGAAAAAAAGGTTTGGTTGGAAACTCTTTGAAGCGGTTGGGTGGTGCCGAGAGCCTGTTCACAACGACCAACTCCTGTTCTCCAGGCAATGAGTCGAAGAAAGGAGAAGACAGGATTTCAACAGCCAGTGAAGATCGTCTTACATTTGACAAGGATTTGAAGAAGAAAGGGATTATTGGAAATTCCATGAAACGGTTGAATTCAGGCACCCTTCTAATTGGGTCGAGCTCGTTTCAGGGAAATGGAGATCCTCTAGGACCTCTTGGAAATGACCTGCATGTTCCACAACGGATATTCATGCGGTCAAATGGTAATGTCATTTTCAGGAACTATTCTAATTGTAATATTTGGCATGTTATTTGTGGTTGAAATTCATAGTAGTCTGTAGTTCATTTCTTTGATCTCAGGAAATGATGTTTAAGGCAACAGCATAGACTTCAACTTGTTACAAACACTTCATTGTTTACCATATACCTGATTATTCTTATCTGCTTCTAAGTAGTTTTGGTGATATCTAAGCCATGTTACCTGCAGTCCCATCCAGACATTCAAAATTTGACTGAACTATTAGTTTTCAACATTTGCAGGCGAGTAAGCGTGCAATGTAATGACCTCAGTCATCCTGTACGGAGCTACATGTTTGCAGGAGGTGATGTGAATGGCTCATTTATTCAACCCACTAGACAGCTGCAAAGGTAAGGTTTGTCAAATATATTAAGCTCAAATGTGAAGCAGGTGTAATATAGGTAGACCCAGGTGAGAAGCAATTCTTACAGATAGTAGATGACTTTTCTAACCTCTGTAATATTTCACAGACCCGTAGGTAGGCAAAATCCTGATTAGAGCTCATGCATGTGTGATGTGCATGGTGGTTTTTTGGCATTCTGTAGGAATTCATGTCACATTATTTATTTATGTCACTTACCAGTGTGGGCAGAAATGCCTTATGCCAGGTATTGAGTAATGCCTGTAATGGTCGACTTCAAGAGCAAAGGCTTGTAATGGAGGGGATTTTTAAAGCATACAACTTGTGAGCCCATGCAGGGCTTGAGTTTTCTGTGTATACCTACTAATGAGGAGTTTCTACAAAGTCTGAGCCTTCAATGCACCTGTTTGCTTGCAAAATCTGTTCTACTTCATTCAATCTTACATATGAATGGCTAGCAAAGTTGTTTCTAATAGTTGGATAGTGGGATTCATATGGAAACTTTGAGATTGTATGATTTACTCCATCCCCTAAGGGTTGTACACTGCCATGCGAGCTACATTCTTGCTCATTTTTTTTTTATAGCATTTTGAGTTTATGCCAAGTACCAGACCTGATGCTTGCAATAGAATAAGCTTAGGTTGAAGTAAAAAAGTAAGAAAATGTTTCTATACTCAAGAATTTTTAGATCTCAATGTGAATGGATGTGATCCTCATGTATAAATTACATTTGGATGGCAAACATGTTTAGATATGTCATCCTGAAATAAGTAGCCAACAATGCATTTCAATATAATCACCACTAGAGGTTTCACACCATGACATAAAATGCATACATTTAAACATTTAAGTTAAGCTAGAATTATTGTTTAGTCCTCATTAGCCTTCGTTGTGGAGGTCAATGACAGTGATCACTAAGTTATTCCAATACATAGTATAGATATAGTCTAAGATCTACCTTTTAGAGCTTCCTATTGTAAGTCAGCTCCAATCAAGGTCTCCAACTCATACTCCTTTGTGCATCTAGGCATTTAGTAGGAATTCAACTCTATGTTTCGCCAACCATTGTATTTCCATTGATGACCTAAAATCGGAGATGGCTTATGCCCTATGTGTTGAATTTTAAAGTGCTCAATCATTAAAGTTTCAACCACCATTTTTGGGCATGTTTTATTCACGAATATTTTGAGAATTTGGATTGTGACACTTTGGTTGAATTGAACATGTTCTTCACATTTGTAGTAGTTGTGGCATAATTGGTAGGGGTGTAGGGATACAAAGACGAGAGATAAAGTGAAGAGGAGGATATAAATTGCACATGCCTTCTATCCTTTGTTATGAACTTTGAAGTGCTCAACCATCAAAGTTTTTGGGGCATATTCTATACACGCACATTTCACAAATTTAAGAAGACTAATTTAAAAGTTTATAATCCATCTTTGATTTGACTTGAAACCCCAATGCTTTTGAATGGTCGTTTTACCCTAAATTCTTTCATTTTAGCCCACTTTAGAGTAGGGGAGAGCTACATAACCTTAAACCCTACATTCTACAACTTGACACCCTAAACTTTATGTTCATTATAGGTACCCTTACTTGTTCCATTTAGGTTTTGCAACCTCGATATTTCTAAATCATGTAGGAAATTCATACAGACTTTGAGACTGCAAGTGTGCCTACTCCTTACACATTTGTGAATCATTGCATACATTTTGTTTTATGGAGGGCTAATGAAAGTCATGGTAAAACAACAAAAACATGTCCATAATAGGTGTACTCATCTTAGGTCTATTGTATACACGGCTTGGGGCTAGCCCAATTCCTGCGCAACTAAGCCCTCAATCCGGCCCAACTTTATCAACTTTTTGTGGGCCCAACCTTGTCACATGTAAAGTGATGAGGCCTAAGTTGTAAGCCCCTGATGTTCTTGAGGGGAAAGTGTAGTGAAGAGAATCAATCTTCCATGGATTGACGGTAGAGATGTTCATTATCCAACGGATGAGTCCAATCTTGCCCATGTTGAGAGTTTGGGCTGAGGAAAAGTTCGTCCTGATTTCTTCAAGCTAGCCCGAAGGTTTGGCAACAAAATTGTGCCACCTAGGATGCCATATGGGATGAATGAGTGTTCGGGACCAACCCTAGTATAAAACCCTGGGGCTGGATTTGATGAAACCGAGTGATCCTTTGGGCCAATGTTTTAGAGTTCGGACTGGTCCTCAATCCGGCCCCAAGTTGTGGGCCTTTCTAGTAGGGGAGGGCCACAAAAGCTTACACCTTGCATTTAAGAACTTCACAACCTTTGAAGGTTTTCATTATGGGTACCCCTACTTGTTCACTATATGTGATGTAACCTTTGAAATCTAGTAGGAAATTATTACAAACTCCAAACATTGCAGATTAAAGTGTTGTTGAATCCTCATACATTTGTGTATCATGGAGTGGATTTCATGTTTGGAAGGCCAACAGGAAGCACGGTGAAAAAAAATGTTAAAATTGGACAATTTTGTATTATGGGTATGCCTAATATTAAAATGCCCATGATAGGTGTGTGTGGGGGGGGGGTCACACTGACCTTAAACCCTATGTTCAACATCCTCTTAAGTCTATTCATTATGGGTAACCCTACTTGTTCAATATAGGTAGTGCTACTTTTAAATATGTAAAACTTCCACACAAACTCCAATTATTGCATAACAAGGTGTTGCTTACACCTCATACACAAAGTGTTGCTAACAAAGTGCGTATATCGAGAATTTTTTCATGGTAAAACAACAAATTTTTTGAAGGATGGGTGTAAACTTGGAGTGGGGGAGGCCACAGAACCTCAAACCTATGTTCTTACCTTACCTTATCCACCTTTCCTCTCTCTCTCTCTCCCCCCCCCCCCCCCCCCCGAAAGAATGTGGGACCTCTCGAATCATGTCCCGAGCTTCGTATTGATTTTCAGTAGCCCATTCAGAAATTCATTTTTCTTCAGTTTCTCAACAATCCCATATCAGTTGATGATTTACAGACAACTTGGTTGACATCCGAAACCCTAAGTTAAACCCTGCACCTTATCCACCACACAGCTCTCTCTGTGTCTCTTTCTCTCAGTTTGCGTTAGATTGTGAACGACCTGCTACCCAATTTTGTGTAATCATATACCCCTTTAAACCCTTCCATCTTTTTAAAAACTTCTCTTGCGTGCCACTTTGTATTTGCTTTCTGTGCTTTATATTGGACTGTTTGTTAACAATCCACTGTCAATTAGCACTTTGTTAGTACTCAGTTAACTCCAAGCCCTCACCTTATCCAGCATTGCTCTAGCGGTTTTCGATTCTTGAAATTTCTCAACACGCCACCTAAGTATCAATTTGCACATTGGTACTCATCATCAATAAACATTCTAAACCTGTACCTTATTGTAGAAACAACAAGCCTCTCCCTGCTTGCTCTATTTTGGGTTAGGTTTTGCAACGATTCATACTTCGATGCTCACTAAACCCTGAACCCTCCCTCCCTCCCATCATTCATCACCATTTCTAAATGGCCAAAATGTGGAGCCTCTCAGCTTCACCGCATCACATGACACCATTCTCCTCGTTCCTGCTCAATTCTCGATGCACAGGTCTTTCGTTCTCCCAGAATTTGAGCTCAGCTTCAGGGTTAAGATTGTTGTGGAACCGGAGTAGGGGTTTTGGAACCGAAGGTGGGAACTTTGTGGTTCAAGCTGCGGTGCAGCAACGGAGGGGGCCAGGAGCGACGAGAAAGAAAGTGCCATTTCCAAAACCAAAGAGACAGAGAGTGCTGTTGAAACCCCCTCTCGATGATAGCAAATTGGCGGAGAAGTTTCTCAACAGTCCCCAATTGTCACTCAAGAATTTCCCTTTGCTAAGCTCATGCCTTCCGCAACGGCCTTTGAATGAGTACGATGTGGCATGGATGGATGAGTTCATGTTAGAAGCCAAAGATGCATTAGGGTTAGCCTCCATGGAAGCAGTTGATGGCACCCCTTCTGCACATTTGGACACTCTTCTTTACCTTGCATTCCAGCATCCCGAGTCTCCGAGAGCTAAGAGGGCACCCTATGTCCGAAATGGCCATTCGAGGCTATGGTTTTTGGGCCACTTTGTGCTTGAGCTTGCCATGACCGAGATGTTTCTTCAAATGTTCCCGAGGGAAGCGACTGGCAGTTTGAGGGAGCGTGCATTTGGGCTTACAAATAAGAAGGTGTTGCCTGAATGGTTGAAAGCTGCTGCGATGGACCGCCTCGTTTACCCGGAAGAAGATCTCGATCTTCTCAAGAGGGATGTGAGAGAGGCGGCTTGCAAGTAAGTTGCAACCTTGGGAAACTCTGGGAAATTTGCTTGGGTTTAGTGTCTTGCAGGTCTAAGGCAGTGGTGTTACTTTATTCAAATTGTGCAGGATTGATTGTAGGATTGATTGTAGTGGACGTTTTAAAGTAAGATCCAGGTTACAAGCATAATAAGACTTCATCCGAATGTCAGCAACAAATCTTGTTGCATGCTTAAGGCAGTACTTTTACTGTAGTCAAATTGTGTAGTACCAATTGCAGGATCAGTGGTAGAGGAGGTTTGAGAAGTGAGTTTCAGGTTACAAGCATAATAAGGCTTCATCCAATTGTCAGCAACAAACTTTGCATGTAGAATGCTATTCAAACAGACTGCAGCAATTGCAGCCGAGATGATTATTATGTTCCTGAGATGGGTTCCCAATTTCATACCAACTGTTATAGAGTCGCTGAAGAAGTTGCAACCCTGGGAAATTGACATCTGCCTGGGTTTTAGAAGCATAACAAGGCTTCATCCTAATGTGAGCAACAAATTTTGCATGTAGAATGTTACTTAAACAGACTGCAGCAATTGCAGGCTGAGATGATTATTATGTTGCTGAAATGGGTTCCTGAATTTTATACCAACTGTTTTAGAGTCGCTGAAGAAGTTGCAAACCTGGAAAATTGAATCTGCCCGGGTTTGAGAAGCATAATAAGGCTTCATCCAAATGTCAGCAACAAACTTTGCATGTAGAATGCTACTTGAACAGACTGCAACAATTGCAGGCCAAGATGATTGTTTTCTTATTTTCTTGCTAACATGGGTGCCTGATCTTCATACTAACTGTTTGAGAGTCGCTAAAAAAGTTGTAACCCTGGGAAATTGAAATGTGCTTGAGCTTAGTGTCTTGAATGCTTAAGGCAGCGATGTTATTGTGGGGAAATTGTGCAGTGTCAATTGCAGGATTAACGGTAGAGGAGGTTTTAGAAGCGAATTTCAGGTTACAAGTATAAGGCTTAATCCAAATGTTAGTAACCAACTTTTCATGTACAATATCACCCAAACAGACTGTAGCAATTGCAAGCTGAGATGATTGTTTTCTTGCTGAAATTTAAAACAACTGTTTTAGAGTTGCTGAAGAAGTTGTGCCATATATCTTCTGGCTACTAGTTGCAGTTGGGGATGGACTGTGATGTTGGAGGTGTGGTGCAGATCAGTTTTTTGGGCCTTGATTGGGGCCATCTATTTGACGCTGGGGATGCCAGAAGTCTACCGTGTACTTTTTGAAGTTTTCGGGTTTGATGTGGATGCAAAGAGTTGTCAACCGAAGTCAAGAAATATAGAAGATGTAGATTACTTGTCACCTGAGCTTGACGGTAGGAGGTTGACTTGGCAAGAAATTGCCTACTACCAGGTTGTTACACTTTTTGACCTTGAACAACCCCTAATCTGTGTTTATTTCTGAAAACAATTTTGATATGATGTACTCTCACTATTGAAACATCCTCAATATGACATGCTTCAGAATCTCAGCATACACAGTACCCTCTGTATAAATCAATTGGTCTAAATGGTATAGCCTGGAGAAAGATGTAACTTATGTCCTCTGTTTTTTGTGACCTTTGTTGACTGGCATTCTGTGATTCATTGATTAAGACTTGGTTGAACTTTCTTCCTTTTTTTAGGCTTCTGGTACTGCTGTTGTTGCTAACAACTTGTGTGCTGCAGCCTCCAGAAGGAGCTTTGTTTGCAGAACCGCGACTTTTCAGAGCATGTGTTCCTCCTGGAATGCACAGATTCCGTGGCAATTACTGGGAGTCTGAGAGTCTTCCTATTGTAAGGCAGAAGCTAGGATACCCGTTGCCTGAGGGTGATACCAACCCTGAGGAAGCAGCTGCCCGGAGGACTGAGTTGGAGCTTGGACTCCAGGTAAGTGCATCAAGTTTTTCTAGAGAATGCTACATTATGAAAGTTTGTTTTTCTCAAATTAGAGTTATCCTTAAACTCAATGGGACTTTCTGTTGGAAGTTGGTGCCCTAAGATTTTCCAGTGGTTGTTTTGCATACAATATTAATAAGTTCTTTTCACTTGTGGTGCATCCTTGGAGGTAATGTTTGAATTTGAATTTGAATGGAGAGCGACCTATTTCGGTTCATCATGGGCCAAACTCATTTTAGCACCACTTGGCATGCTAAAATGAGTTTGACCCTCAATGAATCAACATTGAATATTTTTCATTGAAAATCTCCACACTACCTCCAAGCATGCACCAAAAACCATTTGAACATGGACGGTGTTGTATGCAAAATAACCAACTCCGACCAAATGTCATATTGAGTTAGAGGACAACTCTATTATGGTCACCTCTTGTTTCTTCAGTAATCTATCTGGGTTTAGGCTCTATGGAAATATGGGTGAACAAGGGGAAATGAGTCACTTGTACGACACACCATGATTTGAGACAGTTATTATAGAATAGACCTATTTTGCCTTTAATCATTTTCCAAAAGGGAGCTCTGGACTCCACTGGTTGCAGGCTTGTTGTCTCTAGCTAGGTCATGTGCTTTGATGATGTAAAAGTGACGTATGGAGCGTTCCAAACCCATTGTTATGAAATTGATCAAACTGTTCTTGGTCCTGTTTGCAACTTTGTCCCAGTACAATTGATCCTCCGTATTCTTGCTGTGTTTGATTGCAGTTGTGTTTTTTACATCCATCAACATTTAAGCTCGAGCATCCACGATTTTGTTATGAGCGCTTGGAGTATCTAGGGCAAAAGATACAGGTTTGACACCCTTGCTTCACCCATGTTCTGATCATTTCTGGACCTGTCCACACCAGCATATTATACAACATCTTTACTTCTGTAAGTAATAAGCCAATTGACATGAACATTTTATACTTCACGTGCTTTCTATTCGATTCAGACTGCGGTTTTCTTCATTTTGAATGGAACAGTGCTCACTTACCTTGTCCACCTACCATTCTGGTAACGTTTGCTGATATTCTCTATTTTATGGGCAGGACGTAGTAATGGCGGAAAAACTCCTCATGAAACACCTAGATGGCCCAGGCCTTTGGTTGCAAGAAAAACACCGTAGAACACTACTGAATCGACTTTGTGGACGATACCTGCGGGACTTGAAATTGCACCACCACATAGTGTTCTCTGATGACCGGAAGGAACTCTTTGAAAAAGCACGACGGCTTCGAAACTTTGCCACCACCGGTGTATCTCAAGCAATTCATGGCCTTGGATATGCAGTGTATGGGCGACCTGATGTCCGTCGACTAATGTTTAGAGTATTCAACTTTGAACAATTAGAGTCTCCTATACAATAAGAGTGGTAATTTTATCAGCAGGGATAAGCACTTGATACATCAGGCGTCCAACCTTAGGTCAGCCTGTCTGCATATTCAGGTTCAGAGGTATTTCCTCATGGTCCCAAATCTTGTAGCATAGGTAGCTCCCTGATATCTAATTAGAAACTGATAAGGTTGTACTGGTTTATCCAGGGTTACAGGAAGGTTATTGGCTATTGCCCTGCCTGTCTGCTCTGCAAAGGGGAATTTGAAGAGATAAAAGGTGCAGATTTCCTTGCCTGAATATTATCATTTGGAGAGATTTCATTCAGGGAATCTTCAGCAGTGAAGCGAGTTAGTAGGTATGTGAGATGAAACAATACAAAACACTCCAATTCACAATTGGATTAGACTGCAAGGATTTGTAAAATTGGATTGGAATAAATTCTGCAAAGAGGTCAGGAAACATGACACTCTTGACTACTTTGCGGTCCCAATTTTGCATGTAGAATTTGGTTTCCAATGCATCACGATTCACCACTATCCTCATTAACAGGTGTCCTACACAGGCTTCTTGGTCGGTCTAGAGCCAATTATTGGTTGCAACCTAGGAATCTTTAGATGCTCCCAAGATCCATCTAAGACAAGAAACAGGATTAGCATGCACACGCTCATTGCATAATTGGTATAGCACTACAGTGTTGATAACCGACTACAGGTCATAGTATAATTGAGGCTTCACAATTCACAATTCCCTTCTGTGATGTTCCTTTACAAAATAAAACCTGCAATGTTCAGGTTTTCAAGCACTCTAAGCACTTCTGAATGGAAGTGGCAAGCACACCTGTAACTCAAACTCTTCTAAAAGGTTCAAAGAAAAATGAGTTCACTCTAAGCACATCAAAGCCACATCCCCATCTGAATCTCGCACATCAAAGGGCCTTCTGCAATATATACATGTAGTGGAAACCCCGGAAGAGCGTGCGATACTCCTGAAGACAAGTCATAAAGCCAAACTGTTTCATGATTTGGGAAAATGCCATACGCCATAACCACCAACATACCTTTGCATGCCAAAAACTCCAAAGAGACTCGAGAGTTTAACAAACCACTGCAGTTGCAGTTGTGGTCATGTACTTTTACTCAATTCGGCTGGTGCTTTTGCCCTCGAAACTCCGAAATGCAGTATTCTTTCTCCACCTCCCCATTCAATTGCCCTGGCAGCACCACCTTGTGCAGCGTAAGGTGTTTCCTACAAGTGCATATTCGTCGACCTTTTGTCCGTCCAATTGATTGCTGTCTTCACTTAAATGAAGGAGCTGCTGTCCCACATTGTCATACATAGCAACATCCACTTGGTGTGCCTCATTAACATCACCAAGATGATTATTTTCTATGAACGAGTATACATATCCGTAGACGAGATTGAGAGGCAAGTTGGCATTGGTCCATGTAAAAAGTTGAAGAGTCGAAGAGCTCCACTACGAGAGTTTCAGGATCGTCTTTCCTGTAACCCATAACTAACAATTTGTAGCACTTACTTCTTAGGATCTGTATCCAGATGTACCATCTTCAGCTGCTTTGTGGTCATGGTAGGTAGAGGAAGAGTTTCAGTAACAGGGTTGCACACAACAATGTGCAATGATTCTCTCTTCTAAATTGATGTGCACACAAAAACCACCAGCCCTTTGTCAGAAGTCGCCAGTTCGAGAGCAATATCAAATTCTCCAAAATGATATACAAAAGGTGTATCATGTACTGGAGACAATGTCATATACCGCTACCTCGAAATTATTTTCATCATCTTTGTAATGAGAAATAAATGCAAACAATTTGGAATGAGCATCTGCTAAAGACCTCTTGAACTCTAAGTCTTCTGTTAATTTCCAATTTCAATGCTTGGAAAGACACCGAAGATGACCAATGTCAGGCAATGGTAGACGTAAGAACACAAGGTTCAACAGCTCCTCAGGCAGATTGCCCCACAAAGCAGGGTTTGAACATTGCTGGGGTTTAGGGTTTTAGCATATGTATATTCTAAAGCCCTGCTGAACTGAGATTATTCTGTCAGTTTTCAATATCAATGCTCGGAAAGACACCGAAGGCGACCAATTTTGCGTAATGGTAGACGTTAGGCCACAAGTTCATCAACAGCTCCTCTGTCAGATCACCCCCACAGCGCAGGGTTAGCATCGGTGGGGTTCAAGGTTTAGCTGATGTATCAGCTAAAGCCCTCCTGAACTGAGAATCCCCTGCCAGCTGCCAATATCAAGGCTAGGAGAAATACCGAAGATGACCCTAAACGCAAGGTCACAAGGTTCATCAACAGCTCCACAGGCAGAGTGTCCCCCAGAGCGGGGTTTAGGATTGCTGGGTTTAGGGTTTAGCCAATGTCCACAAAGGGCTTGGATTATTATACTTTAGATACCATGTCATGTAGCCAATAAGTGGCAGTGCAGTGGCTGCATGGACAAGTAAGATTGAAATGATAGAAGGAGCTGGAGCTTAAGAATCAGATTATCTAAAGTAGCTTGTGATTGGCCAAAGTTGGTGTTCTTCTCAAACTATTTTTACATCCTTCTTACACTGCGACGATGATTGGTCAATGTGGTGCTATTTTATAATTTAAGTCACACATGACTTTTGTCTTTTGACTTACTTAATACACTGTTGCACTCATTTGTTGACACTTTAAGGATGAAATATAGGTGTTGCTTTCAAGCTAGGGTTACTCTAAGGTATGCATATCTTACTTCCAATATGTAGTACACAACTACGCCTATCCCCCATCCCCTCACAATATAAAATCACCTGGACTTGGATGCATGGGCACCTAGCCCAGCGGCCATGTTGGGTCACAGGCAGAGGTGAGAGAATCATTGCACACAAGCATAATTACACATGATCAGAGTTTTTCAATGGTCGTACATACATCCATGACAGTGCATTGATAGCTCAGTGCATTGATAGCTTCCTTGTGTGAACTCAAAACTTAATAAAGATAGATATGGAGATCCAGGAGAAATGTGGCTGATAATTGGAACTTATCTACTACTATTGAAGCCAGGGAGCTCAGGTTTCCAGAGTATTTTGAAGCGTTTCACAGACATAGTGACGACACTGTGACATACATAAGTTGCCTTTTGGTGGATTTATGATATTTACTATGCCTTCAGCTCTGCTCAAGCTTTAGTGTAAGTTTTGATTTATAATGCATAAGTTACATACCGATCTTTTGATGAGCTTCACACCATTGAAGAGCTGGAGTAGGTGAACTGATCATCATCCTGGAACGTGAAACAGGTGCTGCTGTAGCTTCCAAGAGGTTAACAAATGAAGTCATTTCAATGCAATGAAAATGGTCGGTTACCATAAGAAACACCTTTGGAGGTTTGTGCAGCATCCAATGACATCCTTTTGACTGTGAGTGTTGCTCAGTAAGGAAAGTGCAAACAAAAGCAGAAACAACTTCAAGGAGTTCATATTTGACCTAGAATCCATAGTTTAGAATTCTGCATTGGAACTTACATAAGATGCCTTTGTAAGTATCATGTTGTAGACAACCTTTTACAGATATTAGTAACCAAGGAACAAAAGACCCCAATAGCCACAGATGAGGAAAACTCCAATCACTGTACTGCACTACCATGAAATGAAATCAAAAACACCTCTGCCCACATTTGTGGGTTATTCAATGATGCTAATTGTAGTCACTCTAGTGGGCCAAGATCTTAAGTATGGATCCGAAATATTCAATCTACACATCAAGGCATATTGAACAGGGTTGCAACCAACCAATTCTTTTCTTAGGCAACTAACATCTCCTATTTCACAATTGTAACCCAATTCACACCCCGGCAATAGATGCAAGGACAAAAAACTCAAGGTCATAATTCAAGATAATATAGAGTCTATGAATGAGTCTATGAATACATTGATTGGTCCTCCTGGAAGTCAATACCTATAAGCCTGACAAATTCAAGCATCAGGGGGTAACACATAAAGTTCTTAAAAGGAACAAAACTAATAACTCTAATGAACTTTATGTGCATGACAGTGGAACCTTTGCCATGCGAAGCAGGGGAAAATATACATGTGGAGACCTTTCAACATGGACATACTCCTCCAAATTCAGGAAACAATACTAGCTAGACACAACTTTGAATTTTGACATCCTAAATTGGCTCATTGTGAAGCAAAATCGCATCTCAAAGTGTGAATGTATCCTCCTAGCATTGGTGATGGGAAGGCCAACATGCATGAAAAGATCCCCTTTACCTCACTCACACAAGTTTTGCCCATGGAGCCAGCAATCACCGACCCATCCTACTCTTTATTTCTCCTAATCTTTCTGCCCATGTCCTCTCGAAAATTTCTCCAGCTGCCCTGGGTTTCCCTCACTTTTCTCTTCTCTCTCACATACCATTGATCATATTCCTCAAAGCCTTCCGTCTACTTGCATCCTCCTCTGCTAGTGCTCTCTCTGTGAGTACTTGCTTGATGCGGCACATCGATCTGCGAACCTGCATGTCAAGTAGTAGTGCAATGCCCTTCATTGTTATCTCATTGACCAATGTAGTAAACACCATCAACATTCACCACTTATACAGCAATCGTGTCGCTAAGTAGGTCACCATCGATGCCTTCAAGGAGCAGAAACAGAACGTTATCCACATGATTTCAACAAAAATCACAAACCAGGACAGAAGAAACACAAAAACGGATGATGTTTTCACAGACAGCCGCCAGGAATTTTGGAAAGTGTACTAATTTCCAAAGTACACAGGGATCAAGAATAGAAGGAATTTTATTTCGACATTGTCTCCATACCAGACTGCGCCAAACAACAGCATCTGTAAGAGATAAAGGATGTAGGAAAATATATGAAAGTGACACCTTAGGAAACCGTTCAGGGTTGGGCATGCGGAGGTTTTGTGAAGTGAGCATTTGCTTTTGAGACAGCAGCATATTCTTCTCCTTCAAAAGCACATACCAAAGCTGATGCAGATCCTCCCACGACTTCTGTCGCAATTCGATAGCCTTCCAGCTACGACCTGCCACACATGACAAAATTCAGTCCCTATGATCACATGAAAGTCCTAAGAATGATGTGTATGGACATGTCGCATTTCCCGACAGTATAATATCATAAAATGGCATGTGTGGTATGTCGTATGTGTCAATTCCACAATATGTAATTCAGTGCCTATGATAACATGAAAATCCTGAGAATGGTATGTGTGGTATGCTGCTGTCTCAAAAACAATTGTAATTGTGTGAGAATGTATTCTCATAATTTTTAAGCCAATAATTAAAAAAGTTCTTCCCTTCACAACGAGCGACTTATTTGATAGTGGCACTTAAGTAATTTGACAAACAACGAAGCCAAACACCTGTGAGCTCAAATTTTTATCCATAATAAAGCACATCTGATATATGAGGTTTCTGAAGAGGTACCATAAACGATCTCCTCATCTTTATTGGGATCGCGTCCAGCCTCGAAGAAATCTGCGAGCCCTGTTCTCGTTCTCTGTGAGGCGCCAGCCACAAGGGGCCTCCTGAGCAATCTCGCCAACATCATGAAACGTTTAGTGCCTCCACGAGACCGTCCTTCTCGCTTGAATTCCAGATGAATTTTGCAAACCACACATTCCTCCCACAATGCGAGTGAATTAACCTTCGAACACTGCAACTCTTCAAAGCTCGCGGGACACCAGGATTGAAGAGCACCAAACCCTAAACCCTAAACCCCCAGCGTTCACATCCAAGCCAAATTGCGTTTCGGATGAACTCTGTTCAGTAGGTTTCAATAGTCAATTTGCGCAAGAGGGAATTATCGCATACGAGAGCACCTCTCATCCATCCAACATAAAACGCCCCTTATAGGTATATGGCTAATTCATCTAAATGACTTGAACTGGACTAGTTTGGGGTCTTTAAAGCTAATTTTGGTGTCAAATCAACTAAGGGTTAGATTCCATGTAGGCCACTCACCCACCGGATTCTAAGGAATATGTAGATTTTTCACCCAATGAAATCTACATTTCCACTATAATATGGTGGATGAACGGCCTGCGACTCACTGCCCGCCTGCCTGTCCCCTACTCTACCCGCCCTAATATCATATTTAGTGTACATGCAGCCAAGGTTAGTGATTACCAAATGATATTTCATTGAAACTTCAATCATCCATGATAATTTTTCATCACAAGTTGCTGACAAGAGAAGGCATGGTTTTGGCCAATGGATGAACTCATCCATCATCCATGACAATATTTGTTCACTTATTCATAAGAAATGTCATCCAAAAAGTTACCAAAGTGACATAAAATACCATATGGCACTAAATATCATATTTAGTGTAGTATTCTCTAGTCTAAAAGTGAAGAGCATAATTGTGATAGAAATGAGCAGAAAGTCAATTGGAAATTATATGCAAGCCTTGAGGCCTACAAGAAAAGGCTTGGGATTTGTGGCGTCTTTGTAAACTCATCCATCGTGGATGAAGGGGCTCTAGTAAAAACAAGTCCCTACAATATTGAGGGTGGGTTCATTCCACTTGAAATCTAATGGACTAATTCGAAGTTCATGATGTTAGTTTCAGAGTTTGATTATCTTAAATTTGTTAATTTCACACTATAAAATAGCTCGTTGCATTTTCACCTTGCTAATGGTCCAATGGATGAGTTTATGTATACACCACAAATCCCTAGCCACAAGAAAAGTGGAGATTGGAGTTATTCGGGTTAGGTTTGCATATAATTTCCAATTGACTTTTAGCTCATTTCTATCACAATTATGCTCTTCACTTTTAGACTGGAGAATACTACACTAAATATGATATTTAGTGCCATATGGTATTTTATGTCACTTTGATAACTTTTTGGATGACATTTCTTATGAATAAGTGAACAAATATTGTCATGGATGATGGATGAGTTCATCCATTGGCCAAAACCATGCCTTCAACTTGTGATGAAAAATTGTCATGCATGATTGAAGTTTCGATGAAAAATCACTTGGTAATCACTGACCTTGGCTGCATGGTACACTAAATAAATATGATATTAGGGCGGGCAGAGCAGGGGGCCGAGCAGGCCGGGCGGGCAGCGCCGTGGGCCGGGCAGGTGGGCGAGGGCGGGCAGGCGGGCAGTGAGGCTGGCGGGCGTGGAACTGAAAGGGGCGAGGGCCAAAGTGGAGCGCTCTCTCTGGCTGCACTCTTTCTTTCACTCTCTGCCTGCAGCTAAACCCTAGAGGAGCCGCAGCAACAGCAGCAGCGATGGCGCCGTCCGTCGTGAGCAACGGCATCGCCGTGGGGCTCCACCGCGGTCACAAGGTGACCAAGCGCGACATCGCCAAGCGTCCCTCCTCCACCAAGGGCAAGCTCGGCAAGCGCACCTCCCTCGTGCGCAAGCTCATCCGCGAGGTCGCAGGCTTCGCCCCCTACGAGAAGCGTATCACTGAGCTCCTTAAGGTCGGCAAGGACAAGCGTGCCCTCAAGGTAGCTAAGAGGAAGCTCGGCACCCACTTGCGCGCCAAGCGAAAGAGGGAGGAGATGACCACCGTGCTGCGCAAGATGCGTGCCACCGGTGGAGGAGAGAAGAAGAAATGATGAGGTGCTGCTACTGCTACTGCTACTACTACTGGCTAGCTGTTTTGAGATTCTTCGTCTCAGGATTTTTGGCCCCAACAAAAATACATGATATGATCTCTCTGGATGATGTTGATGATGATGCGCCTCCATTGTTAAGCAGTGTCCAGTTGTGGCTGCAAGGCAATAAAGAGCTCCAGTGGAAACAACAACATAAACCTGTGTCTAAATTCTAGGGTTTAGGATTGTTGTCATCATGGAAAAGGTGTGCTGCCTGTTCAAAATTTTCTTGCTTTCAATCATCTTGAACCTAACCCTTCGCTTTCCTGCAATGGTAGTCTCTGGATGTTGATGATGTTTATGAATTTGATGATGATGTTTCTCCAATGTGAAGCAGTGTTCAGTTGTGGCTGCAAGACAATAGAGAGGTCCAGTGGCAACAACAATATGCATAACACCTGTGTCCAAACGTTAAGGTTCTGGGTTTAGGGTTTCTCTATCATTATGGTAGAAGTGTGCTGCTCGTTCTATTTTTCTTGCTTTCATTCATCTTGGCTCTACTCCTTCACTTCACTGCAATGGTATGCTCCTCCTTGTTAGGTTCTTAGGTATTTTGAGCTGAGCTTTTCCCCTCTGAGCACACTTGGGAAGAACGATGGCAGGGCACTTGATCATCAAATCGTCTAGAATTCTGACTCCGTGAGAGTGGTGCATGCCGATTGGTTTAGTTTTCTTACCCTGCAGTGGTCTTGATGTTAGAGAATGCCCTGATATTTCGAAACTGTGATTTTACCTAGTCTTTGCGTGCCGAGTGTTACAGATGTATGAAATTGTCGGGTTACCTGTGGAGGTAGGTTATATCCAATGAAATTTTATACTTGCTACTTATTGGCCCTAAAGACATTCTAGTATGAAGCTGATCTTACTCTATTTAGCTCAAGGTATATCGTTAAACACCTAATTGGATCCCGTGCATGACTGTGCAAATATTGCAGATTTTCTACTAGCATCTCAATGCCAGTACTGTAAAATGCCACATTATCTATCACAAATCATACATATTTTCCTCACTATTGTATACTAAATTCGTCCAGTTGCAGTTTATATCTACTGCAAAGCAACTAGGGGTTTCTTGTGTGATGTGTTGCGAGCCATTTCTTCCTGCTTCATCGTGAACATGAGTGCTGGTTTCCTAAGATACCTAGAAATCCTCTCATTTGAGGCCAGAAGATTGCTTGGAGCTTAAATCTAATCACCTTTGGGGAAGGCATGAGGTTTTTCTTCTGTTTCTTATAGAATCTTTCAGCTCAATGTCTGAATGGGGGATTCAAACCTAGGTTTTTGGAATATTTAATTTCCTGTGAGGATAGGTGGCTCATGTTTGCGAAGTTCAGCCTTCATGTTGGTTTCACGTGCAATGTTGGTTTCACCCATTGTTGGACTGGGAAAAAGGGAATTATTCATCGTCCTGGATTGACACATTGACGGGCAATCGATCTTTGGGTATCATAGCACTCTCATAAATTTGACAATTTGTTTGAATTGCATGTAGAATTTTTGATGCAACCCAGTGAACTGGGTCTGTTCGGCGTTCAGGTTGGACGTAGTTGTAAGAACCCATATTGGGGGCACTTCCAACTCAACAGATAAATTGGCCGTCGGATCGGATTGGGAATCGTTCCACATAATTTCGACTTCCAAGGGTTATCATTTTAAGTCTCGCCATAAGAATTGTGGCTCAAAATAAATAGGGAGTCAAGGTAATAATTGTTTCTCAGGCTCTCTCAGTTGCGTGCATCATTGAATATTCAATAGAGTTATTTGGAAAGTCCTTCCAAAGTGGGACTAAACTGTGGGTTTCATCCTTTGAGAAAACTTTCTATTAAGAGCTTGTTGGCTCATTGTACATTGGAGCCTATTTTGAAAGTTGGGTGAAACTTTTGGGACTTACCCTTGCCACCTCTCAAGCTGAGAGAATATTAGGATCTAAAATAGGGTATGCACATGGGACTTGTCCTAAATCTTGGATTGGCTTATGCAAGGCCAGCTTGATCCATCCATCTTGGTAGGACAAGCTAGAAGCTGATTTTTAATAGTCTGGCACCACTCTTTTTGTATGGTAGTTTAAGCATTAAGTAACCTTGGGTGACTTGTGCTTATTCTCATAAATTGCAAGGTTTGGGATTGAACCCATGGTTTCATTTCCTTTACTTTACAAATAACTTTAATGGTGTCTATACTGTCATCTCACAGTCCAATTTCACTCACCACAGATTTTTTTGGTGTTCGTTCAGAAGCCTTGCCATATACTCTGTACCACTCAAAATACAGGTGTCTGATTAAGAGGAGTGACCACACAAGGTCCACATACCTTATGTACACACCTTATGCACTCATTAATTGGTGTAGCCTAGAAGAAAGTTTCTCATTCATGTGAAATTGCCTAGGTGCTCCACTTTGCATAGGCTGGTTACTTTAGTCTCACCACTTTGTCAAAACTCATGGTGTTGTCAATGAAAGTTCTTGAACATATCTTACCATCTTAGGATTCTGGCAGACGTTCTCATCAACTTCCGCGTCACTATTGCCCACAAATTTGTCTTAGGAGAATCCTAACCTCATTGTGGGTGTCATTATAATATTTATAAACCTCTGATTCAGTGAGTGAAGGAATTATTTACTCTTTTTTTTTCTTCTTTTTGAGACAGAAGGCCGACAGGCCAATGAGTGAGAACTGTATACCTAATCATAATCACTGTATTTGTGGGGACGATATCAACTTTTGATCCTGAAGAAGCTTCAGATCAAGAACAATCTTCAAACATGCAGAATTAGAAGGAAACAGATCGGTACTGATGGTTACCTTTCTAGACCTGAACCTGGTTCAATCACTCTATCACACGTAACAAAGATTTGGAGAGCCAGACCTGCCACTCCACATAGGCAGACCCTTCCTATTGAAAGTTATGAGGTGAATTCAATTCGGCACTGAGTGCTTTCCCTCAGTTCCAATTCTAAACTGCTGTAACAATAGAGTACTAGCCTCCCAGATGATAAAGAGTGCCAGAAGCTAACTCTGAGAAGATCATGGTCAGCCAGACCTGCTACTCCACATAGGCATGAGACATTTCCTATTGAGAGTTCTGCAACTTTATTCACCATGAGGTGATGTCAATTCGGCGCTGAGTGCTTTCCCTCTGTTCCAATTCTAAACTACTGTAACAATGGAGTGTTCCCAGAGGCTCTATAAACCTGAGAAGATCACGGTCAGCCGTTAAAGTGGACCTTTCCGGCAAGCTCACATTCTCGGATATGCTATACGTGCCTCTGCGTCAGATTCGCAGCTCATTGCTACCCAATTGCGGATAAGTTACACCAAGAACCTTCTTTTCAAAGTTTAGGGGTTAAGGTTTCAAGGTTTTCAGTACTCGATCAACTGTACATGGATGAGCCCAGGGCTCAAGATTCGGTACATATCTTGAAGAGTAGATGGCTTGTAGGAGTTTTGACACTCCCAATGAGCGTCCGAGAGGACTTCCCATACAAATCCTTTATATCGCCGTCAATGTGTTCTAATGTGGTTGCAGAATACAGATGGGTGTATGGGAGGAAACAATCAGAATTGTCAACGAGACGAGACGGACACCTTTGCCTCCTCGCTCAAATATGTGTTGCAGAGCTTCTGGTATGGATCCCTATTACTGTCTTCCAGGCGGTGGTCGCAAGTTCAGCTTTGGCTTATCACTCAAGCACGAAGGCAGAGCCTCAGGTGTAACCCTCATTGCGCTCATCTTCTGCACTGGCGTCTCATCTTTATCGTCTTCATCCTCTTCCACTGGTTTCTTCTTCGTTTTCTTTACAGGCGTATCATCTTCATCATCTTCATCCTCTACCACTTTCTTCTTTTCCTTTTTCTTCACCGGCGTCTCGTCCTCATCATCGTCATCCTCTTCCACTGGTTTCTTCTTCTTCGACTTCTTGACAGGAACATCATCTTCATCATCATCTTCTACCACCTCTTTCTTCTTCCCCTTCTTTTTCTTCACCGGAGTTTCATCCTCCTCGTCTTCATCCTCCTCCACCGCTTTCTTCTTCTTTGTTTTCTTCACAGGCACTACATCCTCGTCATCCTCCTCTTCCTCCACAGGTTTTTTCTTCTTTGACTTCTTGACGGGAACGACGTCTTCATCCTCCTCCGACTCGACTACAGGTTTCTTCTTCTTCGATTTCTTCACAGGCACCTCATCTTCATCATCATCATCCTCTTCCACTGCTTTCTTCTTGTCCTTCTTTTTCTTCACGGGAACTGCATCTTCATCATCATCATCCTCAGCTACGGGTTTCTTCTTCGATTTCTTCACGGGCACCTCGTCTTCATCATCGTCCTCTTCCGCTCCTTTTTTCTTGTCTTTTTTGTTCTTCTTCTCACCATCCCCATCCCCACTCTCTCCTTTCTCCTTATCCTTCTTACCATCCTTGTCCTTCTTTTTCTTCACGGGAACTTCATCTTCATCATCATCCTCCTCAGCTACGGGTTTCTTCTTCTTCGATTTCTTCACGGGCACCTCGTCTTCGTCATCGTCCTCTTCCGCTTCTTTTTTCTTGTCTTTTTTCTTCTTCTTCTCACCATCCCCATCCCCGCTCTCTCCTTTCTCCTTATCCTTCTTACCATCCTTGTCCTTATCTTTCTTACCATCCTTATCCTTATCTTTCTTACCATCCTTATCCTTATCCTTATCCTTCACCTCTAGAGCCTTTAACGCCTCCTCAATTACCCCCTCGAAAGTTGCCTCCCGTGTCTCCCAGAACTTTGTTGATGTGAAGGTGCAGTGGAAGCTCCCCTCCAAGGTCCATTTGAGCTTTTTCCCGTCCAGTTCTTTTGGAAATCGCCATATGAGAGTGTCATCATGGCTTGTGCCTGTCACCAGCACGCATAGGAATCATGTCAGACCCAAAATCTTGGCCTTGTTCATCCTGATAAGTAGTATTTATCACCTCCTCATTCAAGTGTAATACACATAAGATCAATAGCGAGAGACGTCTTCTGTGTACTTGGAAGAAAAGTAGTGTGATGGCATAGAACATAATGGCCAAGACTTTTTCTGTGTACTTCAGAAAAAGGTAGTGCTAATATAAGAGAACATTTTACAAGCATGTTGGGTTCCAACCCAACAATTCTCATATGAGTCCTTCTCATGAAACGTAGAGCTGAAAACTATATTCCAACAGGACGACAAAATGGACATTCATTGTCAAGAGAGGAAATGGAGTGCACCAATACCTGTGAAATTAATACCCCCCTCACTGGTGAAGGGCAGCTGTGCCAGCGGGTTGATGGGAACTCGTCGCCCGAACTTCCAGATGGACTGGCCCTCGGACAACCGGATTGGGTTCAACCTGCTGAAGTCTATCCCCTTCATATTCTCCAGGTTCCAGACATAGCTGCCACCTTTGTCATTGCGGACTTGTATTTGCTCAAACCTCCACGGGGTTGTCTTCATAGTGGACGTCAAAGATTTTCCGACGGAACCACCAAACCCCATCCTTAGAGTTATGCCCGTAGCAGCACTAGTTACAGCTGAAAGACCTCCATGTGCAGAAATCCGCTCTGCTGTGCCTATTTTGTACGAATTGTTTATTGAGGAGTTTGACATTGTGCAGCTTCCACCTTCATCGGTCTCGGGTGTGGCTGATATACTGAAGTGGCAAGGGAAGTGGCCAATTCTCTGCTCCTCCCAGAGAGATTCTTCAACTTTCATCCGCACATGTTTGATGCTCAAGGTCGCCTACACCAGAAAGCCATCGCAAGTATTGGTATGTACCATAATAGTCCATACAACAGATTAAGCTCATCCAACTGTATACAAGGACTCAACATCATCACCACTTTCATGGTTCTTCAGTTGCACTTAACAGTTACACTTATTCTGGCATAATCAGATTTGAGAAGGTCTCGTTCTGATGTTTCAAGACAAAGAGGGACATGCGAAACAGATCGAATAACATTAAAACCTACAATCTGGTTCCGGTAAAGACTGTAAGCTTTCTTAAAATCTTCTGATAGTATAGTTTGACCATGAAGAAAAAAGAAAAGTGCAAAACGTGCATGAATCATTCAGTCAGTTTTGACTTGCAAACAATTCATAGATTTGAATCAGCCATACTCTTATAATCAAGCTGCTCTAGCCCCAGGTAGACTCTTCTTTCCATATCAACATACTCAAATGACAAGAAAAACGAGGACTAATGTGTTGATCATAGTTGATCCAGAAGCTCACCTGAATACAATTTGGTAGAGTGACAACTTCTATAACAAGCTGGACATTCACCCGCACACGCTGTGGGAAAATGGGATCCAGTTGCTTCATTCTCTTATTGACATCTTCCTCCACATACCCTGCCTCAACTTTCATCATGAGCACTGGAATCTCAACCTGAAGTTCCCACAGGCCGTTCTGTGCCTTGGCTGTACAGTGTGAACCGGACGCTTTAGGGTGTGGCCGGACTGCTAGAGGGGGAGGGGCATTTGGAGAACCATTGGGCATATATGTCCAGAGCGAATAGAGTATCCCATCTTTCCTTTGAACTGCACTCAACTCTTCAACAAGCAGGTACATGATGCTATTAAGTTTCAACCTAGTGGCCATCACTTTCTTTGCGTCGCCTTTCTCGTGGTCAGCTTGAGCGAGCTCTTTGTTAAACTGTACAATCTGGCCCATAATCTCTTGAAATACTGCAGCATTGTCATTGGTAGCTGCGACCATGGAAATGCGCCACAAGAAATAGGTCTTATAAACGGCTTGAATGGCTTCATTCAATGCTGGTGGAGAGCCTCTTGGTCCTTGCAGCTCCCAATGACCTGATGTAGATAAAATTCATGAGTTAGGGCTTCATTTTTCCTACCAGAATGCACAAACTTCGCATCCACATATGCCAAAATGCAGACTGCAGGTTGCCCTGTACAAATGTGTTCCAGCAGCACTTTGGCAGAAGAGGTAAAGATTCTCAGTACCCACAATCATGAACCAAGATGCTGGAAAGTATTCAATTGCGTTTAAATGTTCTAGTTCAGGTGGAGGATAAGCATCAAACAGAAATTCTGTTGAATAGAACCGGATTTAACTGCTAGGTCAAATGGAGAAAGGCATTGGGGAGAAGGGCCCTGTGTCAGTTTAGGCTTGTGGACCTGATCCCTGGAAATGTACACAAAGCATAGTACTCTTCACAATAACAAGGAATTGCAACAAACAACTACTGCATCAACCCACTCTGTTGCCTACTGATACGAAGAGCGAAGACCTGAGTACCTGATGGAAGAAAAGAGGGAGCAGCTCTCGGAAGCATCATTTCCATTGTTTGCATCCTCTTCCTCCACTCTATGCTGACCCCTTCCATTGACTCCGTGACATAAGGGTAGTGGCCTTCTCTGTATTTGGTAGCCACTGCATATCCCAGGAGGGCAAAACTAGCCGAGCCAATGGGCTTTGAAAGGTCCTTCACAACTTCAACATGGTTTCCTTCCACAGCCTTCAGAAATGCATATGCGCGGAAGCGGCCAGTTAAGAAACTGCCACTGTGTTTCTTGGCTTGTAACCCATGAAGGGCTCTTACACAGTGAAGTCGTCCCGTAAAGGAGGCTTGCACTAAGGCATGACCAATTGCTTGTGGGTCAACGCAGTCATCATCCTCACATAGCTGGATCCCATTGTGGTCTGGCTCCAGGGTATCTTGCCATACAACTCCAAGTTCTGGGAACTGACATTCTTCTACAGCGATTTTCAATGCACGACGAATGTCTATGACCTTGGTTTTTTCTGCTTCTGTCTCCGCTTTCTCCAAAGCCTCCAGTAGGGCCACTTGGCCTCTGTGGTAAGGGTTCGCCATAATACGCTCCCGTATAAATCCACTGCTAACAATGGGAATTGGTGCCCTGATGAATCTGCATCCGTGACACAAACAAAATACAACTTGATTTAGTATCCGATCTGCTCCGATACAGCTTTAACCATGCTGCAAAATTCCAGCCTCATTACCAAGAAGATCATGATAACGCACGGGTTAGTATGAGAAATTCATATGACACAGCAATGTCGCCCAAACCCTATTCTCTCCACACTTTACTTCCTCTGCAATAACTAGCTTGTTTTATGTACTACCGCAAGACCTATGACAAGTTCCCTCACTCCGATTGATGTGTGCTTAGGCAATTCCCCTTGTTTGATAAGTGCAGTTCAGCGTCTCGTCACAGAGAAAGTCAACTTGTCGGTACTAGCTACTTGACGTCGTTCCGGAACTTATTGTCCATGGCCAACCACAAGGATGTCGAAACCCTCTTTCCGCAAGAGGTAGACCAGGAAAACAAAGTAAAGTTATCAGAGCAAGCGCAATCCCGTCTCTCTTGACCTGCTCAAATTCAAATGACCTAATTTAACTGCAAAGTGTGCGGCTAAAGATCCTGAAGAATCCTCGAACAGCAACAGCGTTGAGATTGACATGGCTAAGGTTGCCTATGGTTACATTAAATCTTTCAACCAAATACGGGCACGATGACACAGCAGAGAGGATAATAATCCCCACAGGTTCAATTCGCGTTAGTTGATAAATCTTGTCAATTTCTCG